>OZ038452.1:9864637-9966080 GCA_964036195.1 Sphaerolaimus hirsutus | reverse complement strand
ATTCAAGGGGGAATAGTTCGAGGTAATACGGTACCTGCATAGTTGCATAATAAATAACAGCTATTGAAAAAATGTCAAAAATTGAAAGAACGCTATGAAATGATGCATTCAAAATAAAACCACGTAACCCTCGGCTACAAGAGCGGATAACTGAAAAATCTGCTTTGCACACATTTTAGTATTGCATACATAATTTTATTTTTATTTATCAACAACAACAGTCGACGGAGGTAAAAAAATGAATTGTCATTCATTCAAAATGATTCAGATTATGCCCAGATAAACATTGACTAAAAAAAGTTTTCCCACAGGTCATCCGGCTTTTGGCTGTGCTGCGCAGATGGTGACAGAAGCACAGACGACTTTTTCATGTCAGGCGACGTTTTCGGATACAGGGCGCTGCTCAGCGACCTCAAGTTGGCTCATCGCTTCGTATGTACCACAAATTTATTCAGTAACATAGGACTTCAGAATGATTTCCCCAGGTACAAAAGGACCCTCGTGCAAGCCAGCCAAAATGTTCCATACATAGCACCATCACGGGAAATTATCAAAAGCATACACAATGACTGGGTGAATTGGAAACTGAATGCCACAGAGCTGCTCATGCAGGTGCTTTAGGGTGTCAACTTTCCGTTTTTCCGTTTCGGTTCACTGGTAGTGATGGAAAAACGCCAGAAAAAATGGCGCCATTCGAAAGTATGGCGGCGGGCGCCAAAAATAAGTAAATATTTTGGCAGTATATCACATCACAAGTGTTTTCTAGAAGACGAGTGTGTTATATTTACCATCTCCATAGAGGTAATTGGTAATAATACCCCTTTGGCGCCATTAAAGTGCGCCAGCGCCATGTCGCCATTCCATCACTATTCACCAAAAATCGAAACCGCACAAAATCAGTGTAAACCGGGTCCACTTCAAGCCTTGCACAACGACTGTATCAGGCTAGTGAACGACCGACCGACGGACGTTCGAAGCACGAAACGTTCTTCGGGACGGTGAAAGTTGCCTGTCTCGTGCTGGTGTCAAACGCCGGCTATATATTCCTGGCTTTTTTATTGTTGGTCGTCGTTCCGCCGCTGTGTACAATGTGGCTGACGAAACGGTCAGTTTTTTTTGCGTGCACCTGGTTAGGTACCAGTTGCAGAGTTGATAAAATGTGAGGTAAAATTTCATGTAAAGTTTGAAAGTAAAGTGGAATGTAATTTAAATTCCAGTAAAAAATGTTCTTCTCATTACTACCTTTAACTTTACATTTTACATGACATCAATATCGATTTGCATTTTGGAAAAGCGCCAGAAAAAATGGTGCCATGGTGCCATTCGAAAACAGGGCGCCAGGCGCCTGAGAAAGAGGGCGCTAAGCGCCAGCCATTCGAAAATAGGGGCGCCAGGCGCGGCGCCCTCAAATGGCGCCATCCCATCGCTAATTTGCATTGGCTTTTGATCTCTAAGTTTTGATGGGGAGGTGGTTTATCCCGCTAATCCGCCAGCTAACTAAAAAATGTCTCGCGTGTAAAGGGGAACCCGAGTCAGGGATAACTTATCCCAGCCAAAGCCAGTATTTACAGTATCTTATTTTTATAGAATTTTGTGTGGTATCAAAATAGTAGGCCAAAATAGTATTACTTAATTCGTCTTCATTCAGATTGCAACGGTGCCTGAAAAAAGAGAGCTGGCAATTCATGTTTTGCAACAGGAAAACGAAAACGAGAGCTACGCAGACTGCCCTTGCGTGAATCAAATCCATTGGTTTCGCATTTTCTTCACTACCATTTTTGCGTTTCGATCACGAAGTATTTCTTCTAAACTGTACATTTAAACAGTAAAAATGTTCATCTATGCTGTTTCACACATAAAATGGCAAAATGGGTTTCGAGTATGTGCCCTCAACCTCAATTCCGAGTATATGCCCGGTACCGACTAAGAAAGTACTTGAGAAAGGTGCCGGACCTGGCTTGTCCGCTGTTTACTATGGAGACACGTCAAACTTCACCACTGCTGGAAACACGCGCCAAAATGACGGCAAATGCGCCGCAGTTACGCATTAATTTGCTGTGATTTCGATACGTATTTATAGTCAACAAAACAACAAATAATACAACGTCAAATCTTTATAGAGTTCAAAGTCGCTTCCCTAACCCGGTTAAAGCGCAACCGTAACGGTTAAAGCGCAACCCTAACCCGATACAACACCAGGAATCGCTCTCTCACATTCGGTTTCAAATTAACCCGCAATAGAATCAAATGGCCACGAAAAGTTAACTAAACTCAATAAAACTACATTTGGCATGATGCCAACAGACCAGTAGCAGAGAACAATAAAACAACAGCAGCACTTTTGGAAAGATACAGCTGCGCTACAAAAGAGACAGATCAACTCTATGCAAATGCAGCACGGCAATAAATGAGCAAGAAAAAAGTGCTCCAAATTGAAAAATATTCCTAGGCTATGATCTCGTCTCACAAGCAAACAAGTCACACAAACTACATAAAAAGAACAAAAATTATACGTATACTCCGCGGACCGAATCTTTTTCATGCGCACATACTCATGCCTTACGCAACAACGCGTCTACTAGGGTTGGAAAAAAAACAATTTTTCCCATCGTAAGTTAAAAAATCAAGTGTCATCTGCCATACATTTTTATTTTTAACGATGACGTCATAATGGAGTGTTTCGTTCCGCGCACTGCTTAGCACACGGTCGGCGGAGTATACGACACAAACACAGTCACTTCACGCCACATAAACCTCAAACACCCTACACAAATATGAATCCATTCACAAAGCACGAGTTTCAAGAATTGGACACCAACTGGCCGTGGTCGTCGATCGAGGCGACGCAGTTCCCGTCGCTGGCCACGATGCCCGACTTCGACACGTGCACGCGTTTGACGCCACGTTTGACGAAAAATTTGTCCGCTTCCTGTCAATCAGAGGCGCGAAGAAGTTGGCAATTAGTGAATGATTAGTTTTGGCCCTACAAACACTAATTTTCAACTTAAATCATCTTCAAACGTATCCTAGTTTACTGGAGTGACGTGTATGTCAAGTACATTTGATGGGGATCAAAGATAACCCATTCCGTTAAACTCAAATGCGTTCAATGCAGATTCAAGACTTGCTAGGAAGTGGTAGGCATTTAAAAATTTTGAATGGAAACCAAACTTTTTAGAACTTATTAGCCAAGTAGATTTCAAGAAAATAGCTTCACAATCCAAACCGTTGAAGCATCGACGATCGCTAAAACAAACGCCCCCCAGCAGGTAACAGACCACGACGCCCATGTCGATGTAGTGCGAACGCACGGAGATCTTGCCCTCGTGCGGCAGCAGGCGCACGTGCCGCGGCCGACAGCTTATATCAATCTCACCCGTAGTTGCGACCCTGTGTTGTTTTGTCCATGTGTAGAGAATGAATGACACACGACTTTTTGTGGCCGCGCACCAGGGATAAATATCTTGAATTTCGACTGTCCATTGGGTTGGATAGATAGCAAATCGCTCCTCCGGAGGGATAGATAGCTGAAAAATTTTCTGGGGGGGGGCTTGGCAGGGGGGGTGTGGTGGTTCGATATATAGGCTCTTTCGGGGCATAGAAGGAAGAAAAGGGAGAAAAATCGCTAAAAGTAGGTGTAAAATAGCTCATGATGGGTATACATAGGGTTGGAAAAAAAAGAGTTTTTTTTAACTAGATGTTTTTTTTATTTAAAAAAAAACGTTTTTTTTTAAAAGCTCCCAGATATGACCTTGTGTCAACATATATGGGTATATCAGACAGTGGCAATACTCTGTGATGTTATATATGACCATAAAATGTCTGTGAAGCCATGGGATAGCATTATAAGTGGTGATTTGTGTCAAAAATATCCATTTTTCGTCGACATATCGTTTGTTTATCGCCTTATAGTTGAATGTTTGTGACTTCAGGTAAAGTTTGGCACAGAATAGTGATCAAACAAGGTTATAAAACGAGGTTGTTACTTTGGGAGTGAAGTTACACACTGTGGAGGTACATGGAAGCACATTACCTCAATATTATATACTACAGCAACATATGACGGCTTATTTACCCATGGTAGCACATAGAAATGGATACTTTGATACTAAAAATGCCACAAAAACCAATTAAAACAACCACCAATGTCAATTTGTGTGTGAAATTGCGCGCTTGCGCGCAAAAATTTTGCAAAATACCTAGTGTTTAGTACTAAAAATTTCGGTCGATGTTTTTAAAAAAGAAAAAACATTTTGGACGTCATGTTGTTGTTTTTTTAAAACGTTTGTTCGGCCAACCCTAGGTATACAACCGCATATAGTACTACAATAGCTGAAAATAGGCAAATACTATCATTTTGGAAGTGAAAATCTCTCAATAGGAATTAAAAATAGCAATTTTGAGCGAAAATTGGGGTAGTTTCTCAAAAATCGCTCCAGATGGGTAGATAGCTGGGCGATTTGTGGGGGGGGGGGTTTAGGGGGTAGTAGGAGTAGCCCAAAATTTTGCCTCCAGGATAGATAGATGAGGGGCCTCCGGGATAGATAGATAGCTGGGCGGTTTGGGGGGGGGGGTAACCCCCCGCCAACCCCCCCATTCGAGACCACTGCCACGCACACTAGTACACCATCGATATTTGGGAAACTCGTAAATGTGTTTTGAACACATTTGAGTTTAGCACAATGAATGATATTTATCGCCGTCAACACAAGTTGACAGACTTATCATTGTGGTAAACACAAATGTGCTTAAAACAGATTTAGAGTTTCCCAAATTTCGGTGGTGTACTAGTGTGCGCAGCGCCATTTTGACATTCTCAGTACTTATTCACCAGGTAAATATTTGACAATTTTTTTCCGGCGGCAGTGCGCAATTTCACATGCAAATAAACATGGCTCTCAAAACCACGGCTCACCCAACCGACCTGTGTCTGACGTGCACACCGTGCAGATTTATAACCACAGTGCCATCGGCTAGCCGGTCATAATGAGAATTGGCTACCAATTCCGAACACAAGGCGTACAAGTGTTCGCCCATCTCCGACTGCAGGAAGAACAGCGGGATGGAAAAGTCCGCCTCTAGCGTTGGGAAGCTAGCGCTCGTAAATGGGACTCTTGTCGTGCCTGGTGGAAGGACTCGTGTCAAATGTTTAAAACGTACAGACCTTTTTACGATGCGAACAGGTTAAAGCCGAATGCGAATTCTAATTCTAAATGCCGGAATTTTTAAACCAACACTTTCCGACAATTTGACAAAGCCTGTTTCGATATTAACCTCGACACACCAACTTCCAGAAATCAACATGCCAACTTACCGAGTAACTAGCGCCACATAAACCTAGTCAGGTACAAAAATGGAAACAAAAAACCCACAAACCCCCAGAAGACGCGGAAACGAGGTAGGCGTCGGCAGCGCCGGCCATGGCGAACAGCACGCCCGACGACCCAAACACTGCTTTCTTTTCACCCTTCGAGCCTGACAGTGATTGAGGACAAAGTTTGATAGGCAAATTAGCCCATTTTTATGACCAATTGTATCACCGATTCTATGAGAAAATCGCGAAATAAAAATAAATTGAAAAATTGAAAACATGGAAAATGGTTAAAAAAAGATCAATATACCGTAAAATAGTTTAATTAAGTTGATTTTGAAGTTAAGTTTGAAGTAAAATTAGGTTGATTTTGAAGATCAAAATTGGGGCAAACTTTGCGGGTTTCGGTCATAATCGCTAAAAATTAGAATTTATGTTGTAAAATTTACCAATCAGATATCTCAAAATCTGTTGCTTTTACTATATTTCCCATCTGACAACTAAAAAATGAACTGACCAAACTGGCAAAAAACCCTGGTGTCCTCCTGGTAGATGCGGGCGTGCTGGTGCATTATGCAAGAACTCGAACCCCGAGAGTTCACCGCCGCCGCGAACTTCCCCTGGCAGATGACCCTGCAAAGTCGCGAGTTCCCGAGCAAATAAACCATCTGTTCTGTGGTGACACTAAGGATGGCCAAAAAATGTTTTTTTACCGACCCTGTTTTTTTTATAAAAAAGACGGTTAAAAACACCGGCCATCCCTAGGTGACACGTTGTAAATATAAAATGACGCGTGTGTAGTATCGGCGGATTTTTTTAACGTTTAACACTTACTGTTTTAATGAAACACGAAAGCTTCGAAAGCTTTTTTTAAACATCAGGCAAAGTTTATAAAAAATATAAAACATAAAACGGGCACGAACTCTAAAACTAGCACACACTCGCAGAACAACCAAAAAAAACGACCTTAGCGCTTTGTCGACGGCCACCTCCAACACGGTGTCGGGCTGCAGCAGCACGCTCATGTTGCCCGTGGGCGCCACGTAGATCAGCGGGTACTGGGCGGAGCCGCGCGGCGTGCTCGACGACAGCGCGCACAGGTGCGGCTGCTGCCGCGGCGACACACCCACCGACGGGGACTCGTGCCCGCTCGCCTGCGACGGATAATGTTTTTTGCATTCCTTGGCGCTGCATTAATAATTACGAAAAGTTCGAGTGCCATATCCATTCAAGTGAATTTTAACATGAACGGTGAGTTTTTGTGTCACGCAGACAGTGTTGGCTAGGGTTGGAAAAAAAACGTTTTTTTTTAACTCGATGTTTTTTTAAAAAAAAAAACGTTTTTTTTTAAAAAAAAACGTTTTTTTTTAATAAAAAACGTTTTTTTTAAAAGCTCCCAGATATGACCTTGTGTCAACATATATAGGTATATCAGACAGTTGCAATACTCTGTGATGTTATATATGACCATATAATGGCTGTTGAGGCATGGGATAGCATTATAAGTGGTGATTTGTGTCAAAAATATCCATTTTTTGTTGACATATCGTTCGTATATCGCCTTATAGTCGAATGTTCGTGACTTCAGGTAAAGTTTCGCACGGAATAGTGATGAAACAAGGTTAAAAAAGGAGGTTGTTACTTTGGGAGTGATGCTACACACTGTGGAGGTACACGGAAGCACATTACCTCAATATTATATAACTACAGCAACATATGACGGCTTATTAACCCATGGTAGCACATAGAAATGGATACTTTGATACTAAAAATGCCACAAAACCAATGAAAACAACCACCAATGTCAATTTGTGTGTGAAATTGCGCGCTTGCGCGCAAAAATTTTGCAAAATACCTAGTGCTTAGTACTAAAAATTTCGGTCGATGTTTTTTAAAAAAAAAAAACATTTCGGACGTCATGTTTTTTTTTTAAAAAAAAACGTTTTTTTTTAATAAAAAACGTTTTAAAAAAAACATCGGCCAACCCTAGTGTTGGCAGTGGCAGACCATACAAGATTAACATTGGAGCTACGTGGGGACTTTCATTCTAAAAGTTCACATATCCAGACTTTCCGATTTTTCAAAATCGCATTTTAAAGTTTGGCGCTGGCCCGGCAGCGCCATGTTTGGGCGACAAAGCTTGCCCTGCACTTTTCAGATATCTCAGACATTTGTCTACAATTTTTGTGTCCCTAAATTTTGTCGGCTGGCAAATATTTTGGGAGTTACGTCATGATTTGTAAACCACCCAAAATTAGGAGTAAATTTGAAAATTTGAACTTGAAATGTAAATAACTTCCTAACGGTGCATCGCAGGGCAAAACCAATTACACCACTGAAAAGCCCTTCTCGAAAAGTACCCAAAACTAAATTTTCAGATCTATATTTATACCCGTACTCGATTTATAGAGCAAAATATTTTTGGAAATTCACGTATGAACTTTTGGAAATGAAACTTTATTTTGTATGGGAATTCCAGCCGGCTCTTCGCGAGCGATCCGGAGCACGCGTGAACTTTTGGAAATGAAACTATTTTTTGGACTTGTGAACTTATGAAACTCCTGTGGTCTGGGATGGATATGTGAACTTTCGACGTGAAACTTCTGTTTTTCATAGGGGATTTGAGATGGATATGTGAACTTTCGATATGAAAATTGTGATTTTTCTGAAAATCGGTACCACTGTATCTCAGGACTATAATGCATTTTTTTCTAAAATGTGAAAAACTATACGTGGAGGTCAAATCCACGCTTAACTCGATTTTTCTGGATTTGGCGCTTGTAAACTTTTGTAACGGAAGTCCCCACGTGTGCAAACGTACAAATAAAAACGTACAGTTCGCAAACTGTGACCATCGCCAACATTCTCTGACACCTTCTCGTCGTCAGAACCCAAATCCAGCTTATTCGGCCGTTTGCACACAGTCGACTCTTTCTGCTTGCAGCCAATCGCATCCAATTCTAGCTCCATATCCCGATTCACTGCGATTTTTTAAACATAAACAAAAAGTTGGCACAGTTCCAATGTAGGTTACCATTCAACCCCTCCAAATCCGTTGGCAGGGGGCGCTTGCCGTTGGTGGCAAGCACAAACGTCACTGGCAAACTGATATTGCCCTCGGCGCGGCTAATGTAGCGCTCGCTGTCCGTGCAAGACATCGGATCGACTGGCTACGGTTTCCGACTTTTGTTGTTGTTTTTCTGTTGCTGAAAGCTCTGTGCTCACAGTGGGTGTGACATGTAATGTAACTCCGCCTTTTACGATTGACTTTTCTGGGTTGTTAAATTTTTGGATGTGCAAAGTTCGATTTAAATGCGAAGTCCGCGAAACTGCCGCTACTACATAAACAAATTGTGTCCGCGATCCGTTTTTCCAACTCCGGCGATGCGTGGAAAACGTAACGAATCCCAGAAAAGGCGGGGCCCCAAAATCGCATCTCTCGATTTTATCGGATCGGATCGCCGACATTATGTGAACTTGGCAGTTTTCCAATAAAGTCTACTTTTGTATTTGGATACGATACATATTGTACGAACGAGAGTAAAAGACACAAGATTACCATCCGAGTCACTGATAATGTCCACGGAATGTTATAATAGAACCGGATATGGTCGATAATGGCCGCCGACACACTGGCATGCAGCACCGGTTCCCCATCGTCAACGGGAGTATACAGACGGGATATCCATACGGGCTTTTGGACAGGTGCCAAGTTCACATAATGTCGGGATACGATCGGACCGAGTCACGTATGATGCGTTGGCTTGCTGCCAAGTTCCCGGGCTGCGTATTATACCAAGGAAAGTAAAAGACGCAGCATTCCCGCACGCGACGCCGACGACAGCCGCAGAACGCAATTAAGCGACCAGCAATTAAGTGCCCGCTAATAGTTGACGGAAGTACGGAAGTAGCCCGCGCACTAGTTGACTGTCGTGTGTCAACTGGACTGTGTCAACTCGCAGACTCGTCAACTCGATTTCGGCTTCACGAGTCGCAGAGGGATCTCCAAGTGCACATGCAGTGTGATGCAATGCACGTGCAGGTTCACCCGTGTGAATACCGCCGTTTACCATGACGAACCGCCGCAGCATGCTATTGTGTGGGACGCCATCAGTGCTTAGAGGGGGGCTCAGGGGGGTGTAGTGAAAAAATCTGCCTCAGGATAGATAGATAACTGAGTGGGCATTTGAGGGGGGGGCTTGCCAATTTGAGGGATGGCTCCACCCAATTGGAAACCCCTGAAATGGGTCTACATGTCGAGTGGGTTTACATGTCTAGGGAGCCTACATCAATTTTAGTGATTGGTGGTTGCCCAAAACTGACCAAACCTAAATAAAATATTGAAAAATTCTATAAATTTTTTTTAGGTCATTGCCTCTTTTTAAATTGAACCTTTTAAATGTGCTTGAAAAGGTTCTGGCCATCCCTAGACTGTTAGTTCTACTAGATAAGTGATCCTGGCTGCCCATCATTCAAACATAGGAAAAAGCATCACAACAATCATCAACAAACATCTACCTGATTAGCATAAGCAAAATCCAATGTCCAATAAGATACAATAATGGTAAACAAATGCTTGAACGGGTGTTTATTGCGGTGTATTAAACACCTTTCGGGTCAGATCCAGCGCCCTATTTTTGATTTTACTTGTGACATCCTACCTCCAGTTCTAGGTCGCGCCAGAAGCTGAAACTTAAGGTAAATATTGGCGAAACCACCCTATACTTCGCATGAAGGGGGGTGGGGGTTCGCCGCGACGAGCCTGTAGCTGTACGCACAGAAACTCGGCACGCACAAAAGCCCATTACGCACAGATGTTAACTCGGTATGCACAGAAACTCGATCTGCACATAGCTGATGCCATGTGCGTACCGAATTTGTGTGCGTACCGAATTTGTTTGCGAGCAACGCTCATGAATACCGACCAATTCAGCATTATCCCCCCCTCCCCCCTGCCTTGCTGTAAAGATTTAAATTTGTGTGGTAAACTCCAGCGACATTTCACCTTACAATGAAAGTTTTTCTTGCTTCCACTTGAAGTCACTTGAAGGTGAATTTGGTGCAGTTTTGATATTGATTCCGGGTCCAATTTCGGGTTGCAGTCCGGGTCGAAAAATATGAATTTTTATATATTTTTCGCCAGGACCGTGACCCGAAATTGGACCCGGAATGGAAATCAAAAGTTTTGGGTTGGTTTTCCGAACACTAATTACTAGTGTTCAGAATACAAATCGGAAGTTTTGATTTCGATTCCGGGTCCAATTTCGGGTCGCGGTCCACGTTGAAAAATATGAATTTTTATATATTTTTCAACCCGGACCGTTACCCGAAATTGGACCCGGAATCGAAATCAAAAGTTTCGGGTTGTTTTTCCGAACACTATTCTGCGTGCGCGAACGGTTCTGCGCCCATTGTTTTTGCCGCACCCATGTGTGCACACCCCCATCTCGCTCAGTAATCCCCTGCCCGGTGCGCACATACGCCTGATATGCACAGAAACCCGCCACGCACAGGGCCCGTTACGCACAGAAAACCGCCACACACAGGGCCCGTTACGCACACAGCCCCAGTTGTGTGCGTAATGGGCGTCTGGACGTGGCGAGTTTTGATCCTGTGTGTAACGGGCGCATGTGCGTAACGGGTTTCTGTGCGTAATGAGCCTGGCCCACCGCGACCCCTAAAAAATTTTTATTGGCTTTTTGGTGTCCGCCACAGGTCCGGTACCCACTGATTTTTGGAGCTGTGGGAGGGGTATAAATCTAAAAGTTGGGGTGTGTTACCAACACCCCTCCCCTACTATACCTACACTATTTAATCTGTCTTTCACAAAGGGGCAGAGTCTTATGGGCAAGTCTTCTTTTGGAACTGATTTTAAAAAATTGTATCAAAGTCTCACTTCCAAAAAATCCAAACTAAAATTTTTGATGTGATCCACTACTGTATGCATTCCCACTGCGTAGCCAACGGTATCCAATCGATATCTAACGATATCCAACCGTAATGATATAGTCCCTCTTCATGTTTAAATGCCATCTGAAACATGAAACAACAACATTATGCCATCACATTAGGTATTTTAGGTACATTGCTTTTGATCATCCGGGAATTTTGCACGTAAAGTTTCATCAAAGTGTGGCAAAATTGTTAGAAAAGTATGTGGTCCGATCAGTTATATATATTTTATGCGACTGCGGCGGATACTCAAGGTTACTACCGTATTTCTTCTAATAGAACGGCGCCGTTCTATTTTTTCCGTCACCTTTTTCACCTGCCGTTCTATTGGAGGCTGCCGTTCTATTCTTTTTCACCAATGTTTTCACACATTTCTCATTTGAACATAGCCTCTTGTTAATGAAGCTTGAGCAATATTTCAATATCAGAGCATCAATTTGAAATTAAATATCTATATGGAGTCTTTGAATGTTATCGCCATCCACTTTGGTCAATTTTGCGTTTTGGCACACTCCCAACATAATTTCTACCTGCCGCTCAATTGGAGTGGAGGCTGCCATTCAATTCTTTAGTAAACTCATTACATTTTCGTGAGTGCAAAAATGTACCTGCAAAAATGTAAATGCAAAAACCTGCCGTTCTATTGGAGGTGCCGTTCTATTGGATTACTTTGTTTTGTTGTATTACTTTTACACATGTCTCCCAAAGAATTCATGCGTGTGCGTCTGCCTGCATATTTACACGTAAAGAATTTTGATGTTTGGTTCAACTGATCAATACCATTGCTACAAAATAGAACCAACAGTGTTATTATATATTTAAAATCCAGCAACATTGTTTTTGAGAGAACTCAGTCGGAGCGTGTTAAACAGCGGTAGGTCTAGTAATATTTTTGTTAAAATTTGGAGAATATTTACGGCCGTCACACGCCCGATGTCGCTGCAGACACTGTTTCTAGCGGAATTAATTAAAATAGTAAACAATTTAGTAAACTCATAAAATCAGTTTTGAACGCATTTCAGTTTACCAGAATGAGTTTTTTTGAATCCACGTCAACTGTAATTGACAGACATCTCATTCTGGTAAACTCAAATGGTTTCAAAGCTGATTTATGGGTTTACTAAATTTTCAGTTTACTGTAAGTAAACTAATGTGCGCAGCGCCAATTTAGTCACATAAAACGTTTTCAAGGTGCGTGTCGGTTGTCTTTGGTTTTTCGGTACTTCATGGATCGCATAACGGCGGTAAATCAATTGAGTGCAATGATGGCAAAGTTTCCAGTGGAAGGTGTTTTTTTATGTTCAAATAATGTTTTTGAAAGTGTTTTTCAAAATGATTTTTTCAATTTCAAATGATTCGCAAAGTAGGTTTTTTGTTTTCATTGCAGCGTCGAATTTAAGAAATGTTTTCGATGTTTTCAAATTTTAGATTTTTTCCTACTACCGTATTTTCTCGAAATGCCACCAGGGGCCAGATTCAATTCTCGCGTAATGCGCCCTACACGCCCGAAATCGGGCAGCCTCCCTACAGATTGTTTACGGTTGCCCGACACGCACGCACCTCCCGACAACACAATTCAATTGCGTGTCGGGAGACGCAATTCGGGTGTAGGGCAACCGTAATCAAGTTGTAGGGAGGCTGCCCGATTTCGGGCGCATTACTTACGGAAATGATTGCAAAATAGAAAAAAGAAAATTATGAAAATGAGAAAGAAGAAAAATATGTTTTAAAATATAAGAATGTTTTCTAATTATATTGCTATACAGTATTAGAAATGATTGAGTTGAAGCCATTGTTTGGTATCTAGTATTTTGTCAAGTATTTTCCAATGTTTTTTAACGGCGAGAAATGAGTGCATCCCGCCACTGTCACCCACTTTTCACATCTCATGTTGGCTTGCTATAAAACGCATTTCGTGCCCGTCTGAATCATAAAATGTGCGGCAGTTCATCAGCTGCGCACTCTACCATATGCCATCTGAATAAAATTCAAATGCCTCAAATATTTCTTTTCATCACATTATTCAAATACATTGCCTTCACTATGTATGGACTGAATGAAATCAACTGTACCCAACGGAAGCTGGTCGTTCAATAATGAATGAGTAATCAAAAACATAGGAACCTAAATGGAATGAAATTGTAGTCAAAATTTAAAATTTCATCGATTTTTCACCCACACTTTTACCGCTCCCGACAGCATTTTGCTGGAGGGCGGATATTTTTTTCTTTTTTGATTTTGTCGGCCATGCGCCCGACAAAACGCAAGAATTGAATTCGAAATTTGTGTGTAGGGTGCCTTACGCGCATAAATTGTCTATGAATTGTACATGGTTTTGTCGGGCGTGTAGGGAGACGCGTGTAGGGTGTAGTGCATTACTTAAAGATATTTGTAGGGCGAATTAAATCTGGCCCCAGGTGGTCTATTATTTTCAGTGTGCAAATTTTGAGGGGGGTTATTTCGAAAAGGGAGGGCTTATTCGAGGGGGTATTATTTTCCCAAACATTTTCAAGACAGATCTTAAAAAAGATGGGCTTTTACATACCCGAAACTGGTAATAAACGTGATAAAACTGGATATATTTAGACATATAGGTAGTTAATGTATGTAGGTAAATGGCTACACAAACTGGTCTTATATGTATGTCGCTGCGATGCATATTGCCAATTAATACGTCATGTAAAATACATTGTATGATGTATTCCAGATGGGGGGTATTTGAAGGAGGCGGGTTTATTTTGCTTTGCTCGAAAAGATATGGGGTTATTTCGAGGGGGGTTAATTCAAGGGGGTATTTCGAGGAAATGCGGTATATTCGGAATTGTTTGTACCATCTTCAACTGTGTTTTTATTGTCTTAGAAGCTGAAAATAATTTTCGAATGCGTATCTGATTTTTTTTGGAAAGCATTTAATTACTAAGTAGGTATTTTCCATGTTGTTAAAGAATTCCATAATATAAAACTTTTTCAGAGTCAGACCGATAATGTTTACAAATCTTCAAAGTTTGCCATCGTTAATTGAGCATTAAAGATGCAGCCAAGGTTTGATCATTGATTTAATGCATGCAGTAACATTGGCACATGCAATTAACAAAAATTGTATGGTTGCTTAGGCAAGTCGGAAGAATGTTCGTTCTTAAATATATATTTTTACCTATACTTAGGGTGTCAAAAAAATTTTTTTACGGAAAACGGAAACGGAAAAAAAATTTCAGCGGCCGGAAAACGGAACGGAAAACGGAAAAGAATTTGCACTTGGCGGAAAACGGAAACGGAAACGGAAAAAAAATTTCAGTGGCCGGAAAACGGAAAAAGCGGCCGGAAAAACGGAAACGGAAAAATGTAATTTGCATGGAAATGGAAAAATTTGCAGAAATTTTGCCTAAAAAACTAAAATTCGCTGAAATTTTGCTGGAAACAGAATTTGTTTTACATAATTGACAATCTGCATGACTGTTTACAAGTTTGGCAGGAACAGAAAACAGAAAGTTGAGCCAGAAAAGGGTAAAATGAGGCGGAAAGCATAAAATTGAGGCGGAAACCGGAAAAAAGGCGGAAAAACTGGAAATTGAGCCGGAAAACGGAAAAAAGGCGGAAAAACTGAAAATTTAACCGGAAAACGGAAAAGGAGCCGGAAAAACGGAAACGGAAAAAAAGGTGGCCGGAAAACGGAACGGAAAACGGAAAAAAATCTCAGCGGCCGGAAAACGGAACGGAAAACGGAAAAAATTCGCCTGCGGAAAACGGAAACGGAAAACGGAAAACGGAAATTTGACACCCTACCTATACTGTTTATGAAGCAAACCATCATTCTCAATGCCTAGTATTTAACCAGAGAATTCAGTAAAACGTCGTTTTAAAGAATGTTCTCTCAGCATATTTGTGTGTGTTAAAATGGGCATGCAAAGAGCAGTCGCAGTAAATATTGTTAACGTATTTATGTTTACATCCACAAAAATATTCATCTGTTCCCAGCCCAATCCAGGAACCAGACTTCTAGTGTTTACTACGTAGTTGTAATTAGCTAAAATAATAATGTTTACTATGGATGGAAAAAATGTTTAAAAATTCCGACCTCTAGGGTTTACTATTACGTTTATTATATTTATTATATAATATCATTATATTATATCATTATATTTATTATATTACTATATAACGATATTATTTATTAGAGAAAATGGCGGAAGCAACTAATGGGAGCTTAGCTCATCAGCAGATCAATGGAAGGCTTTCCCGAAAACTGCAACAGGTTGGTTTGGTACTTGAGTTGTTTGAGTGAAAGGTAGTGATGGTAGTAACACGGGGCAGTCCCAGACCCTGTAAAAGACCCCACAAAGTGTAAAAAAGCCCGTAAAATGTAATGTGTCATGTAAAAGACCCTGTAAAGTGTCATATGTATCCAAATATTATTGTATGGTATCAAAATCTTAGTCTTATACATGACACCTGATATTTTACAGGGTCTTACACTTTACAGGGCTTTTACATGGTCTGGGACTGACACATGCTGGCGCATTTCACCAGCGCCAATGCAAAATGCCACATGGCGCGGGTGGCTTTTAGACCCAAGGTCGTGCTTTTTACATGAATGGACGGGTAAAAACGGGTACATTTTTTAATACGTGGGTTTGGCTTAGGTAAATATGTCATGTATTGCGAGTGAAGTTGTCATTCTTTTCTGTCCCTAGATTAGGTGAATACTATTCAGCAGAAAATATGCACAAAATGAAGACAAAAACACTTAAAAGGTAACATTTGCCGTATTTCTTCTAAAAGAACGGCGCCCTTATATTTTTTCGTCAACTTTTTCACCTGCCGTTCTATTGGAGGTATGCCGTTCGATTAGAACAAATACTGGTAGAGTTAGGTAAATATAACGATGGCGAAGTCAAAACTATCTCTGTTCCTATTGTTTATTTTAATGGCGCCACTGTACGTCTCGGAATGCTCTTTTTGGGTTTTATTACCCATGATAGTTGCATGTGACTTTTTATTGAAAAATGAACACTACCCCCCTCAAAATAAAACCCCGATTGAATTGGGGGGTCCACTTATAAAAGTCGATTACCGTATTTACTCGAAACCCTCCCCCTCGAAATACCGCCCCCTCGAAATACCCTCCTCGAAATACCCCCCTACTAAATACTATGAACTTATAACCCCCCCTCGAAATCCCCCCCCCCAAATTGAGAAATACTGTGGAAAGCACAAAATAAATTTTTAGAGTGTGCTCCGGCTGTTTAGCATTTGAAAACACAACTGCTTTCACATTTAGGTTAAATTTGAAATCGTTTCCTTGCATAATTTGAGCATTAGCAACTTGCATTACAGAAGTCTGGAGTTTCATCATCCTCTAACTCAGAATTTGTGCTGTCGTGTCAATAGCACTGATATGGTCATCAGAATCCATTTTTTTTGTAAAATTCGCAGACCACACTGTGCACCATCATGAACCCACCATGAATGAAATCACAATAGGTAGTTACAAAAAGCAACAAAACATTTCTGGATAAAAACGTTAATCGCTTGTTTGTACACAATTCCTGGTATTCACAGATATATTGGCGCCCGGTGCCATTTTTCCTAGCGCTTATCCATCACTATTCACAAAATTTGTTTCTCGGTGTGCTAATTCAGCTAGCACAGGTAAACATAAATATTTATATAATATTTTCTAACTGCAAGTGTAATAAATAAGACGGGCAAACTCTTCAAGTCATGATTTCGGCAGTGTTTGTTGTGTCAGTCTGTCAGCCACAAAGAAAGCGCATACAGAGCAGGCGTTACGTCGCGTAAGATGGGAAGCAGAATTTTAGTGTGAAATTTGATGTAATGTTTACATTAAATACTCTTGAAATGTTGATAGTAAACACTTATGAAATTTTTATAACAATTGAACTTTTCCTCCAGTGAATTTCAATCTGTTTTTGTCAATCAAGAATAGTATTACCCTAAATCCTCGAATAAGACCCCAGGGGAGTTATTTTTCCTCACCTCGCGAACAGAAAGGAGTTATTCAAGGGGGGGGGGGTTATTCGAAGGGGGGGTGTCTTTTTCGAGGATTTGCGGTAAATCGAACTTTCGCACAAAAACAAAAGCTTTATTTTATGGTTCAAACACGATTGGGTTGACCGTAATCGGGACGTCAGGCTTTGAAACGTCAAGCTCGGCATCGGACTTGAAAATCCCAACAATTCTTCGGATTAGTGAAGGGATGCTGTTCGAGCCACATCTCTCTCTGAATTGGACCTGAAAACGTCACTATACCCAGACCGATAGATCGCATGTCGTCAAAATAGAATACATAATTTTTGTGCTCAGCAATTGCAATTCTAAATAATAAAATACGACATTCATAAAAACGTTTTTTGAAATTTTTTTAGAATTTTTTTTGAAACTAAAAAAATTATTGAAAGAACCTCAACCGTTCTGTGAAAATCTAATGGCTAATTCTGTTGTCAGTTGCCATCGTCTACATCAAATACACAAGACACTCATTATCACTATCAATGCTACCTGAATATGTGAACATTTGTGTAAATATCTTTTTCTTATAGGTATTTACATATTTTCTTGCAAAGTCATTTCAAACGTATTACAATTTTACAATACCTTGATGGTGAACAAAAAGATGGAAAACTTATTTTTGGCGTTGACCGCGTATTAGCTACTGCCGGCAACCCAGCAATTTTTTCAATTAATATAACCACGAAAAAAACAACTGTAAGATATCACTTGGCAACAAGGAGTGCACGTGACGGCCCAATATCATATTTATACCCGCTGATGTGCACCATCCAAGCGAGAAAAGGGTAAACACGCCAATAGAATAGTTTACACTGCTCACTTAGTGTGCGCTTTTGGAAATCCCGAAGCCATGGTTTGTTGGTCAGAGAGTTGGCGAGCTCAGATTTACATTCACATTTGCAGAACTAGTCACATAAAATCATAAGTTCTGCACAAAATGGCTTACCGCTACAATGCAGGGTCCCTTTACATTTACTTTTAGGTAACTCTAAACACGAAATTTTACGGGATACTTGAAAAACTCGTGTTAAATTTTGCATTTTACAAAGTGCGAGACTGGCCTACGGTCCGATCTATTCCTTGTTAAGTAGTATTCATTCCTTTTATAAACGTACAAGTTCGCGCGGACAGTCAGTAGTCACCACGCACATTAACAAGGAGCCCACCCCACGTCCGCCTTGCAGGGAGAGCTGGCGCTCGGCTCGACGCAAAATGGCACCGCTGGCTCGCCGCTCAGACCCGCGTTGGGCAGGTATTTGTCCCGCAATGACAACGTCATTCTGAAGGTGCGTCCAATGTTGATACATATCTCCGTTGGTTGCATTTGGGCAGGAACAGGGTTGTATTTAGAGAAATGTTGGGGCTACCCAACACTCCCAATCATTTCGGCTCTAACTCTTTCTGCAGCTGAGAAATAATGTATTGAAATTTTTGTTGACTAAAAGCCAGATTAAATTGTCCGTGTTTTTATGTTGGGATACATTTCATTTTTTTAAATGAATTCAGGTACTCATCATCGGTGACCCGTGCGTTGGGAAAACTTCATACGTGCAGCGATACGTGAATGGCACATTCCATCGTCACTACAAGGGCACAATTGGAGTTGATTTTGCATTGAAGATAATTTCGTGGAGTGCGGATGCTTGTGTAAAAGTGCAGCTATGGGATATAGCAGGTTGGAGGGGGTAGTTCCGTTATTTTTTTCTTGGAGACAATCCAAACATTGATATTTTGCAATTGTGTTGATTGCATTTTTTTAAACATATTAACGAACATGGGAACAATGTTCAAGAACCGTTTGTGTTGAAATGGTGTCATTGGAACTTGATCCCATGGTGCCTTTGCTTTGGCACATGGTTAACTTCATCTGCAGTGCCCTGGACTCGAAAAGTAAGGTTTCATGAACTGGTGACTAAATATTTGCTGATTTGACTGATTCAACATGCTAACTCGATTGGAAATCTACAAAATGGTCAGGTGGTCTATGCAACCCAATCTTGTAGAATTTTAGTGAATTCAATTGCCTTAAATTTGAAAAAGTTTCTTTAAACTTTTCCGAAATTTTGGGGTAGCATTGTGAATCTCCATTGGTTGGTATTTCCCCAGTTATGCAACATAAATAGAAGTCATAAGGTGCAAAACTTTTTTATTTTTTTTCTAGTGGTGAAGCCACTTTTTTAAATCAAAAAAATCTTACCAATACTTCTCAATATAAAAAAAATACCAGGCCATTCCTAAAAACACCTGTTCTTTTCCCACTGTCGTCACACATCATAAATATTTATATTTATGTTCACAGGGCAGGAACGATACACATCAATGACTCGTGTCTACTACAGAGATGCTCATGGATGCATTGTGATGTTCGACTTGACAAATAGGAATACATTCCTCAATGTTGTCAAGTGGAAAAGGGATTTTGATTCAAAATGCATCACAGCCGACAGCACACCAATACCGTGCATTTTGATTGCAAATAAGGTGCATTACAGTGTTTTATGAAACTTGTTGATGAAATGTCATGTCAGCTTTGATTTCAGAGCCTGGCAAATGGGGGAGGGATCAGATGCCCTAAAAACGATACTCACACTCTGATGCAGTTCTA
Organism: Sphaerolaimus hirsutus; assembly: GCA_964036195.1. Classification (NCBI taxonomy): domain Eukaryota; kingdom Metazoa; phylum Nematoda; class Chromadorea; order Monhysterida; family Sphaerolaimidae; genus Sphaerolaimus; species Sphaerolaimus hirsutus. Next base: position 9,946,182 of record OZ038452.1, on the reverse strand, counting down.
ACTTTTCTTCCTTCTACACCTTGAAAAAGCCTATACATTGTACCCCTGTGAACATGAAAATTGTTAACCCCCCAAGTAGTGACGTTAAAAGCGCCAGAACTTTGGCGCCAAGCGCCATGGCGCTTTTTCGACCACCAGCGCCAAACGGCAATGGCGCCAGAGCAAAATGGCGCCAAGCGCCAGAAGCGCCATGGCGCTTTTTGCTTTGGCGCTGGCGCCAAGCGCCAGCACCAGGCATTTTGTTCCTGGCTCTGGTAAAAAATAGCGCCAAGCGCCAAAAGCGACATGGCGCTTTTCATCGGCATGGCGCCAAGCGCCAACAGCGCCACAGCAAAATAGCGCCAAGCACCAAAAGCGACATGGCGCTTTTCATCGGCATGGCGCCAAGCGCCAACAGCGCCACAGCAAAATAGCGCCAAGCGCCAAAAGCGACATGGCGATTTTCATCGGCATGGCGCCAAGCGCCAACAGCGCCACAGCAAAATAGCGCCAAGCACCAAAAGCGCAATGGCGCTTTTCACTTTGGCGCTAGTGCCAGGCGCCAGTGCCATGGCGCTTTACATCACTACCCCCAAAATAAAAATTGTTACATAAGTTTGATTTACATATCCCTCTGCATTGAAAAATAGTGTCACTGAGGTGTCAAGCTTACATGGTTCTATTACAGTATTCTTATTCTGATTACAGTGTGATGCAGAAGGCATGAGGCAGGTGACAAATGATGAGATTGAGAAATTGTGCCGCGAGTTCAACTTCAATGCATGGGCTGAGGTTTCTGTCAAAGATAATTACATGGTAGATGACACCATCAGGTTAGATCTTAGATTTGGCTGTTGTGGGGGTAGGGCTCCAACAGAATCCCAATTCCTAAACCCAGTGATTTTTGGAATTTTGCAGTAATAACCCCGATCGTGATCTTTGGATAAAACATCAACCAGTCCCAATGTGATAACAAATCAAAATGCCTACCCTGAATCACAACAAATTTAAATATTAGGCCCACCAAATCCTGATACCAAGCAAGCACCCACTGTTTATTATTTGAGTTTACAAACATTGAGGCATAATTTGCCCAGTAGAGTTACACAAACTAGACTAAACACATGTGCGAAATTCTACATGCCCATTGCTAGAACTCAGTTATCTGTTGACAAAACTGATGCATTCAAAGAAAATTCCAAAATTCCAAAATTCTCACCTCCAAAGAAAAATTATAATTTTACAGATATTTGGTAAGCTGCATACTGAACCAGGAGAAAACAATTAGTGGGTCGCCACTTGAGTCGCAGAATTCTGGCTACATTAAACTTGGAGATAATGTGGACACTGATGAAGACAAAGTGAAGAAGAAATGTGGCTGTTGAATTGCACAAATTGTTTATTGAAAGGTGATAATCGAATAAAAGACAAATGAATGATGAGGCCTCGTTTAATGGGAACATGTTTCAATTGGAAATGGGCAAAATTGTACTTTAGATCTTTGACTCCTACTTAAGCATCAGCAATAGCCAAAGAAATATGATTTTCTTTGATATCATAATCCAAATGCAACATGGTTCAAATGTATGATATTTACCTATACTGTATATCCTCAAATACTCTCAGGGGAGTAATTTTTTGCCAGGGGAGTTATTCAAAGCGAGGACTTTTTTTAAGGAGTGGACTTATTCAAGGGTATACAGTATAATGCTTCTTGTATTAACCACTTTTGGAATTTATTTAAAACTCTGATGTATCCGAAACATTGATCTTATGAAAGTGTTCAACATATGCCCCACAAAGTTTCAAATTACGTATACAATGAAGAAAATTGCAGCGACATCGGAACGAGTCACTTAACATAGCGTTCCGACAAATGTGTCAGTTTTTTGCTTTTTATATTCTTGCACTTTTCTATAGTTCAAAATGCAAGCATCAGTCAAATTTGCAACTCATTTCATATAAAAACAACAAAGCATTATTAGGTAACATGAAGTGAAGAAATTAGCATGTGGAGACCACTCGTTTGATTTTTGTTGTATCAGGCTTTATCCCTAACAAAAAGGACACCAGCACGATATTTAGGACTACCTATGTTTCTACCCGTTGCTACAATCGTAGCCAGGTGCCAGTTCCGCAAAATGAGAAATGAGAAGTGAAATGGCAAATGCGACGTGAAATGAGAAGTGAATTGCGAAGAAAATTGGCAAAAGCTAAGTGAAATGAAAAGTGAAACGGCAAGTAAAAAGTTAAAGAATAAATCGCAAGTGAAAATAAAAGAAAAATGTAAGCCATTTCCTTGAAAGAGACTCTGTATGTAAACTTGGAAGCTGGCCAAAATTTCGAAGTCACTATAAATAAAAATAAAATAAAGCAAAAAATAGCTAAAAGAAGGTATATGACCATCTATTTAGACGAAAATAGCAATTATAAATGTGAAAATTTACAAAATCGAGCAAATTTTTGCGATTTTGACCGCTATGTTTGATTTTCTATCGCTATATTTTGATCGTAAACATGCAACTGGTAACTTGGACGTGGGCCAAGTTTACATATGGCCCGATGAATTTCATCGTACAAATATCGGCTGGCATGGTGCCAACGCATGCCAACGATATTTGCATACGTCATGTGTTAAACGACGTATCCAAAAATCTGTGAGAAATGTCTTTTAAACGAAATTGGTCCGCAATTACCAGTTAAGGAGTGTATCATGCTTCTATGTACTACTCATTTTTGCGACAATAGCACTATGTGATCGTTCACAAACAAAAATTAACTAGAAATATGGATCGCAGTTCAGTATCCATTTATCAGAGTTTTTCCATTGAATTTTCTACATGGTCCGGCTGAAAAGTCCCCAGGCATTGCTCGCCATTCACGCTAGTGGTAAGCTACGGTCATAAAATTTTGACAGGTTAAGATATCAGGTGTTTTGAGTTACCACTAAAAATTTCACCCCTCTAGCTTCACCCACTGTGGAACTGTGGGGGTTACAATTTCGGTCATTTTGTACTGATGTACAGATGGTGCACTAGCTGAATGCTGCTTTAAGTTGTGATCATGAAACTTTGGCTAGTGTAAGCCACCAGTGTTGGTAATGTGCTGATAATATTCAACACTTTTTTTCAACATTATTGCTATTAAGATAAAATTAATATGCAGATCAGGGTGATGTACAAGAATGTTTTTGGTGATCATCTGAGATCATGTTGTGCATGATGCAGTGACTTTAATGTTGTTTTGAAATGTGCAGTATGTGAGTTATGTGTTTAAAATTTCCCTATGCTTCATTACTAATCTGTAGTGGACACATTACCCGTGTTCAACAGCAGTGTGCATGCAAAATGCATCCTGTATTAACCACTTTTTGAGAGAGGCAGAATGATGAATTTGGTAGTGAGAGTAGACAATATGAACTAGGCTTATGATATAATAGCTAATGTTGGTTAGTGCTTGCACATTGTCAACACTGATGGGTTACTCTAGCCGAAGTTTCATGATCACAAGTTAAAGCAGCATTGAGCTAGAGCACCATTTGTACATCAGTACAAAATGACCGAAATTGTAACCCCCACAGTTCCGCAGTGGGTGGAGTTAAAGGTGTGAAATTTTGGGCGAAAACTTAAAACACCTGATATCTTAACCTGTCAAAATTTTATGACCGTAGCTTACCCCTAGCGCGAATGGCGAGCACTGCCCGGGGACTTTTCAGCCGGACCATGTACTTGCCATTTCACTTCTCATTTCACTTCTCAATTCACTTCTCACTTCTCATTTCACTTCCCATTTCACTGCCCATTTTACTTCACTTTTGCCAATTTTGTTCGCAATTGTTAAAAGTACCAAACTTTTTTCAAAGTATGTGTAGTTAAGTGTAAAGTATGTTTAGTTTACTCACCCCAAGTAAAGAAAGATACAAAATATTTACATTTACTCACAAGTAAACGAGAGTAAAATACTTTTTCCCTCAGAAAGCGTAAAAAGGAGTATTTTTCGCAGGATAAAGATAAATTGAGTATAATTACATTTTGTTTCTGAAAAATGTAGGAGGGGGGCATTATTAATATTTTATCTGCGGAACAGAAAGGTGTTTTCTTTCTATTAAGAAGTATTCTTTATGAAAAGAAAGTTACCGTATCACCTCGAAATACCCCCAGGGGTTTTTTTTTGCCAGCAAAATTTGAGGGGGGATAATTCGGGGGGGGGGGGGTTATTCGAGGGGGGTCTATTATTTCCCAGAAATTTTAGGAAATTCCCCATAGTCAGACGTATAAAAATCAAACAATTACATAGACGTCTAATTTGATCCTGTATATCCTGTTTGGACGCATTTATTACCTGTTTTGGGTACGAAAATGCCTACTCTTTACTACGATCCTTTTAAGAAAATTTCTGACGAAATAATAAAACTCCCCCTCGAATTAACCCCCCTCAAATTTTGCTGGCGCAATAATAAACCCTCATGGGGGTATTTCGAGGTAATACGGTATGCGTATTTAACCAGTACTCGTGTATGTGTACTTTTTGAGTAAAAGTAAATACTCATTAACAACCGTGGTGCAATGATCTGACTTTGCTGTAATAGATACACATTCATATCATGAATTTACCGAATGTAAATATGACATTGCGCGCACGATTTTCCGAGAGTAAATTGCACTAGGTATTGACCTTTTATGGATGGGTTATGTTAGGTAATTTACTTGATAGTGGTGAAAACAGAATGTGTTTGAAACAGTTGTACAGTTTCAATTCCTCGAACCCCCGCCCCCCCTTGATGAGTGGGAAAAGCAACAATGTATTTACAGAAAAACGATTTATGCATGAGTTCCAAAAATTTTGTTCTTTTACAGCTGATGTTCACAAGTAACGATTTCATTGCATGAATAATGGAATTTGCATTCCGACTAGGTAAGATATAAGCAACTAATTAAACCCCATTCGTACGATATATTGATCATGTACCGTATATACTCGAACAATTCCCCCGCCTTGAATAAACCCCCCTCTTGAATAAATCCCTCCACTCAGACGAGTGAGGAAACTATTATTCCCCCCTCGAATAAACCCCCCTTGGCATATGAATAATCCCCGCTTGGCCCCTTGGCATAATCCCCTAGGCATATGATAAAGTCTTTGCATCCTATTTGAACAAAAAAGCATTTTTATTAAATAAAGCATATTTCATGAAATCAGTTTAAAGAAACATGCTTAAAATTTTTGACGAAATAATAATCCCCCCCTTAAATAATTCCCCCTCTCGAATAGTCCACCCGTCAAAAAAGTCTAACGAAAAAAAAATTCCCCAGTGGGATTATTCGAGTATACCGTATTACCTCGAATTATCCCCCCCCCCTTGAATTAACCCCCCCTCGAATTAACCCCCCCTCAAAATGGGCTGGGGAAATAATAAACCCCCCCCTCGAAATACTCCCCCTCCGGAATGATGTAAATCATGTATGCAATGTACATGATGTATTTAATACTACTTATTTGCATCGCAGCTACACTTATATGCTCATTTGTGTACAAATGTACATCGATAGCCCCAATATAACCTATTTTCTCACATTTATTACCGTTTTTGAGTAGGAAAAAGCGTGATCTTTAGTATGAATTTCATGAAATTTCCTGGCGAAATAATAAAACCCCCCCTCGAATAAACCCCCCCTCGAATTAACCCCCCCTCAAATTTTGCTGGCGAAATAATAAACCCCCATGGGGGTATTTCGAGGTAATACGGTATACGTTTTTTTACTTTAAATTTTCCACAAAAAAATCCTTCCCTCGAATAACCGTGCCCCGTTGATTGACTCCTCAGTCAAAAAAAACTGACGAAAACATAAATCCCAGGGGACGTATTCTAGGATATACTGGATTCGACGAGAACACCCTTCATTTCGAAACGTTTTCGAATTTTCGTATTTCTGCTTTCCAGCGTTAGTTACAAATCTAGCAATTTTTTTTGTATTGTATTCTAAATGTAACAATTTTCTAAATGTAACAATAACACGAATCTTTACAAATTTTGTCTTACGTATTCACACTACGCGTCATATTTTACAGTGTGACGGATTGGCCCCAAGAGTTCTTCAATTTTTGAAATTTTCAAGTAAAAATCAGCTACCGTTTTTCTGCGAAATACCCCACTCGAAAAAAAACCCTCCCCCTTGAAACCGCCCCCTCCCTAAAACAATCACCCTCGTGGGGGGAAAATACGGTGATTAGGTATATATTTTCAGAGACCCTTCAATTCAGCTTCACAAACAAATCGGCATTTTCGCAGGTCAATAACCAGAATTTAGCTATTTTACCTTTAAAATTCTCCTGAAATCACTGAATGGAACTGCATGAAAATGGCCGGCACTCAAATTCACCGAAGCCCGACCACAGCGCATCCTTGGTGATGGAAAAATCAACAGGTTAATTAATTCATTGGAGTGATTGGAAGTTTTTTATCGAGATTTAATTTATACAATAAATTATTTTATTTTTTCTGTTGAAAAAAGTGTCTGCTTATATTGTCGATATAAGTGAGGTGAATGTGAAAAAATCTACCCTAAATCCTCGAATAAGACCCCAGGGGAGTTATTTTTTCGTCAATGTTTTTTTGGGGGGGGGGATCATTCAAGGGGGGGGGGAGTTATTCGAGGGGGGGGGGGTTATTTTTTCCTCAGAAAACTTTAACTCAAATCATTGCAGATGCAGTCTCTCAACTCATGTTATTCAAATATTTAACTGTACACAACACAAAAAGGACCAAAAGATACGCTGCATACACATCATGTAATTTATCTGCTGTCGCTGCCGTTGGCTTATATTCTTATGTATTTCGTATTTTATCATTTCCATACACATGGGGAGTTATTCAGGAGGGGGGAGTTATTCAAGGGGGGAGTTATTTTTTACTCAACTCGCCAACAGGGGGGAGTGATTCAAGGCGGGAGTTATTCGAGGGGGTGGGGTTTATTCGAGGATTTGCGGTAGGTATCATTTTTGAAAAAAATCAGTTATGGACAAATTGAAAAACGTTTATTGGCATACGATATGTTTCAACATTTTTTCAGACATAACCGCGTTCGTGAAGACTCGAGCTTGCATAATTCTACTTTTATTTTTATCTCTAATGATCATCATTGCGGTGATTATCGTCATTGTCATTTTAGCCACGTCCAAAACACCTAGTAAGCCCGGCCATATTCGACCAGCAGGTAGTTTTCTTTTTTCACTTTGAAATTTAATTTTAAGCACATCACACCAGAGTTGTTGAAAGTACCGAAATTTTTCAAAAGTAAGCGTAAACATAAAGTATTTATTTTTTACTCACACGTGCGTACAGAAAGCGTAAAGTATATATTCATGACCATGAGTAAACGTGAGTAAATTACTTTTGACCTCAGAAAACGTCAAAGTGGGTATTTTTGAGAAATTTTGCCTAAATTTTTGCTAAAAATCACTACTTTTTTAACTTTTTCACCATCAAATTCACTAGTTAATGTGTTTTTGCCTATTTTTATGCTATTTTGAATATTTTGTCCATTATTTAAGCTTTTCTCTCTCTTTGGTTCCTTTATGCCTTGAAAAAGCCTTTTAAAAACCTGTCTGAAATAAGTTTTCTGTAATCGCTTACTTTCGAAAAGTACGCGAGTAAGTGAGTACCAGTATTTTTTCGGGAGGAAACGTAAACGTATTTACGCAGTACTTGAGTATCCGTATTTGTCGAGTATACGTAAATACGTTTCAACAACTATGCATCACGTATTTTACCCATTTTATTGCTGTATGGATTACCGTATTTCCTCGAAATACCCCCCCCCTCGAAATACCCCCCCTCAAAATGGGCACTATGTATTTGTGGTCCGGGAAATGCATAACAGACGTTCAAAACACTTACTGTGTTACGTTAGAACAACATTTATACCATCTACATCCTTATATAAAGCTGTAAAAACTTATAAATGGTGGTTATTGTTGCATTTTTCACGTTTTTCTCTCAAAATTTCCACTCTGAAAAAATAAACCTCCCGGGGGTATTTCGAGAAAATACGGTAAGTACATTAGAGACGAGAGTAGATTTGAGCATACCTACCTATTTATTTACTAAATTGCACAATGCTGAAAAACACTGCAAAATTACTTGCAAAATTTACTGGTTCCGTTCCCAATTCAAAGCTTGCGTTTGAACGTCGTTCGTCGGCTCGTCAGAAGCTTTGTATCGGGATCGGCACCACTTGACATTTGGTGTCGTGTTGCCCGCGCGCAAGGGCAAAGGCTGTTCTTTTACGATTTTATGACGCATGATAAATTTCCGCGGCGCATTGCATGCGCCATTAGGTTAGAACCCGCAATATTTAGGTTCCAAGCGAAATCGAGTAGGCAAAGTCATGCATTCCATGTTACGGTTGATTTTCTGTTCTTTTCCCTCGCTTTCATTTGCCCCCCGGGGCCGATCCATGAACCCGAGATGAAAACACTTTGAGTTCACTTGTCGCTTGGCGACGTTTTGTGACTAAAAACCACACAAACCACACCCACGCGAACGTATCACATCCTCGGTCGCCCAGCACCCTGTGGAATTGACACCCGCTCCGTCAACAGTCCACACGCTGGTCTTTCGAAAAGCGAATATTTGCACGCCGGTAGCACGACCGCCAACTTGCTCTACTACCGTGCATGCAACATGGTGATCGTATAGTCAAATAAAAACGAACCCAAAGTCAACCGGGGAATCAAGCAGCGATCCCCGCGCAATAAAAACCGGCCGACCGCGCATTGGCAACACTTACCACACCGTTAAAGCGATTAGTGTGGCGCGCCGCATGAGCGCAGGGCAAATTTGACATGCCCAACACGGACGAATTGCCCCCTGCGGGCTCGAAAACAGCAGACCCCTCAACGGCCAAACAAATAACGTACACGGAGCGCGAGCTCACAGAAAAAATCAACGAATGGTGCACAACCGAAAACAGGTGGGCACTATTGAACGCGGGAAACATTCTCAATCAATTTCGGGACGACACAATTACCGAGGCCAAGAAAAAATGGCCAAAATTCAACACGCCCTGGAAAGACGGGACGGAAACAATGGCGAAAAAAGTACTGAAAATGGCTGAACGATACTTCGGAGCTACCACAGACAGCCACATTACGATGGAGGACCCCGAAGATGAACCGGACGACACAAGCATCAGCACCACGCCACTGATCCGCCCAAGCAAAATACCACACACGCAGCACGATCCAATACCCGCACACAGCAATTGGACCGCAGAAGCGAAAAATGCATATGAAACACTGAAGCAAAAGCTCAGCAAAGCACCAGTACTGGCGCACCCAGACAGATCCAAGGAGTACTACCTGTACACAGATGCATGTGACATTGGGTTAGGAGCAGTACTGATGCAGAAAGACAGCAAAAACCCAGATCAACTCAGACCAGTCTCATTTATATCCAAGCGACTACCGACCACGCACAAAAATTGGTCAACTATCGAGAAAGAAGCCCTGGCATGCACATGGGCACTGGACAGATTAGGGGCCTACATAGATGGGCAGAAAGTGATCCTAAGAACAGATCACAAAGCACTAGTCAATGCCCTGACAAAACCAGCCCACGGAAAAATCGAGCGGTGGACTCACCGCTGGGCAATGAGACTGTCACTCAAAGACCTGTCAATAGAATATTGCCCAGGAGAACAAAATGTAGTTGCAGATGCTCTGAGCCGAAACCCGATCAACGATATCAACACAGCCGCATTCCAAAGGGCCAGCGAAAGCATTCGAATCCCAATAGATAATAATATAATAATAATAAAGAGATCGGGAGCCTTACCTCCGTGGAGGTTGCGCTCCTCTCCGTTCCATCTACTTATTAGTTTATTTTGTCATCAAATATACTTTTCCGAATCATTACATCACATTGCTTCCTGTGTGCGTGACACACGTTTGATTGTAGGAAACCTCGTCTCCAATCACATGGTACTGTACATTGAATTTTGCCTAGGTTACGTCTTTCGATGTCGTTGCCTTTGCACAGATACAGCACATGAAGCGTGTTGAGTGGTATTTTAACATATGTTGTCGAGCAGTGTCTACAGTTTTTTTTCACTTTGCCATCCCATAGGCGAAGACTATTATGCCTTGCCGCAAACCATAACTTTTCGTTGTAGTGAACCCCCCGTAACTCTAATGTATCATCAACTCTATTAGTGAGCGACTTTTCTGTTTTCATTGCATTCATTGTAGCCGCCTTCCTGAACAGATACACATTTTTTTTTATGTCGGCTGCTCTCAAATTTGTCGTATCAATTTTCCACCCCATGGCTGATTTGCATTGTAATATCAAGTTGCTGTTTGTATTGTCTATTGACAGTCTACAATTCCCTTGTAACTTTTTGTCTTCCTCCATAGCTCTAAACAACCATCGTCTCTTATCTATATGATGCATGTAGTGATCATTAGTCAGCACCAGCTGCCTATATTTGTCAGATGGTAGAGTCCCATCTAGGTCTCTGAGTAGTGCAGCATTGCTAGAACTTATTGGCAACGATGAGATCCTCTTCATCGTCTGTAGATATGTTTTATCCATTTCTTTGAGATTGTTTTTGTCCAGACCTGTAATTTCTACCCCATACATACTTCCTGGTTCAACGTACGCCTTCCACGTGGTTTTACCATTATACAATGGTGATACAGTGTCCCTAGCCGCTGATATCGCTAGTGAGCTTAACTGTTTCATCTTTGTTACACAATTTTTTTTGTGTTCTTTGAATGGATCCCCTCCTGTGTTAATTGTAACCCCAAGATATCGCAGTGAGTCTGTTTCTTTTAGAATTGTCTTGTTGTTATCTGCAGGATCATTACAACTAATATACCATTTTTTTTGTGGGATATTATGTTTACCCCACCTGAGAACTTCGCTTTTGCTTGCATTTATCGACACACTCCAAGACCAAGCCCACTGACTGAATATATCTAATAGATTTTGCAACTCCGAATCTTTGCTTGCTAGTAACACTATGTCATCAGCAAAAAACAATGCTGGAATCTTCGCATGATCTCTGCCACACTTTGCCCCCATCCCTGATTTCAGTAGCTTGTCAGCTAAATCATGTATATATATTGCATACAGGGTAGGGCTTAATGCACAACCTTGTGCTACCCCGATAGGGTATGTTAGTACGTCACTTTCATAACCTCCATACGTCATAACGGCTGTTGTCTTCCGATAGACGTTTGATATTGCATCTACTAGCACACCTGGAATACCCATTGACCGCATTTTATGCCATAGCTTTGACTGATCAACTCTGTCGAACGCTTTCACTGCATCCACAAAGCACGTAATGAAATCATTACCATTAGCACAAGCATAGTTGTGACATGTTTTTAATATCTGAACATTATCAAGTGTCCTTCTGTGTGGTCTAAAACCACCTTGCATTTCTGTGAGTGCATCTGTATCTTCTAGCCATCGTATTAGTCTTTGGTTGAGAACTGACATGTAAACTTTCTTTATGTTACATGAGAGTCCAAGAGTTCTATAATTTCTTAGATCACTTTTATCTCCTTTTTTGTGTAATAGTATCATTTTACACATTGCGGCGTCCGCTGGTATTTCAGCTCCCTCAAGCCAACTATTAAAGATGTTTACTAGAGTTATCTGGTGTTCCTCCTCCAGTAATTTAAGATGCTCGTGGTAGACCGAGGTAGTCCCCGATGATTTGTTGTTCTTCAATTTCATTATCGCCTTTTCTACCTCCATTAGCGTGATTTTACTGGATAGAGATAGCTGTTGTTTAGAACTGCTTGCAATAGGCTTCACAATACCTGTTTCACTCAGCTTCGCCCCGGGATTGGGCTTAATTACAACCTCCCATGCCTTTGTTAATTCCTTTTTCATACCGTCCACTGTTGTAACTTCTTTGCCATGCTCATCTTTAATTGTGTGAACTGTCGTTTTACATCCCTTTCGTATCATATTGACTTTATTATACAATTTATTCAGTGACACTGTCACATTGTTTTTGTTTATCCATGAGATCTCACGTTCCTTTGTGTTTCTCGCATATGTTCGTTTTAATCTGTTTAGAAGATTTCTCTCTTCTTTAAGCTTCTCCCTGTATTGATCCGTGTATTGTGCATCCTTACTCTTTTTTAGTTTTCGCCTTAATTTTGCAATTTTTTTGCCTTGCACTTGCATCTCTTTCAGCGCAGCCTGTGGCTTCGTACCTACCACATCAACAGTAGCCGTCTCCGTGATAACTGACAATATTTCTTCATATGTCTTGCATTCTTTCCCTCTAATTTTATTTTGAAAAGATATTTCTTCTCTATCCGTCTTGGGTCTATGTATTTTCTTAATTTCTCTAGTCAGTGGCGTCATGTAGTCGAAGGTCATGATAATTGCATTATGGTCAGATTGAATACTGCTATAATCCCCGTATTCATCGATTATGCCATTAGTCATAGATGTTGTTCCCTCAGCGAAACATAGATCAATTGCCGATTGAGCATTGTAGCGTTCGTATGTCCACAACCCTTTGAATTGTTGGTTTAGTGGCAAAAGACCTGTTTTTGTCATGAATTCACGCACTAGTATGCCATTAGTGTTTATATTTGATGAATTACCGGCAATGCCCAACGAATCATTACCAATGTGACCATTGAAGTCTCCCATAATTATTGTATCTTCATTTTGACTGCGTCCTTTCCTAACTATCATTTCCAACTCTGCTATAATGTTAGCATTGAGTCGTTTATGGATATGTGACTTAGATATTTTGCTATTATTTTCCATATAGACCACCACAAGGTTCAATTTACGACCATTCATGCCACCCTGGGCATCATCAAGAATTGGGTGATTGGATACTTTAATACAAAGAATATTATTTGATACTGTATCAGAGACTTTGCTTACTGTATATTTTATACCTTTCCTTAGGTATATTGAAATGCCACCTGTTTCGCTCCCTAGTTTGAATAGATGAGTTGCAGTATAGCCTCCTATTTGACAGCTTTCTGCTGCGTGCCTAAACTGCGTCTCAGTGAAACACAGAATTTCCGCACCAGTTTTTTGTACTGTGTCTAGTAATGATTGAATGTTGCCTCTCAGGCATCGAGTATTTTGATATAATATGCATAAGGAGAGCAATGTTACTGCGCCTGTCATCGATGAAATCTTATTTATGTTTGCGTTAGAAGCTGAGACAGGTGTAATTGTTAGAATCATAACTACCAGAACACTCAAAAGTATGTTTTTACTAGTCGCTGACCCAAGTCTCACTACTGTATATAGTATTGTACCAATAATCACTCTCACACAATGTAGTAAGCGAGCTAAAGTAGAGGAAGATAAAATATGAGTAAAAGTATTAAAATCACAGAGAAAAAACGAATCGAATTTATAATTGGGATATCCTGACCACCAAATGCGGGTATCGGCCAATCCACTTTCATGGGTATCACACCCATGTGTTCCAAACACACACCGTAAAGAGGCGCATATCTTTAAGTACAAAATGAACAGAAATGTTTTTATTTCTGTTTTTACATTGTAAGAATATTTATTAGAAAAGTTTTTTTGTTGTTTTTTTTGGATTTTTTTCGTAGATGATATATGAAACAAGTTGACATAACGGAATCCACCTCGGTTACGTACTGATACCTCCTGATTGTAGGCACACAGCATGCACATTGAATATAATAGCAGGGAAAAAATCATCCATAAATACTGAAATGGCAACAGTGTATTAAGTTTGAATTTGGTTGGCATATCCTCACTAGTCATTTTGTTTTTGTATTTGCACTTACGGATGAATTTTTCCGTGGACATTGCAGTACGCACTATAGTGTCTGTACAATTGGTATAATGGCTGATTTCAGGATCGGTATTTTTATTTGTGTTTGTGGCTTCAAAACCCCTGATTACCTCACCACAGTCACTATAGTGTATAGGTACAATGTAAGTGTGAGTACGCATATCGTCAATCATTTCGTGCATCGTTCTCCCATGAAGGACGTTATCGACCTCTGGTTGGCGGGTGCTGGGGCACGCCGGCGCTCTTTCTGGCGTTTGCGCGTTGCCGCAGCCTGTATTTAGGGATAGGTTTTTGGGTGGGTAATTCTCTGTATTCCAAACTTTGTACCTTATTTCATTCAAACACGCCCATGGTAAAGTGTATATGATAAATACATGTATAAAAGAGTCACCATTCAGCGATTTCGAGGCGGTTTTGACTGATATAAGATGTATATTAGCCACTATTACCCACATCGAGCGCAATGTCTGCAGTGTCAAATGCGAGATTAATTTCTCGCCCGATTTGGAAGTGTGCAGCCCGTCGCGCGAAATTAAGCGGACCATTGCTTGAGGTGGTGATATTACGTTCATGCTTTCATACTCCTTCAGACAAAAGTCCATTAGAGGTAATACCATCACATTTTTAGCTCTGATTTGCAAAAATTCGGTCAGATTTTGCTCGACAGTCAATAGAAAATCAAAAATCTCTCCTGCCAACTGCTCACACCATACGGAGGTATTCCAGTCGGGCAGTGTTGGCCCGATTAGACTCAACACAATTCTACCATGTGGCTGCAGCTTTAGATTCCCAGAGCGTATATTTTTCAGCAGAATTTCAAAGACAGGGTGTAGTAGATTGCTGCGAATCGATACACCCTCCCTTCCCAGAGCCATACAGTGCTCCAGGTCTGCCACATCAAGAACCGCCCTCACTAGAACTAGATCAAATGTCTTTGAAATGTCAACGCTCTTCAAAAGCGTCCCAATGCACGACAGACGCTGGCCCGAAAATACAGTGGATGTCGAGTGGATTTTCAAGTTGAGCGACTGGGCGACACCTTGTTTTTCCAGTTCAACGGGGAGATTAACACTCGTACTGTCCCCGGTGATTAGCACCGTAAAGAAATAGTCGCTGGTCTTATAGGGTTCACAAGAAGGATACATTTCTGTGATAAACGGGATTTCAGATATGATATCACAGTTCATGTTACAGATACTTACCTTGTTTTGGATAATTTTAATAGTTAAAAATGTCCTATCACTTCTTATACGTATGTACTCTTTTTTGTACATTAATTGTATACCCTTCTTACCACAATTTGTTGTGATCTTGGATCATAGATCGGGAATATTTGGGAACCCCACTACCACAGCACAGTCAACTTCAAAGTCGGGGATTTCCCCGTGCATCGGTTTGCCATCAGACGTCCGGTACCCAGTCATGGGACCGAATGGGGGGCACATTCGAAGTTTCCTTGCAATTGAAATAGGTGCCAATAGAACGCCTCCAAATGCGGGGTCTCGCATTAGTTTTTGCTCCGGGATTTTGCTTTTTTCCACCAGATTGCGGAAAAATTTGACAATTTTCGTCTGTTTTTTTTGCGTCAATGTTGAAAAGTCCACATAATTAGTCGGTGCCAGCACAACTCCCCCGCGATTGTAGCTTCTGTAGCTGCACGAACTCTCACGAACCTGTGAAATGGGTTGGGCCTGTGTGTCGCGTTTTTCTGATACACCAATCGTAAATGGTTCAGGTCCCGCACTTGCCTGGGCTGTAGCCACAGCGGCCGCGTTTGAAGTGCCCGTGGGATTTGAGGGCGATTCTGCATAGAGGATAGATTTCTTGAACTTCATTGATTTTGTACTCAGTAGAGACACCTCACTTATATTTTTGAATCCAAAAGCAGAGAGCCCCCCCCGCGTAATTATCTTTTGGACAGTTTTGGCATTTGGCCAATTTTTTTTATCGCTAAATAAGTCAGCAATGGACATATTATCATAAGAGTTTGCCAATTTGCTGACAAATGTCATGATATTGTACCCAACTCGACGTACACGCCTATGCATGACTATAAATATTTCAAACAAACCGAAATCTGAGTCATTTTCCTCGAAAATTGTGCCCTCATTTAAGTCGTCGACATTCATGGGCGCGGGTGTGACCAGTGGGTCAATATATTCCCCCTCTGAATCACCGTCGTCTAACATGCACGGCGGCGGAACGTGTCGCTTTTCTTCGGGAGCGACCTCTCCGCGTACATCTGGTTCTTGAACGGCGGCCATTTTGCTAGCTGTTTCAGGATTTTTGTCTTCAACGTATTTCAGCAATTGGTCGACGCGTTTCTTCAGCGCTGCCACCTTGGTGTTTTCTGTATTTTTGGAAGCATTGATACATTTTTTTGTGATATTGTTCCCCGTTACTTTGTGGTAGAATATCGGGTAATTTTTTCGAATATTTTTCAGAGCATTAAATAACGTATTTTGAGGACTTACTTCCCCCCCCCATAAAAAATCTCTATTTACGCATTTTGTCAATTGAGAACTAGCAAGGAGTAACGATGTACATAAATTGTTGATTGATACAAGCGTTTTCTTAAAAACCGTGGTGTAATCAAATTTGAAAAAATGATACCGACCATCGGGTGTCGGCATCACGGCTACGGATGCACATGGTGCAGAAATTTCCCCGTCGTCTGAATCGATCGCTGGGTCGCTGGCATCTACCCTTGCCTTCAGGAAGGCGGACACTGGTGTCGCGGAAATGCTTACGCGCCCTCGGTAGTTGCCCCGCCCATAATTGGACCCTCTCGGCTGACCGCGCCCGCGATAATTGTCGGTTTGTGCCGGGAAAAATGTCTGATTTGGTTGAGCATTTGATAGGGCGGCGCCCCTCCCCACCATACCGCCGCCTCTAGGCTGGTAGGACGGGGCACCTCCCCTTGCGCGGCGACTCTGCGATGTATTACGTGCCGTTTTAATATTTTTATTTAAAGTAGTACTTACATATGTCATTATGTGTGAACAGTCTAATACCTTAACATTTATATCGTTTATTTTCATTTTCGTGAGAAAAGGTTTATGTTTTTTTGGAAGTGATCCACAAAATTCAATAATTTCATCGATAGCAATTAGCCAATCAGAGTGATTTTGTATTCTAAAATTTCCCACATATAGACAACAAACCTTGTTTGGATCGCGGAGCATGTTGAAAACTCCCCTCACACTGTTGGTCGGATCATTGAGCTTCCAATGACCCTTGCGGTCATATTCGTCGAAAATGCCATATTCTGGGGCGGTGATCCAGGCCCCGTTTTTGTCTCTCATCCGATAGGCGTATTCTTGTGAAATAGCAGCGCGTGTTTCCATCAGGCACTCCCCCCACAGGTTCATGTAGGGAGCAGTGAAGTGAGGCCCTACCATGGTGCCCAGAGCAGCCTGAGGTGTAGGGAGGTAGATATAAATATCAGTGAATTTTAGTGTTGTAAACGCGCCAACGGTAATTCGAGTTCTTTGCAAATGTGGTATCACCCATGAAATGTTCAACAACGGCAATACATTTTCAAATACACAACTCAACTGCCCTAATGTGCGTGTGATACGCTGCAGGTAAACGCATGGCATACGTGACCCTAAAGCGAAACTCACTTCGGATGCCAGCCTGTCCGCTCCACACATTAGAGCTCCTTTGAATCCGCTATTTGGAAATGAACCAGTGCACCTGATGAAGCGCGGATTGTCCACAACTGTATTACCATCGCGCTCTCTGCCTGTCTGCCATAGTAGCTGTCTGAAATTGCGCATTGCGATTTCGTGGCAGAGAAGTCGTGGAGTATTGAAAATACCACCGTTAATGTTGTGTGATATGTTTGTTATGCATTTTACTGTAAAATACACTTTTTTGAAAAAAGAATTTTTTTTTTAAAAAGTTTTTAAAATTTTTTTTAGAAATATAAATTTTTTTAAAATTTTTTTTAAAAAGTAAGTTTTCAACAAGACACCCTTCTGGTCAGTTAATGTTGGTATTTTTAATGGCCCTGGCCATGCAGGTATAAGAGGGTTACACCAATTAATATTTTCTACAGCAATGTACGACGATCCGTATATGATATATTTTCCAGAAAAATAGAAGTTTTTATAAACAAGGTTTTGTTTTAAAAAGATTTTTTTTAGAGTTTTTTTAAAAAGGAAAAAATTTAGCACCTGTTTTAAAAAGGTAGTTTTAAATATGATACCGTTCTGAAGCATTACCGGTGGTATTTTAAATAGTCCATGGCAAAATGTAATTTGATACTCGATGAACCAGTCGATTGTTGGAAAGAACACATATATTGCGATGTAGATTGCGAGGGGGGATACTGAACGGAAGTTGGTGTTAAGATTATATGTATATCTATAGAGAGACTGTGATACTTCGTTACTTGAAACGTATTTAAAAACTGCCGTTGTAAAATGTTTGAAATAAATCGTTTTTTTTAAAAAGGTGATTTTTTTAAGAAAACTTCCGTTAGGGTCTTTTAAGACTGATGCGGAAGATCTGTGTGAATGTATATATACATTATCACCCCCACAGATAGTTATGTTATAACACCAACCCAAAAATAATAGACTAGTATTGTTAAATAGAGTTCCTAAAACGAACCTGAATTGTGGGTTATTCTGCACCGCATTTTTCAGAATTTTTTTCAGTGTCCAATAGGCGACAGTATTTTTGGCCTCTTCAATGGAACCGTATAGATGTTCGAATGGACCGGTTCCGCAGTTAAACCACTTTGGCCCAATCACAGAACTCCCCTGTGCCAGGTGTTCCTGCCAAATTTGGCTCCAGGCAGAGTTCAGTCTGCCTACAAAGTCATTGTACTTGCGGTCGAAGCCGACACCGCTGTGCTTGACATAAAATGCCGTACATGCGTAGACGGAATTTTCCAGATCCTGACTGCCGGTCGCTTTAGCCTCAGCCTGGAAGTGAGCATGAGATTTAGTGTTGTACACACATTGGACGGCATGTTTACAGGCAGAGTGTACACTTTCAGCCTTACTCATGAATTTAATCATATGTCTCAACAGCGTTTGTGCTGTCATGTCTAAAAGTATTTGTAAAAAGATTTTGGACATTGTTTTAGAATTTTTTTTCGAATATGTTTTATAATTTTTTTTCGAAATTTTTTTTGACTTTTTTTTAGAATTTTTTTAAGATTTTTTAGCAGATAGTTTGTTATTAAAATAACGTTCTGAAGGAATACTCACCATCATAATCGCCAGAGCGATACATGGAAACTGCTTTCCACCACTCATCACATTCAGAGGGAACATATACCCGAGTATATCAAGCGGGTCAGTGAGTGTCACCAAAATATCACATTTTGCATCCCTTCCGCGATATTCCTTGGGAACATTGCCAAGTTTCATGGGCATGACCTGAGATGTTTGAAATGCTATTTTGAGACAGAATGTAAACTGGTGATGTAGTTTGTAAAATCTGGTGTATGGAGTGATGGCAAACTGTAACGTTACTGTGAAAGTCGGGAGGGTTGGAAAAAGAAAATTATTATTTGCCCGACAAGTAAAATCCAGCCCTTTACTCACTTTCGGCGCGTTTTTCTCTCCCAAATCATCATCATGTTTCGATCTCTTGGCTTGAACAGTTGTTGGCTCAGTGCCAGTTTTACGCTTGCCACTGGTTGTCAGTTTGAGTGTGTCCCCAACCGCCGCCGCAAAACTCGCGGGTTTGTGTTCGAGCGCAGCGATTTTATCCCGTATTTCGGTGATGTTGGCCAGAAGTGCGTCGCGTTTTGTAGAGCACTGTGCGACAGTTTCTATATTGTATGATTTGAATTCACAAAATTTACCATATATATGTTTTTCAATAACTCCCAATATTTTATGTATACTGGCGCCTACAGTCAGATGAGAAATAACTAGCATGATACACCCCCAGGGTATACCAATGGAAAAATTAATAACCCCCCAATCTACCGTTGTGTTGTTTTCGGCCAATTTGTCGTCAATTTTGATTGTGTCATCAATCAACATTGTGATGTCGCCTTCTATCGCATCCAGGCGAGCATAAACACCGTCACAGTCTTCTTTCACACCGCTGGTGAAATCTGCCAGATTTTGTTTTTTATAGAAGAATTATGCCCACACATGTCCCGTTGCACTCAGTCAACAGTGAACTGGGAAAAAGAACAAAACAAAGATCCAGAATGCGCACAATTGAAAATGAAAATAAAAAACAACAAGATCAACAACGCCCAGTTCACAGTAGTCAACGACACAGTCTACTACAAGGGACCACAAGGGCCGCAACCACTAGCACCAAAACACATGCGCGAATGGATTCTGAACAAAGCGCATGCGGGACTTTTAGGCACACATGGGGGAGCAGAAAGAATGGTGCAGCAAATCAGCCATGCGGCCGCCTGGCCACAAATGCGGCAGGAAGCAGAAGAATGGGCCAAAACATGCCACGTGTGCAAAATCACCAAAGACGGCCAACGCAAAGGGTTCAGCCCGCTATTCCCAGTCAGCCCGGGAACACAGCCATGGCAAAAAGTGGCCATAGACACCACACCCATGCCAGAATTCAACGGGTGTAAACACATGCTCGTGGCAGTAGATTATCTCACAAGGGCAGTCGCATTAGCACCGCTGCGGCAGCTGACGGGCAGCGCAGTAACTCAAGCGCTGGAGAAATATGTCATTCACCGATTTGGACCACCAGCAGAGCTGGTTAGCGACAACGGCACGGAATTCATTAACAAAGATATGACACAACTAGCACGGAAATGGGGATTCAAGCTACGAACCACAACGCCGTACCATTCACAGTCCAATGGCCTGGCAGAGAGAGCCATACGAAGCGTAGAGCAACTAGTACGACAGTGGGCACACAAAAACTCCAATTCACGGAACTGGCCCGCAGCACTACCAGAATTGGCCTTGCGAATGAACGTCGCATACAACAGAGACGTAGCACACGCACCATTCGAGTTACTTTTTGGCTACATGCCATCTCTCCTCCAAGGAGACGGCTTGAAAAACCAACCAAATAGTGATGAGGCTCAACAGAGCCCGCCCAGCAGTAACACACGACTTCAAACAACATTGCGAGCACTTATAACACAAATCCCAACCGCAGCACAAAGAACAAGCAACCTACAAACCGCTTGGCAACAGGCCAAAACGCAATTGCGCAATGCCCAAGAAAGGTACAAGCGCGCACACGATAAAAAATCAGGGATGGAATTAAAAATAGGGGATTACGTGTACAAAGACACAAAATGGGGCATGTCAGTGGAGAAAAAGATTCAACCACTACGAACCGGACCGTACGTCATCGTCGGCATAGATAAATCAATAGCCCTTTTGGATATGGGAGATCATATCCAAAGAACGCCGGTGGATACACTCGTATTCGCAAGTCCGGAAAAATTTAAAAACAACGACAATAACAGCCAATTGGCAGAGTCAAACAAAACACCAAACAGCATGGCCTCAAACACTGGCAGCGGCAAGACGGGCGAGCACAAGGGCGCACGCAGGCGGCCGCCCACCTCGGTAGTGGTTCAAGCACCAACCGCACCGCAACCGCAAGAATCACTATTACCGCGGCCAGAACCAGCCCCACGTAGGCAGCACGAACCGGTGCAGTGGGTAGGTCACATACGGCGTGCGCAAACAGTTCACGACAGCACACAATCAACACACGAACCCCCCCAAAACCAGGCACCCCCATCCGAGGAGCAAGAACAAGCCCAAGTGAGACTGGTGCGAGCCACGGCGGACAAAAACCGAGCGGCGGCCCAGTCAACGAAGCGAATTCCCCGCCGTAGCATCTCAACCGCCCGGAACACTGAAGGTGGGAATGACTGGATTTTTGTAAACACACAGCAGCTGAAGTTTTTGGCACACAGCCAAAGTTCCGTCTCAGAGACACGCCCGATGGCACCCAACGCGCCGAGCCAACCCGATCGGGCCGACCGCATGGCTTCGGCCGCGGCAGGAGAAACAAACAGACGTAAGCCAAAATATCGTGTATTTTGGAACAGCGCACAAAAATACAAACTTTTTTCAAACGGCACAGAAAACGGTGCGGCGGCGGCGGCAAAGACAACAAAATCGCTACTCCCGACGCCCAAACAACCGCCCCAAAAAATCGGTGAGAATGATGGCAAACGAGTATGCAATCAAAAGGGAAAATCGAAATTCTTCCCCCCTTGTCACAGCCACATCGAAAATCGCCGACCTCGAGAATTGCGTCACGCTCCTGTCATCTGCGCTCGAAAATTTGACGCTGAAACCTCACGAAGCCCTACCCATGTTAAGGTGTGTTCAAATACGGCTGGCAATTCAATTGACACAAAAATAAAAAATCAGTCGACGCTCAGATGGTCTCTGAACGCCGAGCATCGGGTGCGCACGGAGCGCGACGGCCTGCGCAGCCAGCTCGCGCAGCAGCAGCACGAACTACAGCACGCCAGGAACGAGGCCGCCGCCGCCCGCCACCGCGTGGACACGTTAGCCGTGGAAATTGACTCGATGAAAAAAGCGTTGACGCCCCCACAGCCGGCCAGCACACCACGCACCGCCCCGGCACCGGTACTGCCACCGGTACCGGAACCGGAACCGGAGTTAGACTACGGCGGTCTGAGCGGCGAGGATTTACTGCCCGCCAGAAACGGCGGCTGAATTTTCACTTATTTGTATGAAAACGAGCGTTCTGACACGGGTTTTATTTATTTTATTCTTTCCGGTCGATTTTGAATTTAATAATATCCTACTCACCCTATTTATTTTTATTTATTTATTTACGGTTTTACGGGTTTGAAAGGTATGCTAACGGGTATCATTTTTTTATTTTTTTATTTTTCTCTAATCACGTTTTGCGGCGGATATGAGTGGACGTTTTCTTTTTTTCTGCCCCCTCTTGTGGCATGGGGGGGGGGGGGTGTTGCCCGCGCGCAAGGGCAAAGGCTGTTCTTTTACGATTTTATGACGCATGATAAATTTCCGCGGCGCATTGCATGCGCCATTAGGTTAGAACCCGCAATATTTAGGTTCCAAGCGAAATCGAGTAGGCAAAGTCATGCATTCCATGTTACGGTTGATTTTCTGTTCTTTTCCCTCGCTTTCATTTGCCCCCCCGGGGCCGATCCATGAACCCGAGATGAAAACACTTTGAGTTCACTTGTCGCTTGGCGACGTTTTGTGACTAAAAACCACACAAACCACACCCACGCGAACGTATCACATCCTTGGTCGCCCAGCACCCTGTGGAATTGACACCCGCTCCGTCAACAGTCCACACGCTGGTCTTTCGAAAAGCGAATATTTGCACGCCGGTAGCACGACCGCCAACTTGCTCTACTACCGTGCATGCAACAGTCGATGTCAACTAGCGTGTGTGGGCCCTATCAGACAAGATGATCTCTTCAAATTTTTTACGCGTAATTTTATTCACACACGCCTTGATGGTATTTTGTATATTTGGTAAGTGGCTTTGAGATGGAAAAAACAATACCTCTTAATCGGAAAGTCCACTTGACACTCCGCGCTGATGTAAAATTATCAGGAGCCAAAATTGACCGCTTTGCTTAATGCCGGTGCAACGGCACTTTTCCATTTTCTGGCGCCTGGCACTTTTCCAAAAAAAAAATGGTGGCATCAAAATTCTCATATAAATAGCTCTTTTCAGAAAGTACAGCGGCAGATATGAGACTTCCAACGGATACTCATCCAATCTTCTACGATTGGAAAGTGCGCGTGAATATACCATCCGAGAGCGTGATTTTGACACCACAGACTAATTTCACAATCAATGGCACATTGACAGCGTTGTTGAATTGCACCGCGGACACAGACAGGGTGGTGATGCACCAGAAATTGTTGAATATTGATGAAAAATCGGTGGAATTGTGGCAATTTTCTGACGGAGATGTGTTCGGTTGGTGGAATGTTTTACTTTTGTTTACGAGAGTTGACCCATGCTGTAATGCACTAGCCTGGCGTAAAAATCTGCGTATGATAAATTTTGACTGGGCATTTGTAATTTTACATGACAACTGACTTGCCTGGCACTTTACTTGACATTTGACAATTATTTACACACTTTTTATACAACATTTTACAACTTGTCAATTAACAATTTTGAAGTCAAATTGCATGTAAAATGTTAATTCAAGTGAAATGTCTACTGGACTCAACTACTGCTTAAGATTCTGTTTGAAATTTTTCCTGGAACTTACATTTTTCCAGAAATTCCATTTCCAAATTCTAAACATTTGTGTTTTCGAAAATTTTGATCTGCCAAAAAAGTACCTACAGTACTTCTAAAAGAACGGCTGGTTTTGGCACTTTTTCAGCCACCAAAAATATAGAACAGCATCCCCCAATTGAATGACAGTATCCAAGAGAACTCCAGGTAAAAAAGTTGATGAAAGCATTAGAATGGTTCCATTCTATTAAACTATTCTATGGTCACCGGTTTTCAATTGTTCAATAAAAAACTTTTGCAATCCGACGCAGATTCACCAGAAAACCTGAAACTTTCATCAGCAATCACACACGAGCTAAAGTCCATGACTTTGAACAATGAAACCGAAATGGTGCACTTCGTTTTTGGTGAAGGTGCATTGCAAAGTGGCAAAATTTACGCACTTAAGATATATTACACCGGGCCGATTTCGGACGATGTTCTCAGCGGTATTTACCGAAGTCATTACACAGAGAAGGATGGCACAGAAAAGTTCAATTTTAAATTTTCTGTAAATCGTCAACTATCGTTAATTAATTTTCGTCAACTATTCGTCAACTATCGTTAGACAGTAAACAGTCACTTTTGTCTGCACCTTCAATCAGGGGGTAGGTTCTTTTTATTAAGGGGAAGGACACTTTCTTTCATCAGATTACGCAAATGTGCAAAACTTGCAGAAAATTGAACTAAAATATTGTCGGTATAATGTTGTTCGCTAGCTTGAAATGCGCTTGAAAATTCTGATGAATAGTAATTATTACCCACAAATACCGTATTACCTCGAAT
Organism: Sphaerolaimus hirsutus; assembly: GCA_964036195.1. NCBI lineage: Eukaryota > Metazoa > Nematoda > Chromadorea > Monhysterida > Sphaerolaimidae > Sphaerolaimus > Sphaerolaimus hirsutus. The sequence continues at coordinate 9,921,358 of OZ038452.1, read as the reverse complement.
TATTCCCCCCCCTTGAATTAACCCCCCTCGAATTAACCCCCCTCAAAATGGGCTGGGGAAATAATAAACCCCCCTCGAAATACCTCCCCTCCTGAATGATGGACATCATGTATGCAATGTACATGAAGTATTTATTACTACTAATTTGCATTGCAGTTACACTTATACGCTCATTTGTGTACAGATGTACACCTATAGCCCAAATATTTATGACATATTTTCTCACGTTTATTACTGTTTTTGTGTATGAAAAAGCGTATTCTTTACTATGAATTTCACGAAATTTCTGACGAAATAATAACCCCCCCCCCCCTCGAATAAACCCCCCTCGAATTAACCCCCCTCAAATTTTGTTGGAGAAATAATAAACCCCAATGGGGGCATTTCGAGGTAATACGGTAAGTCCCCCTTCAATAGTTCCCTTCCCACTTTCAGAAAAATAAATACAAAGAAAATTAGGGGAAACTCTAGGGGAAACCATTGAAGGATTTGATTTTCTTAAAACTTAAATTCATTTTTTTATTTTTTTTTTGGTTTTCAGGTGGCTAGCTTGCACGCAAATGGCAGCTACAGATGCAAGGAGGGCTTTGCCATTGTATGATGAGCCTCAATTGAAAGCTGTTTTCTGGGTCACAATCGAACATCCAGGTAAAATGCTTGCATTGTCAAACGGATTGGAATCACCTATGACGGATATTGGGTGTGTTAATCATACTTTTGTTTATAAAAATGAAATATTTCTAAAATATCTCGATAAAAACCCACCAACCAGAGTTGTTAAAAGCGCTGTACTTTTTCAAGTAAACATAAACGTATTTTATTTTTACTCACCCTGAGTACAGAAAATGTAAAGTACCTAAAAAATTTTACTTTTATACTGCGTAAATCATGGGTAACAATAACAACCTGTATTTTTACTCAGGGAAACATAAAAGTGAGTATAATTTTGATTTTGAACGCAGGAAAACATGTATATAGGTAGGGTAGGGTGAATTAAAGTGAAAGTGAGAGTACCTAGTCACTTTCTCCACCCATTGCAACAGGTTGTTTACGCCGCCATTTCAATCAATTTGAGTAGTTTTTGCTTCTTATGAACACAATTAACATTTCGTTTTATGTTTTCTGCACTTGTGTACTTTCAAAAAGATCACGTCAAGGTAGGTACACAATAGGTATTTTTCTAGAGGAAATGTAAATGTATTTACAAATTTTGGACTGATTGACTTTAAGAAGTGAACCTGGTTCTGGTTAAATGTTTGATTATTTCTGTTGGATGTAATTATTTGAAATTTGCAGAAATGGCTGGGGTGAAACAAAATTTACACCCTCAAAAAGAATGTCATCATACCTACTAGCTTTGCTGGTGGCTGATTTTGAATACACTGCTCAGACGGCCGCCGATGGAAAAGTTGTCAGCTAAAGTTTTATTTTTCATAAAGTTCCATATTTTACATTTTTGGATAATATTTCTATTCAATTTTAGAAATTTAGAGTCTGGGCCAGACCTGAGGTGAAGAAGCATTTGGAGTATGCAGCACAAATAGGAGCTAAAATATTGGACCATTATGCTGAATTCTTTGGCATTCCGTATCCCCTGGAGAAAGTTGGTCGGTCAACTTCAAATTTTCTGACTTGAGTGACTGATGTTTAATTTACCGTATTACCTTGAATTATCCCCCCTTGAATTAACCCCCCTCAAAATTTGCTGGCGAATTAATAAACCCCCATGGGGGTATTTCGAGGTAATACGGTAGATAAAATGATAAGCATGCGGTCCGCAGAGTATTTATATAGCAGTTTAAATTTTGAGTTCAATTTTTGTTGGATGATGTTTTCACAAGCATTAACTCTCATTATTATTAAGTGATAATGAAATCGCAGTAATAATGGCAATAATTATGATAATTATAATTATATAAATTATTATTTAACTTCAGACATGGTCGCAGTGCCAGATTTCCATTTTGGAGCCATGGAAAATTGGGGCTTGATCCATTATCGAGAAAAATATCTGCTGTATGACCAAGAAGTTTATTCATTAAAGGACAAACAACAAGTGGCTGTGGTTGTGGCACATGAACTTGCACACATGGTAAGTGAAATCAGAACAATTTGAAATTGACATTAGATAATGTAACACCATATGATTTATAAATAAAAATGGCACCTTGAAGTTCACAGGTGACAAAATGTCAAATGTCATGCAAAGTGTCTAAAGTAATGTAAAATGCCATGGAAAATGTCAAATTTCATACAAAGTGTCTAAAGTCATGCAAAATTCCATAAAAAATGACAAATGTCATGACATTTGACCTGTTATGGTGTTGTGTAGGGAAACAACAAGTTAAAGGGTTGAGTCATGTGGCAGCCAGGCACCCTGTAAAGTGTAAAGTAAATAACGATGGCAATAAAAGATTCGAAAATTTGAAAATATTTTTGAATTTTTGAATTTTTCGGAATTTTCAAATTTTTATTCCACCACTGGAAAAAACACTTAAAAATCGATTTAAAAAAAAATCTAAATTCGAAAATTCATAAATTCAAAAATAGTTTTCGAATTTTTCAGGGAATTCAAGGACATAAAACACATTCTTAGGTTCTATGTATCGGGCTGTAAACTAAGTTTCTTATATTTTTTGCGATCTTCTAGAAATGCACATTCTTGCATCCCATTCTGTTGTATTTACATTGGCCGAATTTGATGCCATTCGAGTATGTTGGGATTTGGGGTCTGGGCTATGACAAATTGTTTTGGTTTGCTCGAATAATCCCCCAGTCCCGAGATAAGTGGGGTTTATAAAAGGTGGTCATTTTGCATGGATGATCTGCACACTGATTTCTAAGCTTAATATCTCGGTCATTTCTGGGCCGATTCAGATCGTTCAACACTTAAAATGATCAGGACAGCCTGCAGATTCAATTTTCTGGTCGGATAAGTGATGTCTTAATTCCGTATGCCGATATGACCCGATTTTTGAACATCAAAAATAATCGTCATAATAATTTTTTGCCGATTTGCACCTATGAATGCTTAAAATGATCATAATGACCTGTAGATTACATTTTTATGTTCTGATTATCTGTATGCACTGTTCTTCATGTGGTTATTTTGTGAGAAGGAAGCAAAAGTTCAAAGTGGTATAACTTTTGATTGGAAAGAGATATTGAACTCATTTTTGTTTTATATGAATTCTCATTGTCTAAAGTATATGAAAGCATGTTCAGAAAAATTTATTTTTCATGTTCAAAAACCGGGTCAAATCGGCACACTGGATGTCGACATCACTGATTCGACCATAAAAATTGAATCTGCAGGTTGTCTTGATCATTTTAAGTGTCGAACGATCCGAATCGGCCCAGAAATGGCTAAGTTATTAAGCTTCAAAGTCAATGTGCAGATCATCCATGCAAAATGACCACCGTTTTATAGACACCCCTTATCTCGGGACTGGGGGATTATACGAGCAAACCAAAACAATTCGGCATAGCGCAGACACCAAACCCCAACAGACTCGAAGGGCATCAAATTCGGCCAATGTACAGCAGAATGGGATGCAGGAATGTTCGTTTCTATGAGATTTAAAAAAATATAAGAAACTTAGTTTACACCCTAATACTAAATCAATCATTGATACGCGGTGCGTCTGAAACAGTCTATCGAAACAAAAAAAAACGTCATTGAATGTTGAAATGGCATCAGTGGCGGACCCATAGCTGGGATCGGGGAAGGCATTTTAGAGGGTGGGTCCACCAGACTTTGTGTTGCCCCATTCTGTTGCACGTCAATCAAATTGCTTTGTTTCCTTGAATCATCCCCCAGTCCCAAGAAGGTCTATAAAAATGTATTGATTTTACATGGCCGATCTGGCTAGTTGACTTTTAAGCTTAATAACTCTGCGATTTCTTTGCCGATTTGGACCGTTAATTACTAAAAATGATCTGCAGAACCTGTAGATTCCATTTTTGAGGTTGGATTAGTGATGTATAAGTTCATTATGCCAATTTAACCCAGTATTTCAATATGTAAAAAAAAATTTTCTGAACGGACCCGTTTGCCATCGTTAAAAGTAAACTGTCAAATGCCATGTAAAGTATCATACAAATTTGTCAAACATATTGTAAAATATCTAAATTTCAATAATAAATTTCAATTTTAATTGACATTATAAATGACACTTGACACATCACTTTTCACTTTACACTGTCTCAGTCATGAAATGGCGCCCTGACACTGGCACCATTTGAGAGGCACCGTTTTGCACATGGCATCTTTTTAGCATAGCGCCATGATATTCCTTCCCACGGCGCCCTTGTGTCTTGGCGCCATTTTTTCTGGCATTTATTCCATCTCTATAGTCAATCCTTTTTACACTAATCATATCTAAAACAACTTTTCACAAAATACCCAGTGGTTTGGAAATTTAGTCACAATGAAATGGTGGGATGATTTGTGGCTGAAAGAGGGCTTTGCAACTTTTGTGGAGTATATCGGCACTGATCACGTTTTGCCTGAATTCAAAATGGCTAGTTTACAAGAACTTTTTGACTTTTTTGTTACTTCACTGGCACTATGCACATACTACAGCTATTTATGTCTCATGGTGGCAACATGCCTACAATGAATCTATGCAATTATTGTTAAGATATGAGAAAATTTATTGTTGTTAAAGCATAAGTAAATGTAAAAAATTTCTAACAGCTATAATTTATCCCATTGTTTTATAGGTAGTAGTCACACTAAAGAGTTATCCACAATAAAAAATTATGGCTATGGAAGTCAATGGTCTAAAGTATTTTGATAAGAGTGCGCACATATGAGCTTGGCACATGTCCACGTTGCCGTTTGGGAGAATGTTACTGAGAATGAAATACATAGGGTTTCCATCTGCGTCACAAAATAAATTTTTATGTCAATTCGTCACATATATTGCTTTTTGTTGAAGGTTCATGACTTCTGGTGAAGTTGGGCATGGAATAGTGCTTGAATAATGTTATAAGAGAAGGCTAATCCATTGAGAGTGGTGTTTCACACAGTGGCAGTATGTGGAACAACACTGGCTGGATACTTTACCCTACACTAACATATCAAAGCCTATTATTACATGGTAGTTCTGGTCCTGATATCTCAGTCCTGGTAACGTTATCTGGTCCCAGTCCCAGTCCTGACACCCCAGTCTGTCCCAATAAAAAATGCCACAGTCCCAGTCCCGGTACGATGTGCCAGTAATGGTCCCGGTCCCAAAAAGGAAAATTTCTGGTCCCAATCCCAGCCTGAAAAACTGGTCCTATTTAAACCCTAGTTACCCCCAACCCCACTCCCTCCCCCTTTTGTACCCCTGTGCTAGCATGACAAAATTAATGAAGCCAGATTTGTTTGTCAGTGTCATATTAAAAAGCATGTGGGAGTGTCATATGAATTGTGATGATGCATATTGAAGCATTGGGGTTTGTCAGTGTGAAGGCACTTCAATGATGCTTCACCATCAGGGTTGGTTTTAGTAAAATTCTTTTTACTAAAATTTTATTTTATTTTTATTAAAATTGTATTTTATTTTTATTTTATTCTTCAATTTTCCATTTTATTTTTATTTTATTCTTCAATTTTTCATTTTATTTTTATTTTATTTTTATTTTTTATTATAGTTCGTGACCAGGATTGATTTAAGTAAAATTTTTTTTACTAAAATTGTATTTTATTTTTATTAAAATTGTATTTTATTTTTATTTTATTCTTCAATTTTACATTTTATTTTTATTTTATTCTTCAATTTTCTATTTTATTTTTATTTTTTTCTGAGATTTTGCCAACCCTGTTCACCATGCATCCATCCCTAATTTGAACACATAACCATTTTCTTGTGTGATCATTCAAACACTGCCAAATGCCAATGTAAACTGTGCATGCACAGTATGACTGAAGTTATGTGAGCTCAATAATGTCTCCGATCAAAAGTGACAACAGTAACATTTCAAATACAGTTTGACCAATTTGTGACAGTGTCGATCCAAGAATCAATGGCAAAAGATCAGTTGGCAACATCACACCCACTTTATGTCACAGTGGAAAGGGCACTGGATGTTTTTGAATCATATGATAGCATTAGTTATGAAAAGGTTTGTTTTTATCAATAAATATTAGTTATGAATTTAACAAAAATCATTTGAACAAATCACCTTGCATGCAATAACCATATTTTGTATGAATGAAATGAATACTGTATTCAAATACTTGCAGGGTGGTTCAGTTATAAGGATGATACAAAAGTTATGGGGGAGGAGAACTTCAAGAGAGGACTAAATGTTGGTATTTCTCAATATTATGCCTGCCGTCAAAATACTGCCTGCCTTTAGCTATCACTCATCATATCATTCACAGAGATATCTGACAACATTGAAGTATGGAAGCGCAACAAATAATGACCTATGGGATAGTTTGAGCAAAGTTGGCAAAATTCCAAAAAACCTGTCCCTTAATTGAAAATAACTGATGTACAAGTGCAAAAAAACACAGGAAACATCAGCAGTTCCAAGCTGGTCAGATACCAATTCAAATTCAGTTGACATAACTTTATTTGCCAAAACATGGACACTTCAAATGGGCTACCCAGTAATTGATGTCAAATTAGTTGAAGGTGGCAAAAAAGCGACACTTTCGCAGAGAAGATTCAAATTGGATGAGAGTGCAGTTGAGAAAGAGAAATACAGTAATCCACCATACGAGTGAGTAGTCAAGTGACATTATATTTACCTTACATGTGCAGTTATTTATGTATCTATGTTGGCAGTGTTCCAACCAACACTTTTCTGTCAGTACTTTCCAAAAAAAAGTTTTAATGTTTCAAATGTTAAAAAAAAATTAACAGTGCCAACTTTTTATGTTTTTACATCTGTTAAATGTAATTGGCGCACTGCCATTGCCAACTGCACACATATCGTATTTCCTCGAATTACCCCCCATGGTTTTTTTTCAGAGTGGAAATTTGGAGAGGAGGTTGAATGAGGGGGTATTCCAAGGGGGTTTATTACTTCGCCAGGAATTTTTTGTAATCCCAGTACTAAATTATTGTTTGTAACGTAGACAAACATCAAAAAAATGCAACAAAAACCGCCATGTATAAGACTCTATAGACTTATATACCGTATTTTCTCGAAATACCCCTCCCCTCGAAGTACCCCCGTCTCGAAATACCCCCCCCCCTCAAAATGGACACTATGAAATAATTACCCACCCCTCGGAATTCCCCCCCCCTAATTGTATGTAAAGGGAACATACATGACTAAAGCTGCGGTTTATGAACCGGGCAATGCAGAACAGACGTTAAAAATAACCAATGTGTTAAAATACGTAAGAACCTTTTTATACTATCTACATACTTATGTAAGCGTATAGACTCTATTACATGGTGTTTATTAGTGTATTTTTCGACGTCTACGTACAATACAAACGACAAATTTGTACCGGGATTTCAAATAATTTCTGGCGAAATATTAAGTCCCCCCTCGAAATACCCCACTCGTTCAACCCCCCTCAAAATTCTCACTCTGAAACAAACACCCAGGGGGTATTTCGAGGAAATACGGTAAGTATTTATGTACCGTATTTCCACGAAATACCCCCATCTCAAAATACCCCCCTTTAAAATGGGCACTATGAATTTATAAGCCCCTTTCGGAATTCCCCCCCCAACCCAAATTGAGTGTAGAGAACGTACATGACAAAAGCTTCGGTTTGTGATCGTGTAATGCAGAACACACGTTAAAAACAGTGTCTGTGATACATTAGAACAGGGTATGTATGTACTATCTACATACATGGTGATGATTGTTGCATTTTTCTACATCTGCATACGTTACAAACAGGGTTGGCAAAATCTCAGAAAAGAATAAAAATAAAATAAAAATAAAATTGAAAATTGAAGAATAAAATAAAATAAAATAAAATGGGAAATTTCAAAATAAAAATAAAAATTGTATAAAAATTCGAATTTTTGTAAAAATTTTGTAAAATTGTATACAAATTCATATTTTTGTAAAAATTGTATAAAAATTCATATTTTTTGTAAAATTTTTTTATGTTGTTTATAGTTCAACCTGTTCATTCGCGGAGCTGGGGCAGTCCCAAGCCATGTAAAGTGTCAAAATGTCATGACCTGGAATGGAAAGTGTCAATTTTCATGAAAATGTTAAGTAAAGTGTCAATTGTCATGACAAATATAAATTAAAGTGGAAACTGTAAAGCAAATTGTATCCAAATCTTATCTTTTGTATTCAAATCTTGTTGTTTTTGTAACCAAATCTTATGTGAACATTTGGATACAAAAACATAAGATTTGGATACCAAAATATAAGGTTTGGATACCAAAACATAAGATTCAGATACACAATTTACACTCTGCACAACATTTGTCATGACAATTATACTTTGCTTGGCATTTGAAATGCCAATTGACTCTTTACTACATTTGTCATGACAATTGACACTTTGCATGATGTTTTACAAATGCGCCCGGCACACTCCAGTAATCCTTCTACTGAAAATGCAAACCATTCTTATCGATAATTGTAACTTAACACTTGCAACTAGCTAACAATACCTACTGCATGTAACTTTTGCAAAGTAATGGAAAAATTTGTCACACATTTTCATGTTTAGGTCTAATTATCACATTTTTCTGACCTTGCATGCAAGATTCAGATTTTTTGTAAAATTTCTGTCAATTTTTGTAAAATTTTTTTAAAATGGTCCATTTTATTATTTTATTATTATTTTGGAATACAATAAAATAAAATAAAATGAAACAAGAATAAAATTAAAATAAAATACATTTTTATACAATTTTTATACAATTTGTATACAAATGATTTTTATAAAACCAACCCTGGTTACAAACAACAAATTACCGAGTACTGGATGGAAGTTCAAAAAATTTCTGGCAAAATAGTAAGCCAGAAAATAAGAAAGTAGAAAGTAAGCCACCCCCCTCGAAATACCACCCCTCATATATCTCACTCCTGAAACAGTCACCCCCTGGGGGGGGGGGGTATTTTGAGGAAATACAATAGATGGATCTAACATAACACAGTCATTGTTTTTAATGTGTGTAATGCGTTTCCCGGATCACAAACCGCAGCTTTTGTTTTTTAAGTCGTCTATACACTAAATTGGGGGTTGGGGGTATTTTGAGGGGGGTTTGTAAATTCATACTGTCCGTTTTTTTTTGGGGTGGGGGGGGGGTGGTATTTCGAGGAAATACGGTAGTTTGAATTGAAGTCCATGGAATTAACTACCGTATTACCTCGAAATACCCCCGCCCCCTCGAAATACCCCCCCCCCCCTCAAAATGGACACTATGAATTTATAACCGCTCTCGAAATACCCCTCCCCCAAATTCAGTGTATAGAGAACGTAGATGACCAAATCTCCGGGAAACGCAGAACACATGTGAAAAACAATGATTGTGTTATGTTAGAACAGGGTTTATGCCATCTTTGTACCGTATTTACTCGAATAATTCCCCCCACTTGAATAATTCCCCTACTCGAATAATTCCCCCCTGTTAGGCGAGTGAGGAAAATATAATTCCCCCACTTGAATAATCCCAACCCCACCCAATGATGGAAGGTAGTTAATGCATATTTATTAAAAAACAATTGATGAAGTCAAACCAAGCAAAAGAGCTGTGTGTGGTTTGATTCACTAAATGCATGCAGTATTTACATCCGGTGTTCAAAGATGCAATGTATTGTGTACTACCAATGGAAACAGGATGTGTATTTAGTGTGATAGAAACATGGCTAAAAATTCTGACGAAATAATAATCCCCCCACTTGAATAATTCCCCCCCTTGAATAGTTCCCCCCTCAAAAATGTCTGACGAAAAAATAATTCCCCGGGGGAATTATTCGAGTTAATATGGTACTTATATAAGTCTAGAGTCTTATAAATGGCGGTTTTTGTTGCATTTGTGTACATTACAAATGACGATTTAGTACTGTGATTTCAAAAAATTTCTGGCGAAATAATACCCCCTCGTTTAACCCCACTCAAAATTTTCACTCTGAAAAAATAAACCCCCCAGGGGCCAGATTTAATTCTCCCTACAGATTTGTAGGGTAGGGCGTATGCCCGATAGATTTTTTAAAGTTCAGCCGCATCGACACACATGCACCGAGAGCAAGGCAGTTCGTAAAATATACGAAACCATCCCATAAGGTCGCCGATATTGCAATATGACGTATATCACTTCGATTTTGGCACGGAAATCATGATTTCGTCATTTCTTGGCCGTCGGCCAATTAGTTTTTTATTTTATTTTGTCGGGTGGGTTACTTGCGTGAGTCGCGCTTTTGTGTAGTCAGGTGGTCACTTTTTAAGTGTTCACTGTCTGCAACCGAAACCATGAGGGCAACGACAAGAAAGAAATGCATGCACGAGTGTATCAAGCGCGACTTATGCGAGTAACCCGCCCGACACAATAAAATAAAAAGCGAATTGGCACACGGCCAAGAAATGACAGAAATAGTGATTTCCGGGCCAAAATCGAAGTGATATACGTCGTATTGCAACATCGGCGACCTTAAGAGATGGTTTCGTATATTTTACAAACTGCCTTGCCCTCGGTGCATGTGCGTCAATGCGGCTGAATTTTAAAAAATCTATCGGGTGTACGCCCTACCCCACAAATCTGTAGGGAGAATTAAATCTGGCCCCAGGGGGCTATTCAAGGAAATATGGTATTTACAAGTCTGCAAAGATCCAAAATGTTCTCTTTAGACTGGGACCAATGCAAAATAGAATTGAGGCAGTGAAGTGGCTCCAGTATAAAAAAAATCCCTTTGCCATTTGTTCATTCCACAATACCAACCAACCCTGCAGCTACAAATGGTATGTACCACTGTGGTATCAGGTTTCACAGCCATCTCAATCAGACCAGTTTGTGTGGCTCACTCCTGAAAATCAAGGTTGGTATTTTTCTCATTGTATTTTTTAACATAAGTAACTATTGCTGCATTTATGAATCTTAGCAGAATGAAACATTTCAATAATAAAGTTAGCATGCCATGAACGGTACGGTTGAATGGTGTATACTCGGCGTACATGATACTCTGCTTTCGCACTGATTTGTGTCTCTTGTTGGAAGCGTGCCAATGATTATTAAATCATGCGATTTCCGTAATAAGATGAAAAAATTCATCCATGTGAAATATGTCAATGAATAACATTATAACAACAATGAATTTTGTCATCTTTTTATAAAACTCGCACATTAACTTTCATTGGCACACTTCCAGCGGGAACCACGCGTGCAGGGTGTAAAGTAACCGGAGTATACACTGCATCAAATTTGCGAGGGAAAGCTTGCACTGATACAAAGAAATGTAATGATGTTTGTTTTAATAACCATATCTGGATGAGTAAAATAAACTATGATTGACTATGAATATCATATTTCTTCTTCTTATAGAAGAGCACCATTCTATTTTTGTCAACTTTTTACCTGCCATTCTATTAGAGGTGCCATTCTATTGGAGGCTGCCATTCTATTTTTACTCCAACCTCTTAACACATTTTTAATTTTGCATAGTCTTTCTAATGAATCATAATCAACACTTTAATATCAAAGCATTTCAATTCAAACAAATGAAATATGAAGAAAATAACAAAATCATAAATAGGAGGGTGTAGCGGCCGTAAAGTAAACCCAGCTGTAATGTAGACCTGGCTTTAAAGTAAGCCTACCCGGCTGTAAAGTAGGGTGTGCTACATTATGGCCGGGAATCATTACCGTATTTCTCCGTGTAAACCGCCCCCCCGTGCACAACGCCCGGGGCGTTATACAGCTGTATAGCGCCCCCGGGGCGCTATGCTTGGTTCCAAAAACATTAGCTAAGTGGAAATATTTTCAGGACAAATCAAGCTGAATGGTAATGAAAGGTCCACTTGGTTTGAACTATTTGAACGTTTTGCCTTGCGGCACGCATTGTTATTCTGCGGAATACACGTTTTTCCATCGAATTCGGTGCACACGGGGAGGGAACACAAAGTATGTAAATATTTAAGCAAACATTGTCCTTGCATAGCGCCCCCTTCCAATGATTTAACGCCCGGGCGTTATACAAGTTTTTAAAAAAGGTTACCGAGAAGTGCCTCGGTTTTGTATAACGCCCGGGCGGTTTACACGGAGAAATACGGTATGCCTAGGTTTACATTCAGGCCCAGCAGGGGGATTTATGTTTTTAGCTATTTTTGGTAGCTAAATAGCTATTTTTCAATGTTAGTTCACTTTACACTTTTTCAAGCGATGTTTGGATTTGAGTAAAGTGCAAAAAAAGTTGACCAATCGCATTGCTAAACTTTTTTCACTTTACTCAAATCAAAAGATCACTTGAAAAAGTGTAGTGAAAAAACGTTGAAAAATAGCTAAAAACACTAATCCCCCTGCTCAGCCATGTGATTTGTGACACAGCCCACTGATTTGATATATGCACTCAATTTTGACACTACATTACCATAACCCTAATAATGAACCCATGGGGCCAAATACTTTCAATTTGAGATATGATGCATTTTCAGGTTTCTGATTGCACTCATTTGAAATATGCACTTCATTTTGACACTACATTACCATAACCCTAAAAATGAACCCCCTGGGCCAAAATCTTTCAAATCATAAAATGATGCGTTTGTGGGTTTCTGATTGTAGCGATTTCAAATATGCCCAGGGCTTAAAAAATAAGAAATTTTGAAATGGTGCAATGTGGGTTTCTAATTGCACTGATTTGAAATATGCACTCCATTTTGACACTACATTACCATAACCCTAAAACTGAACCCATGGGGCCAAATATTTTTAATTTGAGAAATGATGCATTTTCGGGTTTCTGATTGCACTCATCTGAAATATGCACTTCATTTTTGACACTACATTACTATAACCCTGAAAATGAACCCCCAGGGCCAAAAATTTTCAAATCATCAAATGATGTGTTTGTGGGTTTCTGATTGTAGCGATTTCAAATATGCACTCCATTTTGACACCAGATTACTAAAACCCTGATAATGAACCCCTGGGCCCAAAAACTTTCAATTTGTGAATTGATGCAGGGATGTATCCAGGATTTTTGAGCAGCGGGGCTGCTTGTTTATGGGGGCCGGCGAATGGGGGGGGGGCTCAGCCCCCCCCTGAAATTTTTCCCGATATAGCGACGGAAAGGCATGTTGGTGCTAGCGCCATACAAAGGCGCCACGCCCACGCCTAGGGTTCAAACGGGATTGACTTTTCGGGATCGGGATCGGGATTCACTTTTTGAGATTTCGGGATCGGGATCGGGATTGGGGTTTCGGGATCGGGATCGGGATTGGTATTTTGAGATTTCGGGATCGGGATCGGGATCGGGATTGGCCGGGATTGGGGTCACGGGATCGGGATTGGCATTTTTTCGGGATCGGGATTGGGGTCTAGGGATAGAGATTTTCGTCACTGTTCTGGCATTCACAGTTGTTCATAAAGGTCTCAAAACACTGTTGGATGCCAGAAAAGTGACATAAAATGGACGCTGGGGGTTTGCGTTCATGTTTTGCATGCAAAAATGGCATTTTTTACTTTTTATAAATTTCACTATTTTTTCCGGGATCGGGATCCCGGACTTGGGAGATTCTCGGGATCGGGATTTGAAAGTTTTCGGGATCGGGATCGGGATTGGTATTTTTTGATTTCGGGATCGGGATCGGGATTGGGGTTTCGGGATCGGGACTGCTAAATCCCGGAATTTCACGGGATCCGGGATCGGGATCGGGATCCCGTTTGAACCCTAGCCACGCCATGGCGCTATTGGCGTTGGCGCCAGCACCAGGAACCGCTCTAACCGCATATGCATACATATACAGCGAAAGTCGCAAAAATATGTTCATTTCGAAGGATATTGGTTTACAGGGACCAATCCAATGAATATACAATGCATGGGAAAGAGATTGCGCGCTTGCGCGCAAACTTTTTAAGAAACATCAAAAAATATGTAGGAAAAGTTGCATTTTCTGGGATGTTTTAGGTCTCACCCCGGGAAGGCGGGTGGCTGCAGCCCCCCCGCCCCCCCCCCCTGGATATGTCTTTGAAATGATGCATTTGTGGGTTTTTTATTGCAGTGATTTGAGATGTGCACTCCATTTCTACTCTACATTACCATAACTTTTAAGTCTAACCCCCAGGGTAGTGATGGAAAAAGCGCCAGGACTTTGGCGCCAAGCGCCAAAAGCGCCATGGCGCTTTTCCGAACCCCAGCGCCAAGCGCCAATGGCGCCAGAGCAAAATGGCGCCAAGCGCCAAAAGCGCCATGGCGCTTTTCTAGACCACGGCGCCAAGCGCCAATGGCGCCAGAGGATATTGGCGCCAAGCGCCAATAGCGCCAGCGCCAAAAAAATTTTGCTTCTCATATATGCCATGCTGATGCACTGCTATTAATTTGTTTTTGGCGCAAGATACAAGTCAACTGCAGTCACTTTTGTTCTTTTAGTCATGATATTTTGCAGCTGGGTTTATAGCACACCATCTGTAGAAAGTGCCAAGATTTTTTTAGGTGTTTAAAAAAAAATTTCTTTTGGAATTTAGTTGTTTTTCCCCAAAAATAATTTTCAAATGAAGTTTTCAATTTTTTTGGAATACTTTCGATTTGTCTACAAGAATATTGCAGTTTCGAGTTTTGCTAGTCACTTTTGAACATAGGATTTTGAGGTTTCAAATTTTGGATTGCCATTGTTGGAATGGCTTCAGAAAGTGATTCCACACCCTGTAAAATCAAGTGTCAAATGTCAAGAAGTAAATGTGATGTAAAATGTCAATAAAAATAAAAAAGAAAAATTTTTGATTGAACTTTTGACATTTCGCATGACACTTAACAAAGTTGTATTTATGAAATATTGGATGATGTTTATTACCCAACTTCACACTTTTCAGGGTCCTTTGACCCTGCTCAAACAAAACTGCAAGGAGCGAGCTCAGTATAGCGATTGAGCTAAAACCTATGTGAAAAGTGTTACGAGTCCGATGAATAGTCACATAAAGTCTTACATAATTCTGATTAGATGAGGCAAATGTTGAATACCCATGCAATCACAAGGAAATTGTTTATAAAGTAATCAAGAATAGGGTATATTGATCCGGGAATACACTGACATTAGCACATATACTTATGTAAATTATACTTAACAGGTCTTTCTGCATAAAATAATGATGAATTTTGAGTAAACTTCTTGACGCTTTTTTGGCGCTTTTTAAAACACTAGCGCCAAGCGCCAATGGTGCCACGGCGTCATAGCGCCAAGCGCCAAAAGCGCCATGGCGCTTTTCCAAACCCCAGCGCCAAGCGCCAACGGCGCCACAGCAAAAAGGCGCCAAGCGCCAAAAGCGCCATGGCGCTTTTTGCTTTGGCGCTAGCGCCAGGCGCCAGCGCCATGGCGCTTTTCCATCACTACCCCAGGGCTAAAAAATTGAAAATTGTGAATTGATGCATTTGTGGATTGATGATAGCAACTATTTGAAATATTCATTCCATTTTGACACTACATTACCATAAACCTGTAAATGAGTTTACAGGAGTTTCCAAATTTGGGACTGAGTTTATGGGAGTTTCCAAATTTGGGGCTGAGTTTATGGGAGTTTCTCAATTATGGGCTGAGTTTATGGGAGTTTCCAATTAGGGCTGAGTTTATGGGAGTTTTCAAATTAGAGGCTGGGTTGATGGGAGCTTACAAATTAGGGGCTGAGTTTATGGGAGTTTGCAGGTTAGGGGCTGAGTTTACAGGAGTTTGCAAGTTAGGGGCTGAGTTTATAGGAGTTTCCAAATTAGGGGCTGAGTTTACAGGAGTTTCCAAACTAGGGGCTGTGTTTACAGGATTTAGAGGGGGTCCCCATGGGGTGCCATTTTTGGGGGGTCTCCAGGGGGTGCCATTTTTTGGAGGTACATATGGGGGTGCCATTTCAAGGGGGTCCCCATGGGATGCCATTTTTTGGGTGGTCCCCAGGGGTGCCATTATTTGGTGGTCCTCAGGGGGGGTGCTATTTTTTTTTGTGGGGGGGGGGGGGGGTCCATAGGGGGTGCCATTTGGGGGGGGCTCCAGGGGGTGCCATTTTTGGAGAGTCCCCAGGGGGAGCCAACTTTGGGTGGGTCCCCAGGGGGTGCCATTTTTGTGGGGGTTCCTAGGGTGTGCCATGTTTGGGGGGTCCCCAGGGGGGTGCCATTTTTGGGGGTCCCTAGGGGTGCCATTTGGAGGGGGGTTCCCACTGGGGTGTCAGTTTTTGCAAGCCTCTGAGTAGTGGGTACCTATAGCATGATTATCTCCAACCTTCAGATGGTTTGTGGTTCTCTACAATTAATACCACAAGGATTTACAAACACAAAAAGAACAGCAAAGCACAAATGTAACCAATTTAAGATTACAACAAAGTTTGACACCTTGCACAAACCACACTATCATATCACAAAACCTATACCACACAGAATGCACACTGCACACCATCATACCAAATCGCAAACTGTCCACATTTTACTACCGAGTTTCATGCCCCCAACCATTTTATGGAAGTTTACAAAAATCCATTCCAAAACATTGCATCTTTGGTATTGGTCTTGTTATTGTTGGTACATTACATACCGCATTTCAAAACACATGCCTAGCATGTGGGCAAACTTAACTAAAGTATCATATTTCCTCCAATGGTATTAATTGTAGAGAACCACAAAACCCGACCAAAGGTCGGAGAGAATCCTGCTAGTAAATAATGACATCATGATGGAGTGTTTTATTCAGAAAAATGCATAGCATGCAATCTGTAGAGTAAATAATTAATAATCTGAATTGATTATATTTATTTCCATCACAATAACAAAAATATAGCTTCGATCTTACAGAAACAACAATTGATTTGGAAAGTAAAAATTGGTTGATTGTCAATCCTGATGCAAAAGCATATGTGAGAGTTAAATATCCAGTGTCTCTGTATGATGAAATTTCACAAAAATTGAAAACTGATGTAAAGGTCAGTGAATTTGTGTGATTAATGGCAAACCTGGAATCTGGAATGTCCTAACCATATGTAAATTAATCAGAAAATTTTAATGCTGGCACAAAGGCGTTTCCTGTGAGTGAATCTGTTTGATTTATGGTAAACCTGGAAGATGTCCCCACTCCCCACCAGGGGTTTTGAATGGGGGATTGGGAGGGGTTAACCCCCCCCCCCCCCAAACCGCCCAGCTATCTATCCCGGAGGCCGCTCAGCTATCTATCTATCCAGCTATCTGCTCAGCTATCTATCTTTTGGGCTACTACCCACTAACCCCCCCCCCCCAAATCACTCAGCTATCTACCTATCAGGAGCACTTTTTGAGAATCTATACCACAATTTTCACTCAAAATCACTATTTTTCATACCTTTTTATAGATTTTCACTTCCAAAATGATAGTTCTGGTTCCTATTTGCCTATTTTCAGCTATTTTTAGTGGTATATGCTCTTGTATACCCATTTTGAGCTATTTTACACCTACTTTTAGCGAATTTTCTCCCTTTTCTTCCTTCTACACCCTGAAATAGCCTTATATCAAACCACCACAACCCCCCAAACCACCCCCCCCAACATTTTTTCCAGCTATCTATCCCGAAGGCCGCTCAGCTATCTATCCAACCACTCGGACAGTCAAAATTCAAGATACCCCTGGTCCCCACCATGTAAAATGCCATATAAATGTAAAGTGCTTGAAAAATATATAACCTATTTCACTGGGCATTTTCATTTCTTTTAAAAGATTTGAATTAGACTTTACTTGACATTTGATGGGGTGCAGGACCAGTCCCTGGTTAGTACCTCGCAAACAGTATAGCCACAAAAATTCCCAGTGCAAATACAAGCAAATTATGCACATTACATTTTATTTGATTAATCAAAATCATGTTTCCAGTTTTTCCACAGGTACTGTCTGTGGCGACAAAATGTCAACTGTTGGATGATGCATTCAGCCTAGCCAGAGCTAGTAAACTCAACTACTCAATTCCATTGGAAATGTCTGCATTTCTACAATCTGAAATCAAATACCTGCCATGGGAGGTTGGCAGTGGACATTTTGGCTTATTTGGTAAACTATTGCAGTTCACTGAAGCAGAAGGAAGTTACAAGGTGTTTTTAGTTGACCAAAAAATTTACTCAAATTTCAATGACATTTTAAAGCATGAGTTCACAGAAATACATGAGAAAACTGTTCCAAAAGGGATATGAAAAATTTGCATGGGGCAATACAGACAATGATAACACAGTGCTAACAGAGTGAGTTTTTCAAAAAAGTTCAGCTTAAAAAAGCCGATACAAAAATACTCAGGGCTAATACCACAAATCCCAGCTAAGTATAAAGCCACAGCTAAACCAATCCAGATTCCAGAAACAACATTTTTTTATCTTTCCAAATTTTTATCTCACCCGTGGTAAAATACTTTAAAGTTAATTTTTTACAGAAATTAAAACATTTTTTTTGGAATTGTTTTATATTGTATAATATTTTCACTATTTTTCATTTTTGAAAAACTCAAAACACAGAAAGTGTTTTTTTTCTGGAGAACTTACCCATCGTTGGTGGTAAGTGGTGAGTCATTCATAGTATAATGGGTGAGTCAACTAATGTAAATACCGTATTACCTCGAAATAGCCCCATGGGGGTTTATTATTTCGCCAGCAAAATTTGAGGGGGGGTTAATTCGAGGGGGGGGGGGGGGTTAATTCGAGGGGGGGGATAATTCGAGGTAATGCGGTATGTGAATTTATGTACCGTATTACCTCGAATTATCCCCCCCCTTGAATTGACCCCCCCCCCCCTCGAATTAACCCCCCCCCCCCCTTCGGAATGATGTACGTCACGTACATAATAAATACGTCATGTATGCAATTTACATGATGTATATTACTGTTAATTTACATTGCAGCTACACATATACTGGTTTGTGTAGCTATCTACATTTTTATGTCCAAATATATCCTGTTTGGACACATTTATTACCTGTTTTGGGTATGAAAATGCCTACTATTTACTACGGTCCTTACGAAAATTTCTGAGGAAATAATAACCCCCCCCCTCGAATTAACCCCCCCTCCAATTTTGCTGGCGAAATAATAGACCCCCATGGGGGTATTTCGAGGTAATACGGTATGTTCTTGACCATCGTTATAGGCTCTTGTCAACTTCTAAGCTTTATTTTTCAAAGATGGTACACCATTTCAGATCAATGAGGGGATTGGTAACATCATCAATGTGCAGTTTTGATTATGTGCCATGTATTGAAAAAGTGGCACAGTTGATGGAAGGGCTTCAGAAAAATTGCACCGAAACAGATTTGTCAAGTGACTGCAATAAGTGGGTTGACAATTTACACTAGGGTTCAATCAGAGTGACTTTTCAGGATTGAGATTGGGACTGGTTTTTTGAGTTTTTGGGATCAGGATCGGGTGTCAAATGGTTACTTTTTTATGGAAAACAGAAACGGAAAACAAATTCAGCGCCTGAAAAATCGAATGGAAAACGGGAAAAAATTTGCACTTGATGAAATAGCGGAAACAGAAAAGTTGCATGGAAACAGAAAAAAATTGCTGAAATTTTGCCGGAAAACGGAAAAAAATTGCGGAAATTTGCTGTAAATGGTAGAAATTGCTGAAATTCTGATAGAAAATGGAAAAAACTAACATTATTGAAAACCTGCATGCATGTTTATCACTTTGGCTAAAACAGAAAACAGACAGTTGAGCCTGGAAAAAGGGAATATGAGGTGGAAAAAGACAGAAAATTGAGGTGGAAAACAGAAAAAAAGTTGGAAAAACAGAAAATTTAGCCAGAAAATGGAAAAAAGCCGAAAAAACTGAAAATTTAGCCTGAAAACGGAAGATGAGCCGGAAAAATGGAAACGGGACAAAATTTCATGGCCGGAAAATGGAAAGGAAAACGGAAAAAATATTTGAGCAGTCGGAAAACGGAATGGAAAACGGAAAATATTTGCCTTCAGGAACAGAACTGAAACAGAAAACAGAAATTTGACACCCTAGGATTGGGATTTTGGGATCGGGATCATGATTCATTTTTTGAGATTTTGGGATTGAGTTACCAGATAGGGATTGGGGTTATGGCATTGGGATAGGAGTTATGGGATCGGGATCAGGATTGGGGTTATGGAATTGGGATTGGAATTGGCATTTTACTGGAATTGGGATTTTGGCTAGGGTTCGCACAATATGACTTCTTGATATCGATATTCAATATATTTTTTCTGAAATG
Source organism: Sphaerolaimus hirsutus (assembly GCA_964036195.1). Taxonomy (NCBI): domain Eukaryota; kingdom Metazoa; phylum Nematoda; class Chromadorea; order Monhysterida; family Sphaerolaimidae; genus Sphaerolaimus; species Sphaerolaimus hirsutus. The sequence continues at coordinate 9,901,056 of OZ038452.1, read as the reverse complement.
CGATATTCGATATCGATACGATATGGATCCTCGATATCGATATTCGAATGGTTCGATGGCTGCATAAAAATGCCATTCCAGGCATCTTTTATGTCCCACCTATTAAGGGAAGGGCAATAGAGATATAAAAAAGGGCGATATACCATATTAGATTTTTTTAAATTTTCAATATTGATATTCAATATAAAAAATTGGTCGATATCCGATATTCGATACAATATATTGTCTGAACCCTAATTTTGGCAAAGAAAAATCAAATCTTTCACAAAATCCAAACAAATAGTCTAAACACAATAGAATGCCAGATAGATAAAATGCTGTCCCTAAAAAAAGTTTGTTGACAACAGAGGTTTTAAAAGTTTTATATTTCAAGAAAAAGATATGATTTGTGACACAAGGCAGTTAAGTAATCATACTACTTGTGAAGTATACACACTACTTGAGTGTGCATACTACAGGGTGCAGCAATCTAGACACCCCCTCTAGATTTCGAATAACTTGTCACTAGGTGGTCGGATTAATGCCTCGGTCAACATTTTGGGTCAACATAAACAACTAAATAGGAAAGGATCCCTGAAAATATGGCTGCAATAGCTCCTCATTCTCAAGTTATTCATGCAAACGCCAAGAATTGTCGCTTTACCGTATTTCTCCGTTTATAGCACCCCCCCGTGCATAACACCCGGGGTGTTATATAGTTTTATAGCACCCCGGGGGTGCTATACAAATGTTCAAAAAATGGCACAAATTGAATGGTTCGAATATTGTATTTGGTGCCACTCATTGGTATTCCGCGGCACAGCACGTGCACCACGCATATTTTTCCATTGAATTAGCTGCGCAGCGAACCAAAACAATATGTAGGGGTGTTTGTATTTAGAAAATGAGAGAGCACGGTAATTTCTATGCTTTTTTTTGCTGTATTGTTCGGTTGAATGTAAATTCCATGTATAGCACCCCCATTGACCTAACACCCGGGTGCTATACAAGTTTTTAAAAAGTTCGCTGAAAATTGCTCCGATTTTGTATAACCCCCGGGTGTTATAAACGGAGAAATACGGTACTACCACCTTATGGCAATACAGAAGCTGCAGATGAAACCCAAATCGGTTCAGTTGGCTATTGATAAGAGTGGTGGTTACATTGAGTGATCATTTGTTGCATTTTGTGAGTCTGCACATCACTCCTTCATAATAAAATTTTTGCACTGGTTATTGTGTTTTTATCACTCACCTATTGTCACGAGATGTTGGTAGTGCCAATTACGCATTTGCATAAATAACTTGAGAATGAGTGGAGCTATCCCAGCCATATTTTCAGGGATCCTTTCCTATTTAGTGGTTATGTTGACCTAAAATTTGACGATAATCCGACTACCCAGTGACCAGTTATTCAAAATCTAGAGGGGGTGTCTAAACTGTTGCACCCTGTACTATTAGTACTCATACTATGTACTTGAGTGTACATATTGGGTTGTAGGGAAAGTTCTTTCCATTTCATGATCATCTCCTGTTGGATGTGGAGTTTCAGCCGGGGGGGGGGTATAAGCTGGAATTTGCTCGATCATAAAATTTAACCATGAAATTGATTACTTATTAGTGTATATAGTAGTAATCTATCTCTTTAAAATATCAATAACCCAACGTGCATGCTCCACCATTTTTAGAGTTTTCGATTTTTCAATAAAATTTCAATATAATATCACTTGGAAACATAAATTTAGAGGCATGAATAATCCATGCACTTTATGAAATCAATTTTGCAATTAACTTATATTCTTGAATTTTTTGTCGAGCTGTAATTCCAGCTTATGTATATCCGACTAGGGTGTCAAAAAATTTTTTTAACGGAAAATGGAAAAGTAAAAAATTTTCCTGCTGAAAAGCAGAAACGGAAAACGGAAACGGAAATTTTACACCCTATACCCGACGGAACCCTCACAATCGAGGACTATCCAAGATGAGACGACCTAGAAGCAGAAGAAACTTTACCTACAAGTAGTGATGGAAAAGCGCCAGAAAAAAGGGCGCCAGGCGCCAATGGCGCCATGGCGCCGTTCGTAAACTGGGCGCCAAGGGCCAAGGGCGCCACAGAAAAAGGGCGCCAGGCGCCAAGGGCGCCATGGCGCCATTCGGAAAGTGGGCGCCAGGCGCCAAAGGCGCCACAGAAAGAGGGCGCCAAGTGCCAAGGGTGCCATGGCGCCATTTGAAAAATAAAGCGTTAGGTGCCAAGGGCGCCAGGCTAAATATGTGCGTACGGTACCCCGAGTGTACTAAAAATATCTTTATAGCACTCTAACGCACACATTCACATCTTTACTCACATTCTCCAGGATCTTATAATAAAAAAATAAGACTAATGAGACAAAAAAGTCAACCATAAAATCATACCCCCACAATAAGACATCCAATTCAAACACAATGAAAATTGTCTTTTAACAAAAAATTCATTCAGTTCATATAGCGCAAATTATGTTTTGTTGGTTTCTGCTCGCAAATGTTGTCTTGAAGTGGACAAAAACAGAAATTCAAAAATTTTAATCTATTGATTCATGGGTTTGCAAGTTTGACGGTTCATTTTTTGCAGTTTCTGATCGGTCAGACGCGTCTGATGAACCCGTTGGATGAAAAAATTCTATCCAATAGCGTCATTTCGTACATTTTTATGGTGAATTTTGATTATCTACAGACAGTCACCTTGAAATCATGCTGGCACCTTTTTGGCACCCTTTTAGAGCCGGGCGCCAGGCGCCAAGGGTGCCACAGAAAAAGGGCGCCAAGCGCCAAGGACGCCATGGTGCCTTTTAGAAAGTGGGTGCCATGCGCCAGGGGCACCACAGCAAAAGGGCGCCAAGCGCCAATGGCACCATGGCGCGGCGCCCTTTGGTGCCCTCAAATGGCGCCAGTGCCATGGCGCCATTCCATCACTACCTACAAGCCAATACATGTCAGGTTTCAGACAGTCTGTGCTTGTTAGTCAAGTTCTATGTGTTCAGAAAAATTATGTTGTCACAGCAGTCACTCAAAATACTTTTTCTTGAAATATAAAATTTAAAAAATTGTCATTGAACTGTTTGTCATTTTTATGTAAACACCACCTTGTCAAGTGAATGTAAATGTCATGTTTGAATGCAGAATCGACACAATATATCGATCAACTGTCTATTGTGAGGCATGCAAAAGGTCATCTTACAAATATTTCAATTTTTTGTGGCAGAAATACAAGTCTGAGCCATCACAAATTGAGAAACAGAGAATAATGAGGGCACTTATGTGCACACAGGATGTTTCAAAGCTGAACAGGTGAAAAGTTTATCTTTCTCCATCAAAGTTTGTTGGCTTTTTGGCTGTTAAAATATTGAATGAAATCGATTTGCTGCAATGTCTCTAGTCCATGTTTATTGAAATACAATATTGTTGTGAATGCATAACCAATCAACTTTTTACACATCTGCATACACCAAGGAAAGTATGAAACACCACTCAGTGTATTAACCCTATTATTTAAGCTGATTTCAACAATATTTTATATACAATTTCATACAGGGGTATCTTGAATTTTGACCCTCCGAGTGGTTGGATAGATAGCAAATCGCTCCTCCGGAGGGATAGATAGCTGAAAAATTTTCTGGGGGGGGGTTGGGGGGGGTTTGGGGGGGGGTTGTGGTGGTTCGATATATAGGCTTTTTCGGGACATAGAAGGAAGAAAAGGGAGAAAAATCGCTAAAAGTAGGTGTAAAATAGCTCAAAATGGGTATACAAGAGCATATAGTACTTAAAATAGCTGAAAATAGGCAGTTAGACGCATGAACCAGTGATTTTGGAGGTGAAAATCTATATATAGGTATGAAAAATAGCGATTTTGAGCGAAAATTGGGGTATAGTTTCTGAAAAATCGCTCCAGATAGGTAGATAGCTGGGCGATTTGGGGGGGGGGTTTAGGGGGTAGTAGCCCAAAATTTTGCCTCCGGGATAGATAGATAGCTGAGCGGCCTCCGGGATAGATAGATAGCTGGGCGGTTTGGGGGGGGGTAACCCCCCCCCAACCCCCCCCATACGAGACCCCTGATTTCATAGTTCCAAACTCCAAGTCAGAAATGTTCAATGGCTGGCAATATCCATATTCCAGCAACTGAAAAATGCTTACCTTTCCATTTACCAATGGCCGAAAAACTTCCAAATTCTCAAAACCAAGTTCTTAGAAAAACAAATCAACAAAATCTGAACAAAAAATTACAACCTTTCATTTCAGCATCCTGGGCAAAGCTATAAATCTGGATGGAATACGGCAACAAGATGTTTCAGATATATTTTATTATGCCTCCATCGAAAAACTTGGTGCTCTAACACTGTGGGACTACTTTGAAACAAATTATGATTTGATTAAAACAAGGTTAGCTTTCAAAAAAAACAAGATTTTGACTTTGTGAAATTGACATTCCACATATTTCAAGCAAAAAGTAAAGTGATTAAGAAAACTGAAAATGAGTTGGGTTACACTGGGGATCTGTGCACTTACATGCAAAATTTTTTCAAAGTGTCTACAAATCTGCTTAAGAAAAGTGGCTAATTTTATCTCTGGCCTGGGTATGGCTATGGTCCTAACAGAATACCCCTGATCAGAAAAACTCAGCCCCTCCCTAAATTTTTAACTAGTGACAGAATGCAGACAGGGTGCTGACACCATTAGTTGGCACCAGCACCTGAAAACGATTTGCAGTGACAGGGAACAATTCATTAATATTCCTTATGTCTGGTAGGAAAATGCATAAAATGCCAGGAAGGGGGGCTGCAGCCTTCCCTGGATATGCCCTTGCTGATGAGCATCAATAATTCATACATAAATCCGTATCTCCATTCCAGATTCAAAGAGGGAGTTTTCATCTTCAAGAGGCTGATAACATATGCAATGAGCAATTTGAAAACAAGATAAAAATTGAACAGGTTGGAATTATTGCTGCACACATTAGTTTACTAACAGAAGTCAACTCAAATTGGGTGCTCATAAATCAGCTTTGAACATGATTGAGTTTACCAGTGACTTATTTAAAATCTTTTAAACTGTAGTGGACAGAGTATAGTACCGTATTTCTTCTAATAGAAGGGTGGGTCTCCACTAGAAGGGTGTCTCCAATAGAACATACACTTTTTAACTAAATTTGGCCCACAAAAAATAGAAGGGTGGTCTCCAATAGAAGGTACACAAAGTGCTGTAATTGTGCCAAATGCATGCAAAAATTAAAAATATCAGCGAACACTGTACTTAGTGGCTTTTGTCCATTGTATTGGTGCTATTTTATGAACAACTGTTGAATGAACTCTATAAATCATCATTCTATGAACTGTCGCTGACGTAACACTTTGACAAAAAATTCGCTGAAAAAATGGCGGAAAATAGAAGGGCAGTCTCCAATAGAAGGACAAAAAAGTTAACAAAAAATAGAAGGGTGCCCTTCTATTAGAAGAAATACAGTAGTAGTTTATTTACACTTAATATTTTATTTGCACCACCATTTTCATCACAATTTTATAGAGAAACTTTTTACATACATTTAAAAAATCATTTTTATACAGGTGAATGATTTTTTGGAAAAACATCCAGATGCCAAAGAGTATACAGCATTTAAGGAACAGTTGGAGAAGGCCGAAGCAAATCTTGCATGGATTGAAAGGAACTACAATTTTATATTTGGCTGGTTGAAGTCATCAGCTTGATCAGAAATATACATTAGAAATAAACAATTTTTCTAACATTTTTGTGTTTTGGCACTCTTCTGTAATTTCTACCTGTCCTTCTATTGGAGGTGCCATTCTATTGGAGGTATGCCATTCTATTAGAATAAATACAGTATGTACTCATGGAACAACGCTTCACTTGCACCACAGCGATTCACCAGCGTGCTAACATGTAGAAACAACATGGGGACAATGTCAAAACAAGGCCTTGTTTCGACGTTGTTTCTGCATTGTTTCGATGTGTCATTACGTTGTTTAGACACTGGGGTATGCGACTGGTCATGTGGCAGATGGCTTGTCACTAAGTTGGCCCCAGGGTGGGTGGGTGTGCGGCAACAGACGTGCATCTAGAACAACCGGATGTACATTTTGCATTTTTGCATTCAAATTGCGCTTTTGTGGAATGTGGAAAGGTGCATCAAGTGAAATATTAGTTTTCTATGTATGCTCGGCGGACCGCAAAGTATGTGCTGTTTCCTACCATAATTTTATGAATAAAATCGCGTGATAAATTTTGAAATTACTTTTTCCATAGTAAAAACAAAATATTTTGATGCAAAAGTATACCATTTTTTGCTCATCATTCAGATGGTTTCCATACTAAGCGTGATGTCCGCCGAGTATAAAAAAAAGTTTATTTGCAAACATAACTGCGTGCGGTAAAATCTGCCGCACAGCTAGGCATTGTGTTGTCTCCACGTTGGCCCCAACGTGCGTCCCACTTCCGGGCACAAATTTCAACGCGCTGGCACGTTGTTGCCCCTACGCTGCCAATTTTGTGAACACGTTGTTTATACGTATGGTGTCTAAGTTGTCCCCATTTTGTTTCTACATGTAAGCACGTTGGTGAATCGCTGTGCACTTAACTGTTGTTTTTGTTCACTGTTGACTTTTATGTTGTTGACGGAGTAAAATGTTGACTCAAAAACAGGTACTTTTAAGTCACTATTTTTGAGTCAACATTTTACTTTTAAGTCAATGTCAGGGACGTATCCAGGATTTTTGAGCGGGGGGGGCTGCTTGTTTATGGAGGCCGGCGAGCGGCCCCCCTAAAATTTTACCTACAGATCAGTGGCGGAATGGCGCCATGGCACTGGCGCCATTAGTAGGCGCCACGCCACGGCGCCATTGGCATTGGCGCCAGCGCCATGGTACGCTGTATGTGTATGTAAATATACATACAAATAAATACAGCAAAAAGCACACCATCGAGTCGTTTTTTTAACGATTTGCGGCCACAGGGAGGAAATATGATGATAATACCTCACAGCAAAAAGCACACTATTGAGTCGTTTTTTAACGATTTGCGGCCACAGAGAGGAAATATGATGATAATACCTCATCTCTGGTAATAAATGCGCGCTTGCGCGCAAAATTTTTTATGCTGATGTTTTATGCTGATGCATTTTGCGGTCACTTTCTGGTCTCACCCCGGGAAGGGGGAGGGGCTACAGCCCCCCCCCGCCCCCCCTGGATACGGCCCTGGTACATGTGAAAGCTAGCACATTGAAAAGGGGGATTTCACAATGGAGGTAGTTTACCAACAATGAAATCAACCATGGCATACTCAGCAGACCAGACCTTATACTCAAATGCATTTACTTATGTCACTTGTTGGAAACAGACCAATGCCAATAAAAGCTGTGATTGTTGTAAAAAATTGACTACACTTGCAAAATATTCAGAAGAGACTTTTATTAAAATGAACTTTTTGAAAATCAGCATGCGTCGTAAAATCATTGGCACGCTTCCAGCGCGAGCCACACTCACAAGGTGCCAACATGAGCTTGGAAAATGAGCCACAAAGACAGCAACAGAAATTGCACTAGGAAAACAGAAATTTGTTTCTGATTTCCAACCACTAAATTATTTCCATTTTTCTGCTTTCCCGATGCAATTTTTCTCACACACCAACAAAACAGCAGCACTTTATAGACATATATTTCATGAATAGGGGAGGAGCTGAGGCTACTGAAACACAAAATTATTTGCAGTGATAGGCCAAACAGACCTTAGAAGGGATGTCCTCAAGGCAACAAACACCAGTGGCACAGGTATATGGAGAACCAGTCCACCAGTTGGACAGCTGCCAAGACACAGCACTGATCCCAGCTCCAAAAGCCAACTGTAAAAGGATGAATGGATGGTAAAAGGAACAAGGCAGAAACCATAATGGGTAGGGTTCAAACAGGATCCCAATCCCAACTCCCAGTCCTAAAAACTTTCAAATCCCAACCCTGAAAAAATACTCCTGATCCTGGAAAAATTTACCGATTTTTCTAAAATTCTGATCTCAACACGGAAAAATGTCCATCCCAAGGCTCAATTCCGAACCCTAGTAATGAGTGTGGAAACAAATGCCAACCTTAAACCTACCAAAAACAGTGACAGCCACAAACAAACCTTTGCGAATGGAGGCCCTTATCAGAAACGCAATACACCAGCGGCACAGGAACAGGGAGGACCTGCCCACTGATTCGATGGATGCCAAGGCGCAGCACCCAACACACCCCGAACGCTAGCTGCGATGATATACATAAGTATATTTGTATTGATCGATTCAATTCACGCACACAAAAAAAATTGAAAATTCAAAGCAACAGCTCGGGGCAGGGTTGGGAATTTCAAAATTTTCGGTTCCGGTTCTCGGTTCTAAAAAATTTCGGTTCGATTCTCGGTTCTCGGTTCCTCGAAATCTTCGGTTCCGGTTCTCGGTTCAGTTCTTGAGTTTGGTTCCGGTTCAGTTCTTTCGGTTCCAAAGTATCAAAAATCTCTGTTCCGAGTAATTAAATAATCAGGTACTATGATTAATTAGTAAATAAATTAATGTTATACCCTAATGATTAACTGGGATGATGAACCAAATTTTATAAATATATTTTCTCATCTAATTTGATATTTTACAACGTTTGTTATTTCTTACCACATACAATCTAATAACATTTGCGGGAGAAAAATACCCAAAACGCAACGGTGCAACGCAACGGTGCAAACGCTGCATTTTGGTCAGATTATTGGCCCCACACACACTAGTTGACATCGACACCAAATGTCAACTGGTTCCGATCCCAATTCCAAGCTTGCATTTGAACGTCATTTATTGGCTCATCAGCAAGCTTTACATTGGGATGGGAACCAGTTGGCATATGGTGTCGATGTCACCTAGTGTGTGTGGGACCATTGTATAAAATTTCGGTTCTTTCCGGTATTAAGTTCGGTTCCGGGTCTAAGTGCCGGTTCTCGGTTCCGGTTCGGGGTTTTTTTCGGTTCCGGTTCTCGGTTCCAAAATTGTGCTCGGTTCGGGTCGGTTCGGTTCCCCAACCATACTCAGGGGATCGGGTCGGGAATAGCATATTTACTGTACGGGATTGGCACTTATTGTCGCATGACGCACTGAAACTGTGTTCAGCGTTCGAACGTTTCTGCACGCTGACCTACAAATTTTGAAATCGAAAATATAAAAACATTTTTGAAGCGTGAAACGTTCAAAATTTGCAATACTTCACGCAATTTGCATGCGAGCTGACGTTTTTACGCTTTCAAAATACTGTGTTCATCAGATTTTAATTCCAGCGTTTATAGCTCAGCCAGCGTGCAAAAACGTTCAAACGCTGAACGCAAAATTTCGGTATGTGGTGCAGGTTTGTAGTTCAGCGGGCAAAACCCTACACAAAATTTCAGTGTGTCGAAATACAATGGAAATACACAATCGCAATGGAAATACACAATCGCAATGGAAATACACAATGGCAATGGAAATACACAATCGTTTAAAAAACAGACAATTTTTAAGAATTGTGCTGGCAAAAGTCCATTCATGGCCGGTTCGCAGGGACGTACGCAGGATTATTGAGCGGGGGGGGCGGATTGTATACGGAGCCCGGCGAACGGGGGGGGGCGACGCCGAATATATTTAGACCTTAATATAGTACTAAGACCATGTTTGGCCCTTTTGAAATGCTGTTTAGACTCCCTAAAATACATATTAAACAAGGGGGTGGGGATTTGCGCGCTTGCGCGCAAACATTTTTTAAAGTTCCTACAAAATCGCTTTAGAAAAGTGCCATTCCTGGCAAATTTTTATGTCCGGCCCGGGAACCCCCGCGTACGTCCCTGCCGGTTCGGGAGTATGTAAACTGGTGGCAAACATACTTGGCAAACTGATTTCATAAAATTTAAAACTTATCTCATGCACCCTCTGTGCATGCTATGGGGTGGCGTTCAGTATGGGGGAGCCCCTAAGTGTTCCCTACAATGTCCACAGATGGCATCCCAGGGCGACCCCCCACAGCTGGACGACAGCGTTAAATATCTTTTTAGTCGATTTTCCCCCAGTAATTAGTAGGGTTCAAATAGGGTTGGAAAATACGTTTTTTTAACTCGATGTTTTTTTAAATAGAAAAAAACGTTAAAAAAACGTTTAAAAAACGTTTTTTTAAAAGCTCCCAGATATGACATTGTGTCAATATATATAGGTATACCAGACAGTGGCAATACTCTGTGATGTTATATATGAGCATATAGTTTGTATATGTTTGTAGATTGCCTTATAGTCAAATGTTCGTGACTTCAGGTGAAGTTTGGCATAGTGGAATAGTGATCAAACAAGGTTATAAAAGGAGGTTGCTACTTTGGGAGTGAAGTTACACACTGTGGAGGTACATGGAAGCACATTACCTCAATATTATATACTACAGCAACATATGACGGCATATAAACCCACGGCAGCACATAGAAATGGGTGCTTTGATACTAAAAATCCCACAAAACCAATGAAAACAACCACCAATGTCCAGGGGTCTCCTAGGGGGGGGGCTGGGGGGGGGGGGCTGCCCCCCCCCAAATCGGCCAGCTATCTATCTATCCCGGAGGCCGCTCAGCTATCTATCTATCCCGAGGCAAAATTTTTGGCTACTACCCCCAAAGACCCCCCCCCCAAATCGCTCAGCTATCTATCTATCTGGAGTCGTTTTTGGGAAATTTTGCGCCAATTTTCGCTCAAAATCACGCATTTTCGCACCTTTTTATAGTTTTTCACCTTCAAAATCGTGCTTCCCGGCTATATACATCGTTATATACCTATTTTTAGCCATTTTATACCTACTTTTGGCTACTTTTAACTGATTATTACCGATTTTTTCCCCTTTCTGCCTTTTTAACCTTGAAAAAGCCCATATATTGTGCCCCCGCCAGCCCCCCCCCCAGAAAAATTTTTCAGCTATCTATCCCTCCGGAGGAGCGATTTGCTATCTATCCAGCCCCCGCGAGGGCCAAAATCCTGGAGACCCCTGCCAATGTCAATTTGTGTGTGAAATTGCGCGCCTGCGCGCAAAACTTTTGCAAAATACCTAGTGCTTAGTACTAAAAATGTCAGCTGATGTTTTTTTTAAAAACAAACATTTCAGACATCATGTTTTTTTAAAAAACGTTTAAAAAAACATCAGCCAACCCTAGGTTCAAACGGGATTGACTTTTCGGGGTCGGTTTTTTGAGATTTCGGGATCGGGATTGGCCTTTCGGGATCGGGATTGGCTTTTTGAGATGTCGGGATCGGGATCGGGATTGACCTTTCGTGATCGGGATCGGGATTGGCGTTTTTTTCGGGATCGGGATTTGGGCCTAAAAAAATTGGTTTTCAGTGGGTTTTTTTCCTGACATTTCACAAAATGACCTAAAACACCAAAAACAATGGATGCCAGAAACGTTGGATTAAATTGGCATTCAAAACAATGCTATAGATGCATTTAGGCACTGCGCAATGGGCTGCCTGGCATTGTCATTCACACCACTGTCTACCATATATACCTGTGTATTAACCTTAAACTATGGTAATGGGCCCTGTATAGAGTCCATTTGTAGTGGTGTCCATGCCCATGGAACATAGATATAGAGGGAGGTGGGGAAATGCGCGCTTGCGCGCAAATTTTTTGCAAACTGCATACAAAATGGTTATTTAAAAGTGCCATTTCTGGCGCCTTTTGTGGCTGTGAATATTTCCGGAATGGGGATAGGGATTGGGGCATTTTTTCGGGATCGGGATTAGGGATGGCCATCGCTTTTTTTCAAGCGCTTTTTTTTAAAAACGCCACTTTTTTAAACAAAAAGCGTAAGGGTCCCAGCGCGTATTTTTAAATAAGCGCTGGCAAAAAAATTTTGTACCCATGAATTAGGTATTTTGCAATTGTTTTTGCGCGCAAGCACGCAATTTCACATGCACATTACCATTGGTGGTTGTTTTCATTGGTTTTGCGTATTTTAAGTGTCATTGCTACTATCCTGCATGCTATCATAATAATACGTTGTGATATGTTAGTGAGCATATAATATCCAGCCCATGTGCTTCCACATACTTCTACATTGGGAAACATCAGTCTCAATGTATTAGCATTCTTTTATAACCTTACTTCAGCACTAATTCATGCCTAACTTCACCTGAACGACCGTTTGACAAATAGCAATTTACATAACGAGTCAACATAAAAAGTGGATTTTTTGGCATAAAACCCCACTTAAAAAGCTGTCCCATGGCTACACAGCCATTCTATGGCTATATATCATCACAAGTACTGCCAGTTGTATGATATACCTGTATATATTGACTCAGAACCATATTTGGGAGCTTTCTAAGAAATGCCTTGACAATTTTTGAAAAAAAGCGAGAAAAAAAAGCGAAAAAAAGCGGGCCGTTGAAAAAAAGCGTTTTTTATCCATCCCTAATCAGGATTGGGATTTTCAATGTCTCAGGATCGGGATCAGGATTGGCTTTTTCAAATTTCGGGATCGGGATCGGGATTGAGGTTTCGGGATCGGGACCACAAAATCCTGAAATTTCTCGGGATTCGGGATCGGGATCGGGATCCCGTTTGAACCCTAGTAATTAGACATGGGGAAGCAGCAAATCCGCCCTAATTTTGCTCAGCGGGAAACATGTCGCGTCGTGTGAAATAACTAAAAAACTTTTTGTAAAGACTTTAAAAGTTTACTATACCCTCCCCCCAACTTCTCACGACCCCACCACCCTTCAGAGGACCCAACTCCAAGTGGCATCCTAACTCAAACTGATGACAGTATTTTCTTTTTTTTGTTGGAATAATTTATTTTTTTTTACGATGACGTCATGATGGGGTGTTGTCTTCAGAAATCCATTCAGGATTTGATCCCTTCCCATGTATAAGTACCAGGGGAAAAATGGAAGAAAAAAATATTTGACACTGTCATCCAGCTGGGGGGGTGCCCGGGGGTGTCATCTAGGGTTCAAACGATATATTGTATCGAAACTCGGATATCGACCATTTTTTCATATCGAATATTGAATATCGATATCGAAAATTTTGAAAAAATATCGAATGTTGATAACGAAAATTTTGATAAATTATCGAATATCGACCATTTTTTCGATATATCGAACCTGTATTGTGTGCCAAAATTAAGTTATTATTTTCATTTTCAGACATTTATGATCGATCTGATGTGCTTATAGTATTGTATTTGATGAGTAAAAGTACAGTATTTATAATGTCATTTTTGTTGGAGTGCTAAATTTGAAGCCAGAAAATGCTGATATGCTATTTTTTGCAACATGCCCTTGAGCAATAAGTATGAACTGTAATATCTACCAATTGTTATTTGTCTGATACGCATTGATTCATTGTGTTTTTCTTCCATTTTAATCTTATGAGTGATGTTAACCTTGTCAAAATCACTTGTACCATTCACATTTCAGTAAAGAGATGATTAACCAGGTGTGCAATCACATGAAAATACAATATCGAATATCGAAAATATCGAAATATCGAATATCGACCATTTTTAATATCGAATATCGAAATTGAGGTTCCATATCGTATCGATATCGAATATCGAGTTTCAGAAAAAAATATCGCATATTGAATATCGATATCGAAAACTCATATCGTTCGAACCCTAGTGCCATCTGTGGACTGTGTAGGCTCCCCCGTACTGAATGCCACCCCCATAGCTTGCAAACGAGGGGCATGAGATTTTAATTTTTTTAAACCAAAACCAGTTTCCGAAGTATGTTTGCCACTAGTCTACCACTTCGCTATAATAACAACACTACTAAACCACAACATTACAGCCAAAACCAACCCAGCGCATTCGGGGGACGCATATTGAAGCAGCAAACGCTAGCGGCACAGGTGCATGGAGGACCTGCCCGCCAGCTGGACGGCGGCCGAGACGCGGCATCGACCATTTCCCCACTTGTTATCTGCAACAAAATAAGCGGATATACTTCAAAGCTAATTAGGAAGTTCAACGTTTCTTAATGCAGAGTCGCTTGCTAAATAAATGCGCCACAAAAATTTCGGGGGGGGGGGGGTCGCGGGGGTTCAATATATAGGCTTTTCCGAGGTATAGAAGGAAGAAAATGGAAAAAAATCGCTAAAAGTAGGAGAAAAACAGCTAAAAATAGGTATATAAGTAGATATAGTACGAAAATAGCCGAAAATAAGCAATATGGAACATGAATTAGAATTTTGAAGGTGAAAAACTATAAAAAGGTACGAAAATTCGCGATTTAGAGCTAAAATTGGGGCAAAATTTCATTGAAATCGCTCCAGATAGATAGATAGCAGGCCGATTGGGGGGGGGGGCAACCCCCCCCCCCCCCAACCCCCACCCACCTACTAAACCACTAAACCAAACTACGACGATCCACAGGACGATGCAAACGACAGCAGACTGGGCAGCAGCTGGCAGAGTGCCAAAACGCGGCACCCAACGCCATTCATCAAAAACCAGCTGCAATTGTAAAGAGGAGTAGTAAATAAAATCTTCAAGCAGAATTCAAGATAACATCGGTAAAAACAGAGGAAACCGTTTCAAACGAGAAGCAAGAAATACAAGAAACAAGAAATCTATCTATTCTATGAAAGTAGGGAAGTATTTGAAGGGGTGTTATTGAAAACGATTTCAAGACTTTCAGACAGATAACCGGCATTTACTAGATAATGACTATTTACTAGATAGACTATCAGTCAATCTGCAACACTCATTGGAGAGCCCTGAACCTGAGCTACTTGCACATTTTTACACGCTAATTCACCAACTCTTAAGACAACCCTAAATGCAGAAAGTTAAGGCGGGAACACCACTACTTCCCGAAGAACAACAAGTGTTGACAAAACGAAAAACAACAAACAAACCAGCCTATGAGGGCAACATAGATTGGATCAGAAATAACGACGATAATAAATAAATGAGAAGTGTCCGCGGCGGCATGCGCACAGCTCACGTCACCTGAGCGGAAACAAGACGTAGAATAAGAATTATTAGAATTCATTAGACACTCGTTCGACGGAGCAGTTGTAAAGCAGGGTTCGAATGGGGAGCGTAAAATAACGTCGAATAAACTATCCAAATACAACGCAAAACCAAACTGAACGAACTTTTAGCAGGCAGCGGGCGATCCAAACGTCTCCCCAATTCGCCAGATGTTGTGCGGCTTCCACATTGTTCGAATGGCGGCTACACGATTGCGGGAACCTGCGAGCGAATGATAAGAGAGCATTGAATGAATTGAACATAGATCTATCCGAATTTACCTTTTTTTAGCGTTTGAAAGAGATAGAAGGTTACGTTATTTTCTCGCTTACGCAGCCGATACGCAGCTCACGCGCGTAAATGTCATTATTTAGGTACAGTACGCACTACGGCGCTGAGCTCTACACCAGCACAAAGCACCCCGGCTACAAACATAAAAATGCGAAAATCCACAAAATCTAATGTGCCGGGCTTCGGAACTCTTTAATCGGCGACTGCGGGTACCGTTTTCACACCATCACACATAGTTACCACCGTCCCCCAAGCCGCAAAAATATTCACAAACGAACCATGGATTCAAGCCAGAAGTCGAATCAATCGGAAACATCAATCGACACGGCTCATCACCAGTTATAATCATATTTAGATGAAATTTTCAGCCGGATCAAACTCATATTTAGAGTATTCGCTCACAGTTCACCGACGGCGACCCGAAGACCACGGGGGGTTTGGCATTGTCGTACGTCTCTTTTCAAATACTACTGGGCATTTTGCCAAAGCGACCAGGTTACGCATTTTGTCTTAAAAAAAGACAAAAAGCGCAACGTATTTCGCAATCATGCGACCAAAAATTGGTCACACGACTGCGAAACAGTCGCAATGGCAATGACGAGTGTCGGGGAAAATTCACCCGCCACCAGCTCGCTTGAGCTAGTGGGCTCGTCATGCCCACTAAACCAGGTCGCCGTGCGGCAAACCTGGTTAATATTACCGCAAATTTTTTCTCTCTTATATATTTTTGTGCCCCCAAAATTCTGAGCGTTGCGGTAAAACTGCTTTTTAGAGAGGTTTTTCGCGCAAATTTTTGCGAATGTCAATTGGATCGTAAATAGTGTAAAATTGTACCCTTTTTCACGCGTAAAATGTGTAAAATGTAAAAAGTGTAAAATCAGATTGTAAATAGTGTGAAAATGATCCATTTTACACAGTTTTTTTTATTGAATGGAAACATTCGAAAACAATGGAAACTTTTTTTCAATTAGCTTTACTTTTACAGGTAAATATAATGTTTTTACAGCAGTTTACTATTATGATAGTGGGGGGAAATACACAAATGGTGGGGGAAAATCGACAAATGGTGGGGGAAATTAATGACACGTAAAAACGCAATCGCAAACGCATGAAACGAACATTTTGTGACGCTTCAATGATTTTTCTATAGCGTTGGCGGTCGCTGTCGAGTCGTTGGTAGCCGACTTGTGTCCTTTTTGTGCCTAAACGGTGAGTTTTTAGTGTTTCAGATTGTTTCGACATGGATAGAAAGATGTTTTTGAAAAAGGCGTGTGAAAAGAGCTGTAATAACCAGTGATGATGCACGCACCATTGGTTTCTATCGGTACTTAATGTTTGGCGGTTTGACGCATTTTCGGGTAACACACACTGCCTGTCAACTGTTTTGGTGTCAACTCGATTTTGGTTGAATTAAGGTAGTTTTTACCTTTCATGAGACCTACAGTCAGTGTCATAAAATCGGAGTTGACACAGAAACGGTTGACATCCAGAGTGTGTGGTTCCTTAGTAGGATAAAATGGCTGGGTAAAATGTTCGACCATTTTTCAAAAATCAAAAGAGGCAAAGAACGTACCTTTACAAACAAGATGTGTGAGCAACAAAAAGCTTGTGTAATTTTGCAGCTGTACAGCAACTGCCCATCATTCAAGTGTCAGCCAATTGAACGCCAGAATGGCCGTGCCAGCGATCTTGCTGTTCAGGTATACACCCGAGACCTGAACGAAGGTGAAAACCATTGGGAAAGCGGACGTAAAGAATGGATCTTTCCATTGACTTCAAGGTGTCAATTTTTTTCTGTCGTTGTGTCGAAATTTGTCAACTAGCTGTCACTCTTTTTTCAAAGTGATCAAAAATGCAGAGATTTCATGCTACTTCAATACAAAAAATCCACGGTTGATTTGCGGGCATGGATAAAAGTTTCAACGCACTGTAAGTGCCTACAGTGTTTACATGTGGACCTTCCAGACTTAAATGAGGTATTGAAAAACTATTTTTTATTTGATGCTTTTTCCATTATAGAAGAAACATTTTTGGTGCAGATTGATGCGTTGTGTGATCACTTCAACAGGCTTTCACTGACATCGATAAAAAAGGTGAATTGACTATGACTATGAATATGACTCTCGACTCAATCTATCCAACCCCCTGTCGACTCAACTATCTATCCAACCCCCCATCGACTCAACTACCTATCCAACCCCCCATCGACTCAACTATCTATCCAACCCCCCATCGACTCACTATGTATCCAACCCCCCATAGACTCAAGTATCTACCCAACCCCCATGGACTCAACTATCTACCCAACCCCCCATCGACTCAACTATCTATCCAACCCCCCGTCGACTCAACTATCTATCCAACCCCCTGTCGACTCAACTATCTATCCAACCCCCCATTGACTCAACTATCTACCCAACCCCCGTCGAGTCAACTAAATAAACCAAGTGAAACTATAAAACCAAAACAACATTCAAACTCACGCAGAATGACAAAGATCTGCCACTGCTCAATGTCATCACGGAAAAACACATTCGCTTGTCCGTTGAGGAGCTTCAGAATCGGACTGGCCGACTGGTAATTGTTCAGAGTGGCAGCAACAGTGATTTTATGATAGAGCTGACAATTGCTTGAAAATTAGTTTGAATTTTTTTATATTATAAGTTGTAATGAAATAGCACTTTCTGACAAGTAAGCTTTGCCTTGCATGTCGACAATTGGAAATGTCCCTCTTTTTTCACATTTTTGCTTAGTTTTAAAATTTCATATTCAATGAACAAGTGAGTCTAAAAAATGTCGTAAACAATATGAGATATGACACGTAACTGTAGTCAAAAAAAATCAAAGCAATCAAATATAACTGTGGTAAAAGTGTCTATGAAAGCCATTTTAACGTAACATCTTGAGTAAAAACTATCTGTCGAAAAACTTGATATCAGAAAGCATACAATAATGAAAGACACAAAGCTGACTTTTTTGACAGTTTGCCCGGAGGTAAACTGATAAGCCTGTTGAATTTTTTTATATATTTTCACTTTCACAAAAGTGCCTTATCAGTTGACTTCTGTGAAAACTGCCAAAAAAGTCAATTTTAAAGTTTTGTTGTGACTTTTGAACTTCTCAAGTGACCAAAAAAATTGAAAATTGACTTTATTGACATTTTTTCGAGAAG
Organism: Sphaerolaimus hirsutus; assembly: GCA_964036195.1. Taxonomy (NCBI): domain Eukaryota; kingdom Metazoa; phylum Nematoda; class Chromadorea; order Monhysterida; family Sphaerolaimidae; genus Sphaerolaimus; species Sphaerolaimus hirsutus. The sequence goes on along the minus strand of OZ038452.1, from coordinate 9,882,573 downwards.
TGAACTTAATTTTTTCAAAGTCAAATTTTTGATTCTTCAAATTTTGGGTAAAGGATTTTGGTAAAATTTCAATGACGCAACAAAAATTTGGACACAAAAAATTAGCCGGTGCGCGGGGTAATGTAGTAAGATTTACAAAACGTAGAATTTCCAACAGGCTGGTGATTTTCAATATCATCCACATCCGGAATCCACATATAGTGATCCGCCAAACGGTTCATTTTCACTCGCGGTGGCGTCTGTTTCTGTGTTATTAAAAGGCTTTTTTATTTTTTGGATTTAAATTACAAAATTCTCTTTTATCAGACAAGCCTACATTTTCATTTTTTTTGTGCAAATGTATCAACTAGTTACATGCAACTCTTTGTACAAACGTATCAAATGACTCAATCTCAAGTCCAATCAATCTACTGAACTGATCTAGCTATCTAAACCCCCGTCCACTGAACTAGCAAATTTTACAATTTTGAAACGTTTATTCGACATTTTTTTTGGATTTTCGCAATTTTTACAACAAACATTAGTACCTTTTTCACTTTCTTTGCACATTGGGGTGTGTGTGCGCCACAATCTCCAAGCGTGACGATGTGATCAGCGATGCGTTTTGCCTGCCCGTTGGATACATCAAACGGATTTGTCTGCAATGTAAAATGTGTTTTTCATCGAAAATTACTAAACGAAATAAATAAATGGAAACATAATTTCACATTTTTGCATTGGGTCGATTCATCAACATCGACATCCACATCGACATCCACATCGACATCCACATCAACATCAACATCCACATCCACATCTTCTGTAAAATTAGAAAAAATATATTGAAAAGACTCTTTTCTGAGCAAAATTGAAAAAAAAGCAGAAAAAATTTTTCACCAAAAACTTTTTTGACGGTCTGGCGATTTCCGAAAATCGAGTGCAGGTTCTTGGTCGGACTTTTTTCCTGCCGGTCCAGCACAGAAGACTGTTTCCCAGTGTCTAAAAAAAGTTGTCTATAACGAAAGTACTAGGAACAGGTGTGAACAGAAGGCAAAAATTAGTAAAAAATTCACACCTGACACTTTTTTAGGGTCGTGGCGCGTTGTCAGAATTGATGCCATGCTTAACTGCACAGTCTTGCTGAGTGGAATTTCAATGCCCTCTGATGTAGCCGATTCGTAGGCTAACATCACCTTCCCAGCACATCTGGAATAGTTTCAATTGTGACGGTGTCAGTCAATGTACTGTGAAAAACAAAAAAAATGAATGAAAATAAACCTTGGTGGTATCCACGACACTGCGGTCTGCGAATTGTCACCAAATTCAGCGGGAATTCTGAGAAATGTTTTTGTGTAGTTGACTAGTTATCTAGTTACTCTATATGGCAGTTGACATTAAGAATGTCAACTGATAACAAAAATAGTCAGTTTATGTCATAGTTTTTCAAAAGCTGCTATAAGCAAAAAATTGCCAAAATCCGCTTGAAACAGTTATTTAACGGGTTCGATAGGGTTCAAACGGGATTGACTTTTCGGGATCGGGATCGGGATTCACTTTTTCAGATTTCGGGATCGGGATCGGGATTGGGTTTTCGGGATCGGGATGGGGATTGGTTTTTTGAGATTTCGGGATCGGGATGGGGATTGGGATCGGGATTGGGATTGGCCGGGATTGGGGTCACGGGATCGGGATCGGGATTGGGATTGGCATTTTTCCGGGATCGGGATTGGTATTTTTGGATTTCGGGATCGGGATTGGGGTTTCGGGATCGGGATCAGGATTCACAGATCACAGGGTTCGACAGATCAGAAGAAGCTTGATTTTTAAAAATATCTAACTTGTGCGATGTCTCCGGCAGGCCATTTTCATCGTTTTGTAGATGCTGCACACATGCAGCTACCACTCCATTTTCGACCCATGTGTCCGGTGGGTTCACTTTCTTTCCCGATTTCTCCATTTTTTTGATAAACCGAAAAACCATACCCAATAAGACTTGCGCATTCTGCATATTTAAAGCATTCACATTGAATTGATTCTAAAATTTTAGAAACTCAGTGACCATGGCGTCGTCGATAGGTCGCAACGAGTTGAGACACCATGTACTAGATACGAAAATTTTACAAAGTCAGCGACCATGGCGTCGTCGATAGGTCGCAACGAGTTGAGACGCCATCTACTAGATTCGAAAATCAACTCGTTGCGACCTATCGACGACACCATGGTCGCTGAGTTTGTAAAATTTTCGTTTAATTTACAAACTCAGCGACCATGGTGTCGTCGATAGGTCGCAACGAGTTGAGACACCATGTACTGGGATCTAAAATTTTAGAAATTCAATTTTTATGCCTAAAAATGTCCTTTGACTTTGTGCACATTCGCAATTGTTGCTAGTGATGGAAAAAGTGCCATGGCATTTTTGGCGACATTAGGAAACCCGCAATTATCCAGTTACAAATGTACTTCATCTATTTCTGTATTGTTTGATTCAGTGCACTCTATTGTGTAGTAATCCAAATGTCCTCCTAGCGAGGAACAACAATATTTGATTGGGTGGTATTTAACCTATACCACCTTGTATTCGGGCTTAAATCACCCTTAAAGGTCACTTCTTTTCAACTTTTAGGTCACCATTTTTGGTGACCGGTCAGAAAATATACCACCGTTTACACTTGAAACGGGTGAAAAAGCGAAAACGTGCACAAAGTCTAATCACATTTTTATGGATAAATGTTAAAACACTGTTTTCACGGGTCACGTTGTCACGTCAATTTGTCGCATTTTGACTCAATTGCAAACTCAACTGTTACCAGCCGTTTTTACCCAACTGTTACAAGGTAAGTACCTTGAAAAGGTGTTTACCTTGTAACATTTGGGTAAAAACCGGTAAACTTTACATAAATATTTAGCAGCGGTTTTTACCCAACTGTTACAAGGTAAGTACCTTGAAAAGGTGTTTACCTTGTAACATTTGGGTAAAAACCGGTAAACTTTACATAAATATTTAGCAGCGGTTTTTACCCAACTGTTACAAGGTAAATACCTTGAAAAGGTGTTTACCTTGTAACATTTGGGTAAAAACCGGTAAACTTTACATAAATATTTAGCAGCGGTTTTTACCCAACTGTTACAAGGTAAGTACCTTGAAAAGGTGTTTACCTTGTAACATTTGGGTAAAAACCGGTAAACTTTACATAAATATTTAGCAGCGGTTTTTACCCAACTGTTACAAGGTAAGTACCTTGAAAAGGTGTTTACCTTGTAACATTTGGGTAAAAACCGGTAAACTTTACATAAATATTTAGCAGCAGTTTTTACCCAACTGTTACAAGGTAAATACCTTGAAAAGGTGTTTACCTTGTAACATTTGGGTAAAAACCGGTAAACTGAAGAAGTTGATCAAAAATTGCACACTAAGCTTATAGTGTGCAATCCAAAAATTAGTTTAAGGCCTATCCCCAGACTAGATCAACCATAAAGGGAGATCGTAGGGAATAGGACACTCGTTGCGACCTGATAGTTTTTTGATCGTTGCTACAACTACATGAATGTGAAACATATATTTGACGGGTTGTAAATAGATGCATAGATAGATAGATAACTGAGTGGCATCCGGCAAAGATAGATAGCTGTGCAGTTTTGGGGGGTTTAACCTCTGCCCCATCATTCAACCCCTGGCCCCAAACAACCTTATTGCACATTATTTCCAAAACAGTGCACTTTTTGCCAGCGATGGCCTCCTCGTGGTGAAACTCTTTGAATTCATAAATTCGCCTTTTCACAGTGTACTCACAGGAGGTGTCTTCATTGATGTCCATGCGCTCTGGCCAGAAGGCTTTGCATAGCCTGTAAGTAGTAATTTTAAGTGTTACTAGTGATGCAAAACCGCTGTGGCGCTTTTGGCGCCAGGTTTATAAAAAGCGCCATCACCCTTTTGGCGCTTGGCGCCAAAGTGGTGGCGCTTTTTCGATGACTTTTTCCATGACTTTTCCATGACTTTTTCCATGAGTTTGAGCACTTTGGACCCCCGTTTCAGCAAAAAACATTGGACCCCTGTTTCACCCAAAAACATTGTACCCCCGTTCAAGGAAAAAACATTGCAGCCCCACCCAGCCTCAACCAACTTCGCCAACAAAATTCCATCCTTCATTAGGTTCCCAAAACTTTCAATGTTGTCGCACTCCAAATGGATGCCCAAGTAGTCATTGAAAAAAGACCACACGGTTGCGAGCATCACGTTGTCATTACAGTCTTCCTGTATCAAAATTAGTTGCATTTAAGAAACAAAATTTTGAATCAAAATTTTCCAATCAAGATTTTACATTCAAAACAATTAACCACAAATTTTCCAGCAGAACCTCCGCGCCCCCCCCCCCCCCCCGACCACAACCGAATGTTACAAATTTTGGACCGTAAATTTTGGTTTGAAATGAGTAGCTAGCTTAGCTAGTTAGCTGCAAAAACGAAGTTGCAAAAACCGTCACAGTTATGTTTCAGGGTAGTATTCAAGTATTCCATATTCAGGTGCTGATGGACGGGGTTACTGAACCTTTTCAGGGTTGGTACCTGGTACCATCCCTGAATTGGTTTGGTAAAAACGTATATACGTTTATGTTAATTAACGTACTCTATTATTTGAACACGACAAAATCCGGTATTTGTCGTGATTTTAATTAGCCTATGTATCAGTTAATAAATTAGCCAATCCATACCTCGTATTGACACCACGGCTTGAAATAAGTCCTGCGCAAAATCTCCAGGAAAGAGTGAAAAGTACTCCGCCTGTGCACGGAATATCTCCACTCTTCTTCAGACAAAAGAGCGCGCATAACTGGATACTCATTGTTATCCGGGTTTTTTTCAGTTTTTTCTCTTTTCATTTTGCCATTTTTGACCAAGTGTAATTTCAGAGGGCGCCACACTCCTTCAATAGCATTACTATTTATCCCGTCTTTTCTTTTAAACTCAATGTCATGATTGACCATCTTGTGCTGAAATCCATGCTGAGCCAAGCATTTGTAAGCAGACCAGAGGGCAGTCCCAGAGGGCATAAAATTAGCAGTAAAATGTCAAATCTAATGTAAAAGTCATAACATTTGACATTTTAGACACCTTTTTACACGGTCTGGGATTGGCACCAGGAGTCGCTTATAATTTTGGCGCCTGAAAAATTGTTGGATAGTATTTAGTTTGAGTCACTTCGCTGAACAAACTGAGAAAAAAAGAGGAAAATGTCATTTTTTCAACACAAATTTTAATTTCACTTTATAAAGTGCTGAACAGATTTCAGTCAAAAAAATTGGGGAAAAATTTCTCACATAGGTCAAAAAAAGATACTTACCTAAAGCAACATTTTCTTGGATAATTGTCAATAACGTGTTTTTGTCGCGTTTTTTCACATAGCGATAGCGCGCCTGAAATGGCAATGAAAATGAAAAGTCAAAATTGCTACTGAACAAAGAAAAATTAAAATTGAATATAACCCCATCTGAAATTGAACAAACCTCTGTAACTTTTCCGCCGACAATTTCCACCAATCCGAACACCCAAGGACCGTCAATAGCCCGCCCATAATTCTTATTCTTGGCTGCAAAACTGTCGCCCAACATCGGACGGCCCTTTTTGTTTGCTGACTTTTTCTTTCTGCCCCGCATCAAAGTTTCATCAATCTGGAAGTAAGGACACATTATAAAAATATATTACGGGTGTCGAATGGGGGGGGGCGGGTCCGGGGGGGTCAAATCTGTCAGCTATCTATCTATCAAGGCCGCTCAGCTATCTATCCATCACAAAGTCAAAATTTGTCAAAGTCAAAATCTATCAAAGAAAAAGAACCCACTTCGACCACAGAACCTTTTGTGACACCCATTGGCCTTAGTTCAGCTTGCACTTCTCGATCATAGTATAAAACCTGTGAGAATCCAACGTAAGTTATTTCGTTAAAATCAACAGCAAGGCAAATAAAAAATGAAGTAAATCGGACCTCTCTACTTAAATGTTGCCAGTCAGTTATCGTTGAATGACTAGGCTGGCCCTTTTTTGACCGACTAGAGTCAACATCACTAAAATGGTCATAAACAAAGTTGCGGGACATCCCAACCGACCAAGTGTACATCAGGTACAACATCTGGAAAAAATTCATAAAATTCATACAAAAACCAGTAAATTGGTGTAAAATTGAAAATGAAATGAAATCTCTTAAGTACGGTGTCAAATGTCATGAAAAATTCAAGGTAAAAGGGCATTCTAAATGCCCTCTATTGTTTGAAAAGACCTGATTTTCGAAACTCACTTAAAAGTGGTTAAAATGAGCTACCTGACGAATTGTCAGCATCCGGTGAGCCCTACCATCGCGCCTTTCCCAACAAAATACGCTGTTGTGCGCAAGGCTGCGGGCCAAGTGGCAAACTGTGCACCGAGTTGTCAATTGCGGTGCAGTTTGCGGATCCCAAGAAATCCAGCCAGTGCACTGCGACCTAAAACAGTTGCCGTAGCTGCAATGGGAAAAGTTGCATGTGAAGTTGTAGGTGATTTCATACAATACAAAATGTGAACACACTTATCACGGCCTTTAATTTGACTGATAGGACTGGGTAAAAGACCCTCTGATTGAGCAAAACGAATTGCCTCCAATTCACCTTTCAAAAAATCCAAATTCCAAAACGGCGGATTGTCCTTCTCTAATCTTTCGTGCGCAATGAAAGGTTTATGGTCAGGTGGTTCGGGCACCTACATACAAGGTTATCAGTGATTTTTCTATTGATCCAACCCCCTCTCGACTCAACTATCTATCCAACCCGCCGTCGACTCAACTATCTATCCAAAGCCCTGTCGACTCAACTATCTATCTATCCCCCTGTCAGCTCAACTATCTATCCAACCCCCTGTTGACTCAACTATCTATCCAACCCCCTGTTGACTCAACTATCTATCCAACCCCCTGTTGACTCAACTATCTATCCAACCCCCTGTTGACTCAACTATCTATCCAAAGCCCTGTCGACTCAACTATGTATCTAACCCCCTGTCAACTCAACTATCTATCCAACCCCCTGTTGACTCAACTATCTACCCAACCCCCCGTCGACTCAACTACCTATCCAGCCCCCCCTTCACTCAACTATCTACCCAATTCCCCGTCGACTCAACTACCTATCCAGCCCCCCCTTCACTCAACTATCTACCCAACCCCCGCGCCACTCAACTAGTAACAACCACACCAAATAAAAGACACCAATACCCTGCCTAATTCACTAACTTCATGCGGACAGTCCGCGAAGCCATGCACAATTGTGCGCCGCCGAAAAGCGCAATATTGTCTGAAGCGGCTGCACGACCCTCTTTGATCATTTTTTCTGCCGTGCCATCTCGTTACACACATTAATTTCAAATAATTTCAATATCAATAAGTACCATATCGCTGAAGTCCATGGATCTCAACCTCACGTTCACGCCCTCGGAGCAGTCATCAAATAAATGAATTTTTGCCCGGAACTCCACGTCGTTCACCTTAAACATGGTGCAATACCTGCCAGAATTTGAAAAGTTGTGGGCTTAGAAATTTATGACTAACTTGGGCAAATCTCCAGGTGCCAGATGAACAGTCTGACTTTCCCGGCAATTTACAGTTACGTCATCAATATTAGCGACCGTAAATGAAGAGTTTTCTTCCGAAACTCAACATCTCCATTTTTAATTTTTTTTGGAAATCGCATTCGAACCGTTCAAAATGGCCTGAAAAGGCAGCCTTTGACTGACAATCCTTGCCCACTTTCAAAAAAGGATTGCATTCTCGGGTCACTGTCAATGTTTCAAAAACTGACGAAATGGAGATATTGAGTTTTGGAAAAAAACTCCTCAAATGAAGTCGATAGCTCCCCCCTGACCTCACGCCGGTCAGCGAGATCAACACGGGGGAATTCGCGCCAGCCAGGGGGCAGTCCCAAGTCCAGTAATTGTTTTTGTATCCAAATGTTATTGTTAGCCTTGTTTTGACACATTACTTTGCATTTTAGTTTACATTTGACACTTTACAGGGCTTGGGATTGCCACCCGGGCCGCGAGTGGGCATCGTAACGCGCCAAAGTAGATCGACCATTACGTTTTGGCGGCCATCCTGTTTGAACAGCTTGATATTATCTCTGAACGTGGCCGCGAAATCCAGAACATCCAGAACGGGCGGAGGCGCGTGCATCACTTCCATCTGAAAAGCAAAAATTATTGATAACTTCAACGAAACTTACATCAGTAAATGACAGAAAGCAAAAATTAGCCTTCTTTGATAAGCTTTCTAGCGTTCTAGGAAATGTCTTGACTTTTTTTGAAAAAAGTGAAAAAGCACGTTTTTTTTAAAAAGAACGCTTTTTAAAAAGAAATCCGAGTCGTTAAAAAAAGTGCTTTTTATCCAGCGCCGTACCCCGCAACCCCCGCCCCCCTACCCTACCGTTGTAAACATTTCACAGTAAAATAAAAGACACAGTGAAAAGTAATGTGAACAGTATTGGATCTCATCCAACAGAAGGCTGAACTGTCATAGCTATGATAAAAAAGAACATTTCACCGGAAAAAATTTATTCATCAATGAAATAATCATCAAAAACAACAATAACAATCCTGAGAAATCGTTCTACAAAATAAAAAATATCAGTAACAAAAACTTCACAGCACAGTCACATAAATGTAATTCTTAAATGGGCTCAGTTTTGTATTTACGCTAATTACAACAGGAACTTTCCTCTCAACTTTCACGGAAGCTTGCCTCTTTTCTGGCTTCGCATCCTCACCAGCACCCCAATCGACACTGCTCAACCAGCCGTAATCGTCAATGACTGCAAAAAGTTGAAGTTGTAAAAGAGCCCACCACTATTGGCACTAACTAGAACCATTTAAAAAAAGCGCACAACCTAACCCTTTTTAGTGGCGGAACTGGCAGGGCGCTTTTCATTTTTCTTTTCAGATAATTTGAATTCAATCTCTGATTGGCGGATCGCGTAGATCATCGCTTGATCTTCGTCCAAAACCCCGTTGTAGTCGGCCACAGGCGTAGAACCTGCATTTTCATTTTTTGTGCAAATGTATCAAATGAGTCAAATTTTTGTGCAAATGTATTAAAGCCCCCGTTGAAGGAACTAGATATTGAACGACCCATCAACTCAACTACCTACCCATCGACTCAACTAGCTATCCGTCCACTCAACTAGCTATGCGTCCACTCTACTAGCTATCCAACCCCCTGTCGATTCAACTAGCTATTTAACCCCCTGTCCATTGAACTAGCTATCCAACCCCCTGTCCACTCAACTAGCTATCCAACCCCCCATCGACTGAACTACCTACCCAACGCCCTAGAAATAAACCATGTTTACCGCTAGAGGCCATGGTTTTCTTTTTCTTTTGGAGTTTCTTGTACTCTAATTTCGACTGCTTAATTGCAGAGCGAACGGCCTCCTCCTCCTCATACGAATCATCGATCGCGTCATCTATTGTGCCTCCAAAAGTGTTGAAAAAGTTGTACATGTCCAAAAAATTTTTTGAATTTTTTTGAATTTTTTTCCCAGAAATTTTGGACAACGCAACGATTCCAACACAGTGGAAGTCACACCTGGATGGCGGCGTTTGGTCGCGCACTTTCGTTTCGGCCGGGCGGAAGCTAAAATGAAGAAATTCCACTTTTCAGAAATTGTAAAAATCTAAAAATGGAAAAATTCTCCAAAAAATCCAAAATCCACTTGTCTTCTCGGAAAACTGACTAAAAACGAAACTTTAAATTTGTTTTGTCACTTAACAAGTTCGAAAAGTGAGAAATTTGAAATTTGATTTTTTTTACAATGACTTTTTTTTGCAATAGTACACCGTCTTTTTTATTCACCTGTTCCAGTGGGAGCCTTCAGCGCTTTCCCCTCACTTTCTTCATCCGCACTTTTTGAGCGTTTCCTAGCACCGTTCTGGTTGCCCTCCGCCATGGCTTCCTTTTCATCCAGCCAGCGGTAATCTACAAAACGTTGCTGTTATAATTTATCTACCCTATTTCATCCAACTACCCCACTGATTTAACCCCGCTCAAAACAGCTGTGAACTAGTACGCACAAACGCCCATTACGCACATTTTCCCATTTTTTCACTTGACACTTTTTCAAGTGATTTTCACATATGAGTAAAGTGAAAAAGTTGACATTAGAAAATATCCACAATGACATTAGTCAACTTTTTCACTTCACTCACACCTGAAAATCACTTCAAAAAGTGTGAAGTGAAAAAATAGGAAAATGTGCATAATGGGCATTTGTGCGTAATACGCCTGCACCACTGAAAATGCCCACTCGAAGAAAGTAAAACTAACAAATGTTAGGGTCGTGCTTGCGTGTCTCCAATTCAGCCGACGCGCTCTTCATGGCCTCCAATTCGTCCGCACACGGATTGTCAGAATTGTTCAAAAGGTACTCCTGCAATTTATTTCAAAAAATTATCGACGGGTACCACTTTGTTAAAAAAACACACAAACAAACAAACCACGGCCTGTATCACATTCATCATTTTCGGATCACCATCCACGTCCGGCGATTTGATGTGCCTGCGATTTTAGTACTTATTACGTGGTACATGGGACGTGCTATGTGGTACATGATACATGGTAACGGTACGTGGTACAATGTTCACTTTTTTTCCGTAGTTTTAGCGACAAAATACAAGAAAAACATCAATTTTGGTAATTACAGGTAGTTCACTGGTTTTTGGGACATTTGGTGGAAACCGAAAATAATAACTAATTTTACCTGAACACCTACCTGTGTGCATTTTCTTTAATAAATTTCATACTCTTAGACGGCCTCGAAGATGACAGGGTGCCCGTTGTTCCACCGCCGCGACCAGCGCCGCGACCAGCGCCGGCCCTGCGAGCCGCACGAGAGCCCCTGGCAACCGCACCAGCGCCCCTGGCAGCCGCACCAGCGCCCCTGGCAGCCGCACCAGCGCCCCTGGCAGCAGCACCAGCGCCCCTGGCAGCCGCACCAGTGCCCCTGGCAGCCGCACCAGCGCCCCTGGCAGCCGCACCAGCGCCCCTGGCAGCCGCACCAGCGCCCCTGGCAGCCGCACCAGCGCCCCTGGCAGCCGCGCGAGAGCCCCTGCCAGCCGTGCGAGAGCCCCTGGCAGCCCCACGAGACGCCTTGGCACGAGCCGCACCAGCACCCCTGGCAGCCGCCAGAGCAGCCCTGGCAGCCGCGAGAGCATCCCTGGCAGTCGCGAGAGCATCCGTGGCAGCCGCCACACCACCAACAGGGACGTTCGGGTCATCCACCAAGAAATCACAATATTCGTCGCCTTCATAATCACGAAACCTTAGGTTGTACTCGTCGTCCGGATCCTATAAGAAAAAGTGAATCAATACACTACACATTTTTGGGGCGAGGTCATTTAACATCGAAAAAGATTCAACATCCCAGATGGGGGGGGCAATATTCAACATCCCAGATGGGGGGGGGGAAATTCAACATCCCAGATGGGGGGGGGGAAATTCAACATCCCAGATGGGGGGGGGGAAATTCAACATCCCAGGTGGGGGGGGGGAATTCAACATCCCAGATGGGGGGGGGGAATTCAACATCCCAGATGGGGGGGGGGGAAATTCAACATCCCAGATGGGGGGGGGGAAATTCAACATCCCAGATGGGGGGGGGGAAATTCAACATCCCAGATGGGGGGGGGGAAATTCAATTTTGTAAATTTGTATTTCAATTATGTAAAGTTTACCGGTTTTTACCCAAATGTTACAAGGTAAACACCTTTTCAAGGTACTTACCTTGTAACAGTTGGGTAAAAACCGCTGCTAAATATTTATGTAAAGTTTACCAGTTTTTACCCAAATGTTACAAGGTAAACACCTTTTCAAGGTACTTACCTTGTAACAGTTGGGTAAAAACCGCTGCTAAATATTTATGTAAAGTTGAAGTTTATCATCGTGTAAAAATCTACTGAATTTTGATAAGTCGATTTTATATATTGCAATGAGTGGAATGCTCATAGATTGAATCAACCAAAATTTGAGTAGGTAAATAATTCTAAATATGTCTAAAGGGTGTGGGCATGGTAAATACTTATCTATCTATCTAAAAAGTGAGAAAAATACCAGTGGACTATGAAATCGGGTGAAATCTTGACAGCCCGTGAAAACCTTCTCCGCACTCGGCCTTTTCTTCACAGTACCCTTACTCTTCTTTGGGGTAATGGACAAGCGTCCAATGGCCAAAGTGGGCTCCTGTTATAGGAAAGCATTTTAACAAAGTGCACCCTATTTCAATTGTGAAAAATTGAAATGTTAAATACAGACATCATCCACAGTGCGATCGGTACCCCTGGCAGGAATAGGCTGCGGACCGACGCCAATGATCTCCACATCACTATCCTGAAAGAAATAATAGAGTTGTTGAACATTTCTGAGATTGTTAAAAAAACCTCTTGAAATAGCATATATGAACCTGATCCATCGCCTCATTTTGGTTGATGGCAGCGGTACTGGAAGAACGCAGCTTGTCGTCGGTGTCAGCCATACTGGAAGAATCCATGTTGTCCTCCGTGTGAGCCTGTGTTAAAATGTCAACTTTAGTTGAACTATCCAACCCCCGGCCCACTCAACTAGCTATCCAACCCCCGGTCAATATTCAAAGCAGGGGTTTCCAATTAGAAAACCCCCTCTAAAAGATATGCCCGACTACCGAAGGGTGGCCTTCAGAGCCGTGGCGGGTGCTCTCTTCCCTTCTGGGGTATAATAAATACTGTACAAATGTCATATGTACAAATCTGGTGGCTTGAATTTTTGAGCCGTTGCAAAAGTCAGCGAAACATGAAGTTTGCGGGTTCGACTGTTTTCGCAGTTTCACATTCCCACTAGGGTTCAAACGGGATTGACTTTTCGGGATCGGGATCGGGATCGGGATCGGGATTGTGGTTTCGGGATCGGGATCGGGATCAGGATTAGTTTTTTGAGATTTCGGGATCGGGATCGGGATCGGGATTGGCCGGGATTGGGGTCACGGGATCGGGATCGGGATAGGGATCGGGATCGGGATCGGGATCGGGATTGGTTTTTTGAGATTTCGGGATCGGGATCGGGATCGGGATTGGTTTTTTGTGATTTCGGGATCGGGATCGGGATCGGGATCGGGATCGGGATCGGGATTGGTTTTTTGAGATTTCGGGATCGGGATCGGGATCGGGATCGGGATTGGCCGGGATTGGGGTCACGGGATCGGGATGGGGATTGGGATAGGCATTTTTCCGCGATCGGGATTGGGTTCTAGGGATAGAGATTTTGGCCATTTTTCTGGCATTCACAGTTGTTTATAAAGGTCTCAAAACACTGTTGGATGCCAGAAAAGTGGCATAAAATTGACGCTGGGGGTTTGCACCCACTTTTTTGCATGCAAAAACATCATTATTTCAGTTTTTATAATTTCCACTAATTTTTCCGGGATCGGGATCCCGGACTTGGGAGTTTCTCGGGATCGGGATCGGGATTTGAAAACTTTCGGGATCGGGATCGGGATTGGTATTTTTGAGATTTCGGGATCGGGATCGGGATTGGGGTTTCGGGATCGGGATCAGGACTGGTAAATCCCGGAATTTCACGGGATCCGGGATCGGGATCGGGATCCCGTTTGAACCCTAATTCCTACTACCACTACTTCAACATAAAAATGACCAATTCTAACAAACCTCCCCAAAAAAAGAGTGCATCCACGGCTGCGACCACTGACCCGCTTGCACCAAACCAAATGCCCTCCTCGCCTTACAATCTTTGTCTTCTTTCGGCTCGACGTAAAACCTTAGAAAAACCTTATACTCAGAAGACTGGTGCTGAATGGAGGCCACTTCCAAAACTCTGTAAAAAAATGACAAAGTTTTTAGATTTTTTTACCAAAATAAATAAAAATAATGTTTAAATAAAATAACTTAACATCTCCCGGCCACATTAAAACACATTCACTGGCCACTGCCTTGCATGGAAGAGCATTCACCGGAATATTGTGGAGATTCACGGTGAATCTCACCTGCTTATCCAAACCATTGGCGGGCAAAAATTCGATTTTTTTGATAATTTTCTGGCAATCACAAAATGTATAACATGAAATGCAAAATGTCAAATGTGAAACATTTCAGTTAAACTGACACTTATCACCAGAAAAAAATCACATTTGATTTTGAATGTTTATAGTTACACATTTTGTCACTGACACCGGGTCATTGGTGACTTCGGCGAGGTAGCAACACTCGACATCAATCCGATTTCCATCCTTAAAAATTTGCACCGACCTCCGGTACGGCTGAAACATCTGCGTATAATAGTTCTTCTTAATTTAAAAGTGACAGTATACACCAAAAGTACCCACTAAAGCTATATTACGCTTTTCCAAAAATTCACCAAAGTCAAAGAAAAAAATGAAGAACATAGCTACGCCCCCCCACCCACCCACCCAAGAACAAAACTAACCCTAAAATCATGGACGAACGGATCCATTTTCGAAAAATCCACCGCAGAAAAAAGCTGAACAAAAAGTCAAGACAGTCGGGAGAACTGAAATTGCTTGAAAGTGTCAAAACGTGGCATAAAAATAAATGAGTAAAATAAATACACAAATACTTGACATTTGCGCACGTTTCTGTACTTCTTTGCAGAAATCATAAAAACATAACAAAATTCCAACCAAGCCATTCATTTAAGTGCACCGTCATCAAAATCGAATTGATCAAAATGAAAGAAAAAACAACAAATGTCATCCAACAACACAATTAAAACAAAAAAATTCAATACATCTGCACATAAATCTTGTTCCGATGCTCGGGTTGAAATGCGGTAATCGTGAATACAATACAATCATTTCCGATGGGCAGTACGTCTGCCTCCCCGCTAGCACCATCTGCATTTTGCCCAGCACTACTCGACGACGCCAAGGGAACCTTCATTTTTAAATTATACTTCAATAAAAAGTTTTTTTTCATATTTTAAAAAAATGTTAAAGAATTTTTTTTTTCAATTTTGATGTAAAATGCTCCAAATTATACAAGCATATTGACATTCACAGTACAAAATTCAAATTTTGTGAAGCGTTTACATAACTTTAGACACTTTGCAGGATAATTGACATTTTACAGTCCTTCTACAGACTTCTCTTGACACGAAATTTACTCAAACTTTAATTTTGAAAAAAAGACTAATGTTATAAAAAAAATTACTTACGCAGCACCCCACCCTGCACACAGTAACAAAACAACAAACAACCTGTTGCGCACTAGATTGAGCCGCACACATGTCTTCATAATCTTTGGGGTCCTCATTTTCATCCGAGACCGGGGGTGCCTCGGGAGAACTGTCATCATACAGCTCCACTTTGGCCCGCAAGTCGACCATATTCACGGTGAGGATAGTAAAATATCTGCGTGAATGTCAACTATAGCGACTACAGATGTGAAGAGGGCCTAGCCATCCAACCCCCCATCGACTCAACTATCTATCCAACCCCCCATCGACTCACTATCTATCCAACCCCCCATCGACTCACTATCTATCCAACCCCCCATAGACTCAAGTATCTACCCAACCCCCATGGACTCAACTATGTACCCAACCCCCCATCGACTCAACTATCTATCCAACCCCCCATCGACTCAACTATCTATCCAACCCCCTGTCGACTCAACTATCTATCCAACCCCCCATTGACTCAACTATCTACCCAACCCCCCGTCGACTCAACTATCTATCCAACCCCCTGTCGACTCAACTATCTATCCAACCCCCCGTCGACTCAACTATCTATCCAACCCCCTCTCGACTCACCTATCTATCCAACCCCCTGTCGACTCAACTATCTATCCAACCCCCTGTCGACTCAACTATCTATCCAACCCCCCATCGACTCAACTACCTATCCAACCCCCATCGACTCAACTATCTATCCAACCCCCCCATCGACTCACTATGTATCCAACCCCCCATAGACTCAAGTATCTACCCAACCCCCATGGACTCAACTATCTACCCAACCCCCCGTCGACTCAACTATCTTTCCAACCCCCCGTCGACTCAACTATCTATCCAACCCCCTGTCGACTCAACTATCTATCCAACCCCCCATTGACTGAACTATCTACCCAACCCCCCGTCGACTCAACTAAATAAACAAAAAATATATAACTTTGGCTCGCCAGGGTACAGAGTGGTAGTCAGCACAGTATTCCTTGCGATGCGAGTTCCTTCCCTCACCATGAAGGTGCGCGAGATCTCATCGTGGCATTCCACCCGGTTCTCAGGATCCACTCGAACAAACTCCCGCCAATCCGACGACCGGTAAGAAGTGCGATATAGTAGGTCGATCATAATCCGTTTGTCGTCCTCTTTATACAATTTCAACACCTCCCTATAAGTAGCCTGACCCAAAACAACTGCGTCCGTGTGGGGCATTTCACCACGAAACATTTTCCTGAGATGAAAAATAATCTAAAAGAACAGAAAAAAGGCTTCATCACATGAAAAGAAGTACCATACACGCCCCCAATCAGACCGTGACAAAACATTTGCATACACCAAGTCGCACTAAAATGATAAGAGCGAATGAGACCCCATTTCAAGTTGGAACTCCGCAGGCAAAAACTCGATAAAATGCCCCCCCCCCTCGGAAAGTGACCGAAAACAAACCTGAGTCAAAAACACAAAACGGCGCCACCAACGAACACAAGATGACCAAGTCGCAGATCAAAACGACGCAGACCAGTAAATCAGAGATGATAAAAATGGAACTAATTAGTATTTAGTAAAGAAAAGAAGCAACTAATAAGCTCTAGGAAACGCTACATTTACTAATGAATTATGTCAATATTCAAGAGAATAAATTACATTTTCATTTTCATTTTTACTTTCATTTTTATGCCACAATATAAACGAGATTCAATGTGATCAATGAATCAAAAGCTGATCGAGACTCAATCAAAACCAATTCGAGATTCACGCAATTAAAAAATGACGCATCCAGACAGCGAGACACCCTAGTTGACATCGACACCGAATGTCAACTGCTGGCCATACCCATTCAAAGCCTCAGCACTCAAACCACCACACGGGATTGCCAACGGAACCAGATGACATTCGGTGTTGGTGTCAACTACCTGTGTGGGCCTAAGAGCCATATAAAAGTCCAATAATGTAGCAACTCTTTCTAAAAGATCTTAATGTGGCAACTTTTTCAAAAAGCTCTTTATTTACCAAAAAAACTACATATGGTGGAAACTGCGTCCAAAGCCACGGTAAAAAATCTTAAATCTAAAATACCTAAGCTAAAAATCTTAAATCTAAATTGAATCACCACTACTTCATCGCTAACTAGCAAAAAAACGACAAAATACGCAAAAGACAGTACACGTATCCCAATTAAGACAAGTACATGGCATACTACCAAAAAAGTGACAAAATACTATCGGAAAAAGTGATAAGCCACCACACGTATCCCAATTAAGACAAGTACATGGCATACTACCAAAAAAGTGACAAAATACTATCGGAAAAAGTGATAAGCCACCACACGTATCTCAATGACCACTACTACACGGCTAAGTACGAAAAAGTGACAAATAGGGATGGAAAAAATCCCTTTTTTAACGGCCCCGCTTTTTTTAAAAAAAGCGCTTTTAAAAAAAAAACAATCTTTTTTTGCTTTTTTTCAAAAATTGTCAAGACATTACAAAATTCCAATTTTATGTCGACTAAAAAGCGCTTGAAAAAACGGCTTCAAAAAACAGGCTTGCCATCCCTAGTGACAAACACACAATTAGAAAATAACTTTGACAAAATACTATGGGAAAAAGTGATAAGCCACTACACATATCTCAATGACCACTACTACACCGCTAAGTACGAAAAAGTGACAAAAAGACTATGCCAAAAATTCATAAGCCAATGTGACAAATAGGGATGG
>OZ038452.1:9744684-9864437 GCA_964036195.1 Sphaerolaimus hirsutus | reverse complement strand
CTCGAATACCCCCCCCTCGTTTAACCCCCCCCCCCCCTCTCGGGACCACTATGAAACAATCACCCCCCGGGGGTATTTCAAGGAAATACGGTATGGCAGCAGCGATAGTACTTGGTACCATATTTATTCTTATGGAATGGCGTCGTTTTATTTTTTGTCAAAATTTGTACCTATCATTCTATTTTTCTGATCAATTTTTTTAATGATTTTCATTTGAACACAGTAATTTTTTATCAGACCACCAATTGAAACAAAATTAAATGTGAAAAGAAACCCTGAATCATAGTTGCAAACACTTTGGGTTTATTCACCGGCGATTTAAAACCGATTGTCTAGAAGTCACAAAAAATCTGTGTAAATGGGGTATGAAGTGGCAAAACTTGCCGTTTTGTTTGTAGGTGCCATTCTATTGGAGGTATGCCGTTCTATTGGAATAAATACAGTAACTTAATAAACCAATCAATACACATAGCAGGGAAAAAATAAAAAAAGCTTACTTGGGGAAGGAATGGCTGAGCCTGTGGCTGAGCAGTCCCAGTTTCCTCATAGAGCGCTTGTTGCTGCTGCTGCATGTACCACTGCAGCCCCGCAGGCGCTAAATGCTGCAATCCACTGCTACTGCTACTGTTGGTGCCTGCCACTGCCGCTGCCAGTGCAACTGAAACGCTTGTGTCATCCGCTGATGACATTGCAGCAAATGCACTATTATCTAACAAATTTGATTCAGACGTATCCATTTGAACCGGAATGCACCTGAAAACCAGATGCCGAAAATCTGGGAAGATGTTTTTGATGCTCACATGTCAAAGTCGCCACTAGTGATGTTAAAGGCACCGGGAAAAATGGCACCGCACCGCACCGGCACCTTTGCCAATGCATGAAAAGGGCACCTGGCACCCTGGGGCACCGGCCAGAAAATGGCACCGCACCGCACCGGCACCGAAGAGCACCGGCGGGTTGCCGGTGCTAGCACCGAAAGGCACCGCACCGGGCTGGAATTTCTGAAGTAAATATCGGGCAGTTTCTCAGTGGTCTCACCTTTGGAAGTGCATATTTCCATGAATTTTCAACCGATTTTGATGGTTGAGCACTTAAAATGATCAGAATGATGTGGCAATCACTTTTATGAAGCAATTACAATTATGACAAATGAAAGATAAAATATTTAATTCACTGCAATGTCCATAGCCACTATTGTCTACTGATCGGAGTCGTTGCTGTACAGAGAATGGAACTATCTCTGTTGTAAAAACTGACAACAAATGTTGAACAAACAAGTAAGATAATTGAGGCGTCCAATTCTAAAAGTCGACAAGTCCAAATATGAAAGTCCACTTAGTTTTGGGCTAAAAGTCGACAAGTCCATCCTGCGCATCCTTTTTTTATGGGAAAAAACGCAAGAAATGTGATAAGTCCACTATGGGCACCGATTTCTAAAAGTCAAGAAGCGCATAAAATTCCCATAAGGGAGGCGCAACGCAGGCGGGAACAAAAATGTCCTCGCGTGCAAGAAGGCGACAAGTCCATTTCCCTCCCAAAAACAGTTTTGCTCTGACCGAATGGAATTTTATGGACACCCCATTTTTCACATATACGTTGAGATTTGGGGCTGAAAATTTGACACTTTATTGTCAACATATGGAACTTAATGAAAAGCATGAGAGAGCCAAATTGGACACGCACCACGGGCCTGGAATTGGGTTTGAAACTTAAAATGCGATTTACTCAAAATCACATTTTGTGGACTTGTCGACTTTTAGAATTAGATGCCTCAATTATAAAATATAAAAATGATTTAAAATTCAACAAAATTTTAGATTCGCTCATCAGATCACGTATCGGGGTATAATGGATTTCACAGTAGGTATATTTATTTGATGAGAGGTTTACAAAATAGGCAAAAACGGTTGGGTAAATATATCGCTGTTTTTTAAATATGAATAAGCACATACTATGGACAAAATTGCACAGCACATGAAGCCTTGGCCGGTGCCTTTTACTTTGGCCCTGGTGCTAGCACCTTTGGCACCGGCAAAAAAAATGGCACTGCACCGCACCGCCACCGGTGCTATACTGAAAAAAATGGCACCAGCACCGGCATGGCACCCCTGAAGATTGCAATGGCACCGCACCAGCTTTGGTGCTGGTGCCCTTCGGTGCCCAGCACCGGGGCACTGGTGCTCCGGTGCCTTTACATCACTAGTCGCCACACAAACTACTTTTCATGCTTCCATCTTGAAAAATAAACCAAAAACCTTGTTGATCTCCTGTTTACAGTAGCTCTTTAATGTAGTATTTTCTGTTAACTTATAATTGAGGCGTCTAATTCTAAAAGTCGATAAGTCCACAAAATGCAATTTTGAGTAAATCGCATTTTAAGTTTAATTTCCAATTCCAGGTCCGTGGTGAGTGTCCAATGCGGCTCTCTTATGCTCAACATTAAGTTCCAATTGTAAACAATAATGTGTCAAATTTTCAGCCCCTGCTCTCAACGTATAATGGAAAAATTGGGTGTCTATAGAATTCTACTCGGACAGAACAAAACTGTTTTGGGGAGGGAAATGGACTTCTCGACTTCTTGCACTTGGGACCTTTTTGTTCCCGGCAAAGGCAACACTGCCTTATGGGCAATTTATGGACTTGTCAACTTTTAGAAATTGGTGTCCAGGATGGACTCATCACATTTCTTGCGTTTTTCCCCACAAAAAAGTGGCAAAAGGTGGACTTGTCGACTTTTAGCCCAAAACTAAGTGGACTTGTCAACTTCTTGCCCAAATTTTCAACATTTTTCCCAAAAATGTCAAATTTGGCACTTTGCCGTATGGGCACATGAGGTCAAAAAATTTATGGAAAATTATGATAAATGTGCAGGAGTAGCCCCAGATGTTTCCAGGTCTAACTCAAGATTTTCATATTTTGGACTTCCTGACTTTTAGAATTGAATGCCTCAATTGCATTTGAGTTGTGTCTAAGTGGTCAAGGTCAGTTACAGTATGGTGGAAGCGTCAATCAGTGTTTGCGCTTCATGTTTTCAAATTGGAACCGTGTGTGGCATAAACAAGCCTGTGTGGCCACAAAGTAATAAAAAATGCAGTGTAGAAGTACACTCATTAGCAGTCACACAACCATACTAACTCTCACAGTAGCAGATAAAAATGTACTGATGCAATGCGTGTAACCAGATGCAAACCGTGAAACTTCCACAGGTGTGTATTACTGTAGTGGGATACCATTTGCCAACTTCAATTGGACGACTTTCACTTCAACTCAACTTCATCCCGCGGACGACCATGGCATCGTGCATGGGTAGCGCACAGTCAGCTTTTTGAGTCACTCCAGGCGGGAGGGACAGTAATGAACCATATCTTTGTGCACAGTGGACATATTACAAGTGTCAGCACAAAGTGCCAGCACACAGTGCAGGCGCCATTTATCATTCCTGTATTTGATTGATGAATGGAACATCTAAAGTCAGAAACGTTCTTCATCATGTACCATTGGCTTGTTGTTTGTAAAAGCCTTTGTTCTATGCTTGTTTGCTCAATTTGATTTATAATTAATCAAATAATTCTATCAACGACACCATTGGTTGCTGAAAACCGGGGAAATGCAAAAAAATTTACAAAAATACAACTGGGCAAATTTTTTTACAAAAAGTATTGTGTCACAAACTACTTTTTCTTAAAAACCCAAAAAATAAAAAATTATTTCCCGGTTTTCAGCAACCAATGGCGTCGTCGATATGGCCCAACAAACACAAAATACTTTTTATAAAAAAAAACAAAAAATCAAAAATTATTTCCCTGGTTTTCAGCGACCAATGGCGTCGTCGATATGGCCCAACAAACACAAAACAATTTTTTTTAAACCCAAAATAATAGAAAAATTATTTCCCTGGTTTTCAGTGACCAATGGCGTTGTCGATATGGCCCAACAAACACAAATTAATTGTTTTCAAAAAAATATAAAAAGTAAAATTTTTTCCCATTTGCTTGTTTAAAAAAATTAAAAACAATGTTTATGGAAGGCGATAAGTGTCTGATAAAAGTCATTATGGGAGGTGAGGTGGAACCCGTAATATGATTGTTTCAATAGTTATTCAAATACGTAGGAAGAAGTGCTTGATTACTGTCCCTCCCCGCCTGGAGGGACTCAAA
Organism: Sphaerolaimus hirsutus; assembly: GCA_964036195.1. NCBI lineage: Eukaryota > Metazoa > Nematoda > Chromadorea > Monhysterida > Sphaerolaimidae > Sphaerolaimus > Sphaerolaimus hirsutus. Next base: position 9,860,280 of record OZ038452.1, on the reverse strand, counting down.
AACCTGAGTGCGGTGACCGTCGCTCGTGACAGATTTGAGCACTGTCGCTAGTGACCAATCTGTTTTTGGTGAAATTTGGTGACCACCTAATTTCTGCTGCAATTGCTTGCATGTTACAAGATCATAGTTGGGCAATTGAAACATAAATTACAGGTTAATGCTGCGGAAGCTGAATATATAAAAATTAGTTCTTAAATTATACTTTATACAAAAATTAAAAAATACTATTTCTGCTGTTTTCAGCGACCAATGGTGTCGTCAATATGGCCCAACAAACACAAAATATTTTTTTTCTAAAAAAACCCTGAAAAAATATAAACATGTATTTCCCCAGTTTTCAGCGACCAATGGTCGACCAATTATTCAGTGACCTTAAATTAATTCGACTACCCAGTGACAAGTTATTCAAAACTTTATGGGGTCTGTCTAAATTGCCGCACCTGTATCATTTGTCAACAAAATGCATGGTTGTGTTGGTGGTTTTCTCCGATTCTTGTGTGTCCTCTGTCCACAATGACGTGGTGATCATTGTATCAATTATTTGACAGTTAGGGTCAGAGACCCTGACTACAAAAGCGACAGAGAGTTTCAGCGCCAATTGCCAGCACAAGTGCCAGCGCCAATTGCCAGCACAAGTATCAGTGCAGTGCCAGCACACAGTGTGGGCGCCATTCATCATTCCTGTATTTGATTGATGAATGGAACATCCAACGTCAGAAACGTTCTTCATCATGTACCATTGGCTTGTTCTTTGTAAAAGCCTTTGTTATATGCTTGTTTGCCCAAAAAGCATGAAAAAGTGTTGTTGTGAACCTGTAATAGTGATGGTTTGGGTACTATTGGCCTACCCTTAAAATCAGACACCTGCACTGGTATTTATTTATATATTTATTAATACTGGTGGGCTTTCATTGAAGGCTGTTTATTTATTTTTCACCCCAGCATCTGTTGACAGCATGCAGATGCTAGGGGTAAATTTTTTGAGGGACTTTCTTGTTTTTGAAAGTCCATTTTGTCAAGTTATTTTGTCATTTCATAGGCAGAAAAATAGAAACTCGTTAAAGGACAAGCACCAAAAGTCAGAAACTCAAGAATGTGTTTTATGGCCTTTAGTTTCCTGAAAAATTCAAAAACTGTTATAAAATTTCTAACATATGTGACACTTTCTTTTTTGAGGGACTTTCTCATTTTTGAAAGTTGCATTTTATGAATGTTTTAAGTTCACCAATTTGACATTTTACATATAAAATTACTATAACATAGAAATGAAACCAGCCAAGGGCACAATGAAAAGTGGGTGCCAAGCACCAGAGGCTTTTACGAAGAACACGCCAATTGTACATGATGTTTAACTTTTCTAATGTTTGATGTTCCATTCATCAATCAAATACAGGAATGATGCATGGCACTCCACAATTTTTAGACTGTGCCCACTCTAAACCCACAAAAACGGAGTTTTGGTCACTCACGGAACCCCTCCAAAATAATACCCTCCAGATTTGTACAGTCTGTACAGTATTTGTTTTAGGTATTTGTATTTGTACAGTGTATTTATTACACAGAACACACAGAACACCCTTTATACACAGAACGGCGCCAAGCGCCAATGGCTCCAAGTGCCAGATGGCGCCATACAGAACGGCGCCAAGGGCCAATGGCGCCATGGGGCTGGTGCCCTTTGGTGCCAATAAAGTGTCCCCATGTGCATGGAGTCCCGGAGTGCATGGAGGGGCAGCCAGCATGCACACTGGGCCTCCATGCACATGCCTGCAGCAAACGCATGTCAGTTTTGGTGAAATGAAGAGATTGATGAATGTGATGTTTCATTCATCACGTGCAATGTGCATGTTAAAAATGTGAAATATATACAAAACTTCTCACATACATATATACAAAATATATACAAATATATACAAAGTTCACATGCAAGGTCTAAGCGGATTATCGGTTTGGCGCCACGCACAGGGCACAACTTTTTTGCGCTTTTTTCACAACTGCAAGGGGGGAGTCGACCAAGCACTGGTATTTATTTATTTATTAATACTGGTGGGCTTTCATTGAAGGCTGTCTACTTATTTTTCACCCCAGCATCTGCTGGCACACACAGATGTTAGGGGTAACTTTTTTGAGGGACTTTCTCGTTTTTGAAAGTCCATTTTGTGAATGCTTCAAGTTATTTTGTCATTTCATAGGTGGAAAAATAGAAACCGGTCAAAGGAAAAGCACCAAAAGTCAGAAACTTAAGAATGTGTTTTATGGCCTTTAGTTCCCAGAAAAATTCAAAAACTGTTTTAAAATTTTTAACATATGTGACACTTGGCGCTGGCAATTCTACGTTCAGCCTGGCACCCTTTTTTAAAAATGGCACCATGGCGCCTTCGGTGCTTGGCGCCCATTTTCCGTTGTGCCAGCTGCCAGCACACAGTGCCAGCGCCATTCATCATTCCTGTGTTTCATTGATGAATGTAACATCCAACATCAGAAACGTGATACATCATGTACGATTGGCGTCTTCTCTGTAGAAGCCTTTGTTCTATGCTTGTTTGCTCAAAAAGCACGAAAAAGTGTTGTTGTGAACCTGTAATAGTGATCATTTGGGTACTATTGGCCTACAAATAAAAACGACACCTACACTTACTTACTAATACTGGTCTTCATTGAATGCTGTGATCTTTTCATAGGCAGCTTTCATAGGGCTTTCATTAAATGCTGTGATCTTTTCATAGGCAGCTTTCATAGGGCTTTCATTGAAAGCTGTGATCTATTCATTTTCTGCCCCAGCATCTGCCGGCACCCGGATGCTAGGGGTAAATTTTTTGCATGTTTACTAGTTTGTCTGAAACAGAAAACAGACAAGGGTGAAAAATTAGGTGGACAAATAGAAAATTGGAAAAAGCTGGAAAAACAGAAAACAACCCCCTTCATTTAACCCCCTCAAAATTTTCACTCTGAAAAAATAAACCCCCTTGGTGTATTTCGAGGAATTACGGTAAATTGGAAATGAATTTGAACATTCATTATAAACGGACCTTCAAAAATGAGAAAGTCCCTCAAAAAATTTACCCCTAGCATCTGTTAGCTGCCAACAAAAAAAATGCTGGGGCGGAAAAAAAATAGAGCACAGCCTTCAATGACTGCCCACCAGTATTAATAAATAAATAAATAAATACCAGTGCAGGTGTCTGATTTTAAGGGCAGGCCAATAGTACCCGAACCATCACTATTACAGGTTCACAACAACACTTTTTCATGCTTTTTGAGCAAACAAGCATAGAACAAAGGCTTATACAAAGAACAAGCCAATCGTACATGATGAATAACGTTTCTGATGTTGGATGTTGCATTCATCAATCAAATAAAAAAATTTATGATCAAAACGGACCAACACGCATTCTCGTCAATACCTATTTCATCCTATGGCTGTTACACCAGCAGCGTAACCCGCAATTTATATGTTTCAATTGCCCAACTGTGAATACCATAAAATACAAGCAATGGGGGCATACAATTTGGCGGCCACCAAATTGTAACCAAGAATGGCCCGACTTGATGCCCAATCTGATGCACAATCTGATGGCCGTATGTGGCCGTCCAGGGCATCATGTGTGCGCAGGGCACAGACCGCCTTTTTAAGTCGCTCTGGGGGGAGAGACGGTAATGAAACACTTCTTTCTACTTACCTGAATAAGTATTTAAACATATTGCGGGTTCACTACTTCCGCGACAACACGGCAGGGTCCCTCATGGCTCCGAGCTGTCGCTGGTGGGTACTACGTCATATTAAAGTATGTTGTAACATTAGCGACTGCATGGCGCCATCAGGGACCCCGGCCGTCGTGACAATACGGCGGGATCCCTCATGGCTCCGAGCTGTCGCTGGTGGGCACTACGTCTCGTCTCAGCATTGACGTCTCGGGATCGGGATTCATTTTTAACATTTCGGGTTTCGGGATCGGGATCGAGACTGGGATTGGCATTTTTTGGTATCTGGATTGACAGTTTAGAAAAGTTCCTAACATACGTAGGGTTCAAACGGGATTGACTTTTCAGGATCGGGATTGGGATTGGTTTTTTGAGATTTCGGGATCGGGATTGGCCAGGATTGGGGTCACGGGATCGGGATCAGGAACGGGATTGGCATTTTTTTGGGATCGGGATTGGGGTCAAGGGATAGAGATTTTGGCCAATGTTTTGGCATCCACAGTTGTTCATAAAGGTCTCAAAACACTGTTGGATGCCAGAAAATTGGCATAAAATGGAAGCTGGAGGGTTGTGTTCACATTTTTGCATGCAAAAATGTCATTTTTTCACTTTTTATTATTTCCACTAATTTTTCTGGGATTGGGATCGGGATTGGGATTTTTTGGGATCGGGATCGGGATTTGAAAATTTTTGGGATCGGGATTGGGATTGCTAAATCCCGGAATTTCACAGGATCTGGGATCGGGATCGGGATCCCGTTTGAACCCTAAACATACGTGTTTTTTTCGTTAATTTTTGCACAAAAATAATGTAAAAACACAAAAATAACCTAAAAATAACCTGTAGCGTTTACTATTTGTTGATTCAACAATTTACTACAAAAGTTTATTTACTACAAAAAAATGGGGAAGTATTTCCCCAAAGTACAGGTGTAATTGTGTGCTTGCATGCAAAATACCTAGTGCTTAGTAGTAAAAAATTTGGTCAAGGTTTAAAAAAAAACGGTTTCGATGTTAAGGTTTTTTAAATTAAATGTTTTTTATTTTAAAAAAACCTTTGAAAAAACCCTTACCCTAGTTTATATACATACTTTAGCCTATTTTAGCTACTTTTAACCTGTTTTTAGCAATTTTTTCCCCTTTCTACCTTCTATGCATTGAAAAAGCCTATATATTTTGCCCCCGCGAGCCTCCCTCAGAAAATTTTTCAGCTATCTATCCCTCCGGAGAAGCGATTTGCTATCTATCCAGCCCCCGCAAGGGCCAAAATCTTGGAGACCCGTCTACACCCCAAAAAGCCTATATATTGAACCCCCACGAATAGGGGGAAAACATCAATTTTTTTAAATGCCTTGATTTTTTTTAATTGATTTTTCTTAACTAAAATCATATTTTTTTTAAAATCACCAAAAATGGGGGTATAGAGAAAATATATGTGTATGTTAAGTGTCAGACAGTGTATTGTTATGTCCATTGTGGTGATATTATGACTGTGGAGTCATGGGATAGCATTATAAGCAGTGATTTCTGTCAAAAATATCCATTTTATGTCGACTTATTACATATATCGCCTTTTGTCAAACGTTTGTGACTTCAAGTGAAGTTCAGCATGGAATAGTGCTTAAAAATAGTTGTAAGAGAAGGCTAATACATTGACAGTTATATTACACACTGTAGAAGTATGTTGGAGATTGGTTAGATATTATATACTACACTAGCATATCATGGCTTATTATTGCATGGTAACACAAATAAATGGAAGATTTTACACCAAAAATGGCCCAAAACCCATGAAAACACCACAAATGTTAACATGTATGAGAAATTGCGCACTTGCGCACAAAAAAAATGCAAAATACCTAGTGCAAGTCTACCAGAAATGTTGACTTTTGATTTTTTTAAATTAAAATCAGTTTCCACCCTTTGATTTTTTTTTTAAATCTAGTGCCAACCCTACCCACAAACCCCCCAACAAATTTTTCAGCTATCTATCCCTCTGAAGGAGCGGTTTGCCATCCATCCAACCCTGCAGAGGGCCAAAATCTAGGAGACCCCTGTATTGAACCCCTGCAACTCCCCCAAATAATTACAGATATCCAAATGATTTCCTATCTATTTATGCAACCTACCCCCACCCCCATGGGTCAAAATCAAGAATACCCTTGGTATAACACTAAAAAATTTTTTAAACTTGTGAAGCTCTGTGGCTGTCAAATTCATGCTTTAATTGATTTTTTTGTATTTGGCAGTACCGTATTTGTTTTAATTGAAGAGCACCATTCTATTTTTGTCAACTTTTTACTGTATTTCTTCTAATCGAAGAGTACCATTCTATTTTTGTCAAATTTTTACATGCCATTCTATTTGAGGCCACCATTCCATTTTTTCACAAAATTATGACACATTTTTCATTTGAAAATGGTTTTGTTTGAATTCATGCTCTGATATTCAAATGTTGCATAAAAATATCAAATGTGAAAACAATCCTGAATGAGTGTTCTGAACATCTTGGATGTGCTCCTAGGGTTGGAAAAAAATCAATTTTTTTTAAAACACCTTGATTTTTTTTATCAATTGAAATCAGATTTTTTCAATTGTCCAAAATGGGGGTATAGAGAAAAAGTATGTATATGTTAAGTGACAGACAATATATTGTTATGTCTATTGTGGTCATATTATGACTGTGGAGTCATAGGATAGCATTATAAACAGTGATTTCTTTCAAAAATATCCATTTTTATGTTGAGTTACTATGTATATCACCTTTTGTTGAACATTCATGACTTCAAGGGAAGTTCAGCATGGATCAGTGCTCAAATAATGTTGCATGAGAAGTATGTTCAAGAGAAGAGAGAAGTTCACACTGTAGAAGTAGGTGGGAGCACATTGGCTGGATATTTTATACTACACTAGCATATCACGGCTTATTATTACATGGTAGCATGAATAAATGGAAGCTTTTACACAAAAAATGCCTCAAAACCAATGAAAACACCACCAATGGTGTGTATGTGAAATTATGCACTTGTGTGCAAAAATTTTCCAAAATACCTAGTGCATGCCTACCAAAAATTTTGCCTTTTGATTTTTTTAATTAAAATCAGTTTCCAACCTGTGATTTTTTTTAAATCTGATTTTTTTAAATCAGTTTAAAAAATCAAGTACCAAACCTAGTGCTCACCACCAATTTTTCTAACATTTTTGTGTTTTGGCACTCTTCTGTCATTTCTACCTGTCCTTCTATTGGAGGTGCCATTCTATTGGACACATGCAATTCTATTAGAATAAATACAGTATGTACTCATGGAACAACGCTTCACTTGCACCACAGCGATTCACCAGCGTGCTGACATGTAGAAACAACATGGGGACAACGTCAAACAAGGCCTTGTTTCGACGTTGTTTCTGCGTCGATGTGTCATTACGTTGTTTAGACACTGGGGTATGCAGCTGGTCATGCGGCAAATGGCATGTCACTAAGTTGGCCCCAGGGTGGGTGTTAGTGCTGCAACAGACATGCATCTAGAACAACCGGATGTACATTTTGCATTTTTGCATTCAAATTGCGCTTTTGTGGAATGTGGAAAGGTGCATCAAGTGAAATAGTAGTTTTCTATGTACTGTATTTCCTCGAAATACCCCCCAGGGGGGTGATTGTTTCATAGTGGTCCCGAGAGGGGGGGGTTAAACGAGGGGGGGTATTTCGAGGGGGGGGTTATTATTTCACAAGAAAATTTTTGAAAACCAAGTACGAAATTGTTGTCTGAAACGTACGCAGACGTCAAAAAATGCAACAAAAACTGCCATTTATAAGGTTCTGTAGACTAATATTAGTATGTAGATGGTATGTACACTGTTCTAACGTGACACTGACATTGTTTTAACGTGTGTTCTGCAGTACACAGAACACAAACTACAGTTATTGTCATGTACCTTCCCTTTACACTCAATTTGGGGGGGGGGGGTATTTCGAGGGGGGGGGTGATTGTTTCATAGTGGTCCCGAGGGGGGGGGTCAAACAAGGGGGGGGTCAAACGAGGGGGGGGGGTATTTCAAGGAAATACGGTATGCTCGGCGGACCGCAAAGTATGTGCTGTTTCCTACCATAATTTTATGAATAAAATCACATGATAAATTTTGAAATTAATTTTTCCATAGTGAAAACAAAATATTTAAATGAAAAAAGTATACCATTGTTTGCTCATCATTCAGATGGTTTCCATACTAAGCGTGATGTCCGGCAAGTATAAAAAATAGTTTATTTTGTTTCTACATGTCAGCACGTTGGTGAATCGCTGTGCACTTTACTGTTGTTGTTGTTGACTGTTGACTTTTATGTTGTTGACGGAGTAAAATGTTGACTCAAAAACAGGTACTTTTAAGTCACTATTTTTGAGTCAACATTTTACTTTTAAGTCAATGTCAGGGACGTATCCAGGATTTTTGAGCGGGGGGGCTGCTTGTTTACGGAGGCCGGCGAGCGGCCCCCCTAAAATTTTACCTAGAGTGGCGGAATGGCGCCATGGCGCTGGTGCCATTAGTAGGCGCCACGCCACAGTGACATTGGCATTGGCGCCAGCGCCATGGAACGCTGTATGTGTATGTAAATATAAATATACATACAAATACAGCAAAAAGCACACCATCGAGTCGTTTTTTAACAGGTAGGGTGGCAGAATTTACCATACTGTACCACATTTTTGGGAAATTTACCGTACCGTACCGTAACATTTACCGCACTTTTAGAAATTGACCATACCATACCGTGTACCGCATTTTCCGAAATTTACCATACCATACCGCGTACCACACTCATTTACCGCAGAAAATGCAGTAAATTTTACTCAGATTGACCTTAAATATGGCAATTTATTGATGAAAATTAATGTGATTATTCTGAAAATTTTTTGCGCACAAGCATGCAAATTACACAACATTGTTTTCCTTTTTCAAGTTTTCCATTTCTGCATGAAAAATTGCTATAGGTTGTGATTTACATTTGTAAAATGTGCTTTATAAAATCAAGCCATGTAAGCGCTTCAAGATGCTCTTAAGGTGTGAAACATCACTCTCAATGTATTTATATACTCATTTTCAACTATTTTCGCTTACTTTTAGCAATTTTTCACCCACTTTTGGCAATTTTTTCACCATTTCTTCCTTTACACCTAGAATAAGCCCCTTCTACACCTAGAATAAGCCACTTCCACACCTTGAATAATGTAATTTTATGTCATCATACTGTTATTGTGTTCTTAAGTCCATTTATCAGATTGTGAAATTGAATTTGGTGTCAATTTATGAACTAAAGGTTGTCTGTAGTCCAGCATTGATACATTTCTGACATAGTAAATTTACCATACCGTACCGTACCGCGTACTGCACTTTTCATAATCACATTTACCGCAAAATTGAACATTTACCGTACCGTACTGTTTACCGCAAAATGGAAAATTTACCGTACTGTACGGTTTACCGCAAGGCCGTACCATCTGCCACCCTAGCCACAGGGAACAAATATGATGATAATACCTCATCTCAAAAAATTTTATGCTGATGTTGAAAAAGTCGCATTTTGCAGTCACTTTCTGGTCTCACCCTGGGAAGGAGGGGGGCTGCAGCCACCCCCACCCCCCCCTGGATACGGCCCTGGTACATGTGAAAGCTAGCACATTGAAAAGGGTGATTTCACAATGGAGGTAGTTTACCAACAATGAAATCAACCATGGCATACTCAGCAGACCTTATACTCAAATGCATTTACTCATGTCTCCTGTTGGAAACAGACCAATGCCAATAAAAGCTGTGATTGTTGTAAAAAATTAACTACACTTGCAAAATATTCAGAAGAGACTTTTATTAAAATGAACTTTTTGAAAATCATCATGCATTGTACAATCATTGGCACACTTCCAGCGCAAGCCACACTTGCAAGGTGCCAAAATGAGCTTGGAAAATGAGCCACAAAGACAGCAACAGAAAATTGCACTAGGAAAACAGAAATTTGTTTCTGATTTTCAACCACCAAATTATTTTCAACTTCATTTTTCTGCTTTCCCGATGCAATTTTTCTCACACACCAACAAAAAAGCAGCACTTTATAGACAGATATTTCATGAATAGGGAAGGAGCTAATTCTACTGAAACACAAAATTATTCGCAGTGATAGGCCAAACAGACCTTAGAAGGGATGTCCTCAAGGCAACAAACACTAGTGGCACAGGTATATGGAGAACCAGTCCACCAGTTGGACAGATGCCAAGACACAGCACTGATCCCAGCTCCAAAAGCCAGCTGTAAAAGGATGAATGGATGGTAAAAGGAACAAGGCAGAAACCATAATGAGTAGGCTTCAAACTAGGGTTCAAACTGGATTGACTTTTCAGGATCGGGATTGGGATTGGTTTTTTGAGATTTCTGGGATCGGGATCGGGATTGGGGTCACGGGATCGGGATTGGCATTTTTTTGAGATCGGGATTGGGGTCTTGGGATAGAGATTTTGGCCAATGTTCTGGCATTCACAGTTGTTCATAAAGGTCTCAAAACACTGTTGGATGCCAGAAAATTGGCATAAAATGGATGCTGGGGGTTTGTGTTCACATTTTTGCATGCAAAAATGTCATTTTTTCCAGGGGTCTCCTAGGGGGGGCTGGGGGGGGGCTGCCCCCCCCAAATCGGCCAGCTATCTATCTATCCTGGAGGCCACTCAGCTATCTATCTATCCCGAGGCAAATATTTTGGCTACTACCCCCAAAGACCCCCCCCCCCCAAATCGCTCAGCTATCTATCTGGAGTGGTTTTTGAGAAATTTTGCCCTAATTTTCGCACAAAATCACCAATTTTCGCACCTTTTATAGTTTTTCACCTTTAAAATTGTGCTTTCCGGCTATATACATGATTATATACCTATTTTTAGCCATTTTATACCTACTTTTGGCTACTTTTAGCTGATTATTAGCGATTTTTTCCCCTTTCTGCCTTCTTTAAACCTTGAAAAAGCCTATATATAGTGCCCCCGCCAGCCCCCCCCCCCAGAAAATTTTTCCAGCTATCTATCCCTCCGGAGGAGCGATTTACTATCTATCCAGCCCCCGCGAGGGCCAAAATCCTGGAGACCCCTGATTTTTTCACTTTTTATTATTTCCACTGATTTTTCCGGGATCGGGATCCGGACTTGGGAGTTTCTCGGGATCGGGATTTGAAAATTTACGGGAATTTAAGTTCAAACAGGATCCCGATCCCAACTCCCAGTCCTAAAACTTTTCAAATCCCAATCCCAATCCTGACAAAATACACTCCTGATCCTGGAAAAATTTACCAATTTTCTAAAATTCCGATCTCAACACGGAAAAATGCCCATCCCAAGGCCCCAATCCCGAACCCTAGTAATGAGTGTGGAAACAAATGCCAAACTTGAACCCACCAAAAACAGTGACAGCCACAAACAAACCTTTGCAAATGGAGAGCCTCATCAAAAACGCAATACACCAGTGGCACAGGTACAGGGAGTACCTGCCCACAGATTCGATGGATGCCAAGACGCAGCACCCAACACATCCCGAACGCGAGCTGCAATGATATACATAAGTATATTTGTATTGATTGATTCAATTCATGCACACAAACATAAATTGAAAATTCAAAGCAACAGCTCGGGGTAGGGTTGGGAATTTCAAAATTTTCGGTTCAGGTTCTCGGTTCTAAAAAATTTCGATTCAATTCTCGGTTCCTCGAAATTTTCGGTTCCGGTTCTCGGTTCGCTTCTTGAGTTCGGTTCCGGTTTGGTTCTTTCGGTACCAAAGTATCAAAAATTTTTGTTCCGGGTAATTAAATAACCAGGTACTATGATTAATTAGTAAATAAATTAATGTAATACCCTAATGATGAACCAAATTTTACAAATATATTTTCTCATCTAATTTGATTTTTTACAATGTTTGTTATTTCTTGCCACATACAATCTAATAACATTTGCGGGAGAAAAATGGCGTTTTATACTTATTGTCAGTACTTTTCTATTGCATACGGCGCGTGGCTTGGGTCAACGGGTGTGCAACAGAGGTCATTATGCGGCTTAGGCGGATTGACGTGACTTTTATAGATAAATAATGAAATATAGACAAAGAAATGATCGATTGCATGATTACATGCCACCAGGGACGTACGCAGGATTTTTGAGCGGGGGGCGGATTGTATACGGAGCCCGGCGAACGGGGGGGGGGGCGGCGCCCCCCCCCCCCCCTAAAATTTGGCCTATAGTAAAGGAATGGAGCCATGGCGCTGGCGCCATTTGTAGGCGCAAGCACCATGGCAGTATTGGCGTTGACGCCAACGTCTACCATATAGGTATCTATTTATACCTATATATGGTACTAGGTCCGCTTTTGGCACTGTTGGACACTTTTCTAATGCAATTTGATACCTGAAAATACATATTAACGAATGGGGTAGGGATTTGCTCGCTCGCGCGCAAAATTTTTTCAAAGTGCCCACAAGTTCGCCTCAAAAAAGTGTTATTTCTGGCAAATTTTTCTGTCCGGCCCGGGAACGGGGGGGGGGGCGGCCGCCCCACCCCGCCCCCCCCCTGCGTACGTCCTTGCATGCCACATAATGCGTCTTGATAAAACTACGCAAAGTTTTTACCTGCGTGCGAAAAACAGCCAGTTGCAAATAAAGTTCCTAAAGTCTGCAAATCATTGATAATTCCCCCGCCCAAAGCTGAGAAGTACATTTGTATTATATTTTACTTTACATATGAATTGGGCTATTTGTGCTTATGGCATCTGTTGCACGCTCAGTGACCCAAGCGACGCGCCGTATGCAATAGAAAAGTACTGACAATAAGTATAGTGAACCAGAAAAATACCCAAAGCGCAACGGTACAAACGCTGCATTTTGATCAGATTATTGGCCTCACACACACTAGTTGACATCGACACCAAAGGTCAACTGGCTCCGATCCCAATTCCAAGCTTGCATTTGAAAGTCATTCATCGGCTCGTCAGCAAGCTTTGCATTGGGATGGGAACCAGTTGACATTTGGTGTCGATGTCACCTAGTGTGTGTGGGGCCATTGTATAAAATTTCGGTTCTTTCGGGTATTAAGTTCGGTTCCGGGTCTAAGTGCCGGTTCTCGGTTCCGGTTCGGGGTTTTTTTCGCTTCCGGTTCTCGGTTCCAAAATTGTGCTCGGTTCGTGTCGGTTCGGTTCCCAAACCCTACTCAGGGGATCGGGTCGGGAATAGCATATTTACTGTACGGGATTGGCATTTATTGTCGTATCACGCACTGAAACTGTGTTCAGCGTTCGAACGTTTCTGCACGCTGACCTACAAATTTTGAAATCGAAAATATAAAAACATTTTTGAAGCGTGAAACGTTCAAAATTTGCAATACTTCACGCAATTTGCATGCGAGCGCGAGTTGACGTTTTTACGCTTACAAAATACTGTGTTCATCAGATTTTAATTCCAGCGTTTATAGCTCAGCCAGCGTGCAAAAACGTTCAAACGCTGAACGCAAACTTTCGGTATGTGGCGCAGGTTTGTAGTTCAGCGGGCAAAACCCTACACAAAATTTCAGTGTGCGGAAATACAATGGAAATACACAATGGCAATGGAAATACACAATCGTTTCAAAAACAGACAATTTTTAAGAATTGTGCTGGCATAAGTCCATTCATGGCCGGTTCGCAGGGACGTACGCAGGATTATTGAGCGGGGGGGGGGGCGGATTGTATACATACGGACGAACGAACGGACGCCCACCGCCCCCCTAAAATTTGGCCCTATAATAAAGGAATGGAGCCATGGCGCTGGCGTTAGTTGTAGGCGCCAGCGGAATGGCAGTATTGGCGTTGGCGCTGGCGCCAAGGTATACTATATAGGTATATATTTAGACCTTTATATGGTACTAAGACGATGTTTGGCCCTTTTGAACGGGAACGGGGGGCGGGCGGCCGCCCCCCCCCCCCGCGTACGTCCCTGCCGGTTCGGGAGTTTGTAAACTGGTGGCAAACATACTTGGCAAACTGATTTCATAAAATTTAAAACTTATCTCATGCACCCCCTGTGCATGCTATGGGGTGGCGTTCAGTATGGGGGAGCCCCTAAGTGTTCCCTACAATGTCCACAGATGGCATCCCCGGGCGACCCCCCACAGCTGGACGACAGCGTTAAATATCTTTTAGTCGATTTTCCCCCAGTAATTAGTATGGTCCAAATAGGGTTGGAAAAAACGTTTTTTTTAACTCGATGTTTTTAAAAAAAACACGTTTTTTTAAAAGCTCCCAGATATGACATTGTGTCAATATATATATATATATATAGGTACGGTATATCAGACTGTGGCAATACTCTGTGATGTTATATATGAGCATATAATGGCTGTGGAGCCATGGGCTAGCATTATAAGTGGTGATAAGTTGTGTCAAAAAAATCCATTTTTCTTCGACATATTTGTGACTTCAGATGAAGTTTGGCATAGTGGAATAGTGATCAAACAAGATTATAAAAGGAGGTTGTTACTTTGGGAGTGAAGTTACACACTGTGGAGGTACATGGAAGCACATTACCTCAATATTATATACTACAGCAACATATGACAGAATATAAACCCATGGTAGCACATAGAAATGGATGCTTTGATACTAAAAATCCCACAAAACCAATGAAAACAACCACCAATGTCAATTTGAGTGTGAAATTGCGCGCCTGCGCGCAAAAATTTTGCAAAATACCTAGTGCTTAGTACTAAATATTCCAGCTGATGTTTTTTGAAAAGAAAAAAAACATTTCAGACATCATGTTTTTTTTAACTTAAAACGTTTAAAACAAACATCGGCCAACCCTAGGTACAAACGGGATAGACTTTTCGGGATCGGTTTTTTGAGATTTCGGGATCGGGATTGGCCTTTCGGGATCGGGATTGGCTTTTTGAGATGTCGGGATCGGGATCGGGATTGACTATTCGGGATCGGGATCGGGATTGACCTTTCGGGATCGGGATCAGGATTGGCGTTTTTTTCGGGATCGGGATTTGGGCCTAAAAAAATTGGTTTTCAGAGGGGTTTTTTCCTGACATTTCACAAAATGACCTAAAACACCAAAAACAATGGATGGCAGAAACGTTCGATTAAATTGGCATTCAAAACAATGCTATAGATGCATTTAGGCACTGCGCAATGGGCTGCCTGGCATTGTCATTCACACCACTGTCTACCATATATACCTGAGTATTAACCTTAACCTATGGTAATGGGCCCTGTATCGAGTCCATTTGTAGTGGTGTCCATGCACATGGAACATAGATATAGAGGGAGGTGGGGAAATGCGCGCTTGCGCGCAAATTTTTTGCAAACTGCATACAAAATGGTTCTTTAAAAGTGCCATTTCTGGCACCTTTTGTGGCTGTGAATTTTTCCGGAATCGGGATCGGGATTGGGGCATTTTTATCGGGATCGGGATTAGGGATGGCCAGCGCTTTTTTTCAAGCGCTTGTTTTTAAAAAAACGCCACGTTTTTAAACAAAAAGCGCAAGGGTCCCAGCGCGTTGTTTTAAAAAAGCGCTGGCAAAAAATTTTGTACCCATGAATTAGGTATTTTACAATTTTTTTGTGTGCAAGCACGCAATTTCACATGCACATTACCATTGGTGGTTGTTTTCATTGGTTTTGCGTATTTTAAGTGTCATTGCTACCATTCCTGCATGCTATCATAATAATAAGCTGTGATATGTTAGTGAGCATATAATATCCAGCCCATGTGCTTCCGCATACTTCTACAGTGGGAAACATCAGTCTCAATGTATTAGCATTCTTTTATGACCTTACTTCAGCACTAATTCATGCCTAACTTCACTCTAACGACCATTTGACAAATAGCAATTTACATAACGAGTCAACATAAAAAAGTGGATTTTTTGGCATAATACCCCACTTAAAAAGCTATCCCATGGCTACACAGCCATTCTATGGCTATATATCATCACAAGTACTGCCATTTGTATGATATATCTGTATAAATTGACTCAGAACCATATTTGGGAGCTTTCTAAGAAATGCCTTGACATTTTTTGAAAAAAGCGAAAAAAAGGCGGGCCGTTGAAAAAAAGCGCTTTTTATCCATCCCTAATCGGGATTGGGATTTTCAATGTCTCGGGATCGGGATCAGGATTGGCTTTTTCAAATTTCGGGATCGGGATCGGGATTGATGTTTCGGGATCGGGACCACAAAATCCCGAAATTTCGGCATCCTTAAAAGTTTACTATACCATTAACAAAAATTAACAAGAAAAAGGCGGAGCCGCGTACAAGCGACGAACGTTTTTTTCCTGAGATGTTTTTTTTGCTGGAAAATTTTTTATTTTATTTACGATGACGTCATGATGGGGTGTTTCCTTCAGAAATCCCTTCAGGATTTGATCCCTTCCCATGTATAAGTACCAGGGGAAAAATTGAAGAAAAAATTATTTGACACAGTCATCCAGCTGTGGGGGGGGGGGTCGCCCGGGGGTGCCATCTAGGGTTCAAACGATTTATTGTATTGAATATCGAATATCGGAAATCGACCATTTTTTCATATCAAATATCAAATATCGATATCGAAAATTTTGAAAAAATATCGAATATCGATATCGAAAATTTTGACAAATTATTGAATATCGACCATTTTTCGATATATCGAACCTGTATTGTGTGCCGAAATAAAGTTATTATTTTCATTTCAATATATTTATGATCGATCTGATGTGCTTATAGTATTGTATTTGATGAGTAAAAGTACAGTATTTATAATGTCATTTTTGTTGGAGTGCTAAATTTGAAGCCAGAAAATGCTGATATGCTATTTTTTGCAATATGCCCTTGAGCAATTAGGTTATAAGTATGAACTGTAATATATACCAATTGTTATTTGTCTGATACACATTGATTCATCGTGTTTTTCTTCCATTTTCAACTTTTGAGTGATGTTAACCTTGTCAAAATCACTTGTACCATTCACATTTCAGTAAAGAGATGATTAACCAGGTGTGCAATCACATGAAAATACAATATGCTTCTTGAAATATGCCTGCTATACCAAAAGCAAATCGCAATATCGAATATCGAAAATATTGAACTATCGAATATCGACCATTTTTAATATCGAATATCGATATTGAGGTTCCATATCGTATCGATATCGAATATCGAGTTTCAGAATAAAATATCGAATATTGAATATCGATATCGAAAACTCATATCGTTCGAACCCTAGTGCCATCTGTGGACTGTGTGGGCTCACCCGTACTGAATGCCACCCCCATAGCTTGCAAACGAGGGGCATGAGATAAATTTTTTCATTTTATAATACCAAAACCAGTTTCCGAAGTATATTTGCCACTAGTTTACCACTTAGCTATAATAACAACACTACTAAACCACAACATTACAGCAAAACCAACCCAGCGCATTCGGGGGACGCATATTGAAGCAGCAAACGCTAGCGGCACAGGTGCATGGAGGACCTGCCCGCCAGCTGGACGGCGGCCGAGACGCGGCATCGTCCATCTCCCCACTTGTTATCTGCAACAAAATAAGCGGATATACTTCAAAGCTAATTAGGAAGTTCAACGTTTCTTAATGCAGAGTCGCTTGCTAAATAAATGCGCCAGAAAAATTTCGCGGGGGGGGGGGTCGCGGGTTGGGGGGTTGCGGGGGGGGTCGCGGGGGGGGGGGGGGTCGCGGGGGTTCAATATATAGGCTTTTCCGAGGTATAGAAGGAAGAAAAGGGAGAAAAAATCGCTAAAAGTAGGAGAAAAACAGCTAAAAAATATAGGTATTTAAGTATATATACCTAGTACAAAAATAGCCGAAAATAAGCAATACGGAACATGAATTAGAATTTTGAAGGTGAAAACTATAAAAAGGTACGAAAATTCGCGATTTAGAGCGAAAATTGGGGCAAAATTTCATTGAAATCGCCCCAGATAAATAGATAGCTGGCCGATTGGGGGGTGTAACCTCCCCCCCCCCCCCACCCCCCCCCCCCCTACGAAACCCCGCTCGGGTACCTCTTCGGTGGGACACATTTAACCGCGTATTCACATGTTTGATTAAAGGCGAACACGGCCACCAGAGAAAATCATGACAATCAATTCGGTATCCGCGCCGAGGGATAGCACCCCACCAAACCGTATGGAACAAACGAAAACGAACCAGTTATCGGTAAGCAAAACAGCAAACTACGACGATCCACAGGACGAAGCAAACGACAGCAGACTGGGCAGCAGCTGGCAGAGTGCCAACACGCGGCACCCAACGCCATTCATCAAAAACCAGCTGCAATTGTAAAGAGGAGTAGCAAATAAAATCTTCAAGCAGAATTCAAGATAACATCGGTAAAAACAGAGGAAACCGTTTCAAACGAGAAGCAAGAAAAACAAGAAACAAGAAATGTATCTATTCTATGAAAGTAGGGAAGTATTTGAAGGGTGTGCTTCTAAAAGTACCGATCTATTTACAAAAAATCGATTTTGAGATAATCGCGATTGAAAGTTTGGAGTATGCAATACCCATACATGGGTATTGGGTATGGGAATTTTGGGTATGGGTATTTTGGCCATATTGTTGGGTATCCACATGCATGGGTATAATCATTCATTCTACACATAACACTAGCTATATAGAATTTAGTGAATTGTATTTTTGTAGTACAGTACATTTAAAAGGAACAAATTGGTAATAGCATGTAGATCGGTATTTTTTAAAGCACAAAATCAGACAGCTGTAGCTCGGTACTTTTACCCATAATAAAAAAGCACAAAATGAGTTATTGCGCAACCGGACACCGATCTGACATCGGTACTTTT
Source organism: Sphaerolaimus hirsutus (assembly GCA_964036195.1). Classification (NCBI taxonomy): domain Eukaryota; kingdom Metazoa; phylum Nematoda; class Chromadorea; order Monhysterida; family Sphaerolaimidae; genus Sphaerolaimus; species Sphaerolaimus hirsutus. The sequence continues at coordinate 9,841,730 of OZ038452.1, read as the reverse complement.
AGAAGCACAAAAACAAAAGTGCAGATCAGTACTAGGGATGGCCAGCGCTTTTTTTCAAGCGCTTTTTTTAAAAAAAACGCCGCTTTTTTTTAAAAAAAGCGCAAGGGTCCCAGCGCTTTTTTTTAAAAAAGAGCGCTGGCAAAAATTTTCAGTACTTAAGCACTAGGTATTTTCCAATTTTTCGCGCGCAAGCGCGCGATTTCACATGCACATTAGCACTGGTGGTTATTTTCATTGGTTTTGTGGCATTTTTAGTTCCATTTCTTCTTTTCCTGTATGCTATCATGTAATAATAAGTAGTGATATGTTAGTGTAGCATAGAATATCCAGCCAATGTCCTACCACATACTTATACAGTGTAAAACATTACTCTCAATGTATTAGCCTTCTCTTATAGCCTTATTTATAAGCACTATTTCATGCCTCACTTCACTTGAAGTCGCGAAACATTTACAAAGGGCGATATACATAATGAGTCAAAATTAAAAGTATTTTTTGTCAGAAATCGCCACTTATAATGCTATCCTATTGCTACACAGCCATTCTATGGCTATATATCATCACAAGCACTGCCACTTGTCTGATATACCTGTATATATTGATACAGAACCATATTTGGGAGCTTTTAAGTGAACGTCCCAACATTTTTTGAAAAAAAGCGAAAAAAGCGCGTTTTTTTTTAAAAAGCGCTTTTTTAAAAAAAAAGCGGGGCCGTTCAAAAAAAGCGCTTTTTTTCCATCCCTAATCGGTACATTTAAAAGAACAATTTTGAAAAAAGTGTGTAGATGGGTACTTTTAAAGACACAAAAGATGAAAAAGCTTGTAGATCGGTACTTTTAAAATTTCAAAAACTGTATTTTGCGATTTTTCTTGCTTTTTACGACCCCCCATATCTCAAAATTGAATTTCGCACCCCCCACATATTATATATATTTTTGAAGCGCATTTTTATGGGGACCCCAAAAATGGTCCTAACTCAAATTTTAAAAATTTGTAGATCGGTACTTTTAGAAGCACACCCTTCATTTGAAGGGGTGTTATTGAAACGATTTCAAGACTTTCAGACAGATAACCGGCATTTACTAGATAATGACTATTTACTAGATAGACTATCAGTTAATCTGCCACACTCATTGGAGAGCCCTGAACCTGAGCTACTTGCACATTTTTACAAGCCAATTCACCAACTCTTAAGACAACCTTAAATGCAGAAAGTTAAGGCGGGAACACTACTACTTACCGAAGAACAAGCGCTGACATAACGAAAAACAACAAACAAACAAACCAGCGAATGAGGGCAACATCGATTGGATAAGAAATAACGACGATGATAAATAAATGAGTAGTGTCCGCGGCGGTATGCGCACAGCTCACGTCACCTGAGCGGGAACAAGACGTAGAATAAGAATTATTAGAATTCATTACACTTGTTCGACGGAGCAGTTGTAAAGCAGGGTTCGAATGGGGAGCGTAAAATAACGTCGAATAAACTATCCAAATACAACGCAAAACCAAACTGAACGAACTTTTAGCAGGCAGCTGGCGATCCAAACGTCTCCCCAATACGCCAGATGTTGTGCGGCTTCCACATTGTTCGAATGGCGGCTACACGATTGCGGGAACCTGCGAGCGAATGATAAGAGAGCTTTGAATGAATTGAACATAGATATATCCGAATCTATCCTACCTATTTTTAGCGTTTGAAAGAGATAGAAGCTTACGTTATTTTCTCGCTTACGCAGCCGATACGCGGCCCACGCGCGTAAATGTCATTATTTAGGTACAGCACGCACTACGGCGCTGAGCTATACACCAGCACAAAGCACCCCGGCAACAAACATAAAAATGCGAAAATCCACAAAATGTAATGTGCCGGGCTTCGGAACTCTTCAATCGGCGACTGCGGGTACCGTTTTCACACCGTCACACATTGTTACCACCGTCCCCCAAGCCGCAAAAATATTCACAAACGAACCATGGATTCAAGTCAGAAGTCGAATCGATCGGAAACATCAATCGACACGGCTCATCACTAGCTATAATCATATTTAGATGAAATTTTCAGCCGGATCAAACTCATATTTAGAGTATTCGCCCACAGTTCACCGATGGCGACCCGAATACCACGGGAATGCGATTGTCCATTTTTTTATGATGAATGGGCGGAATTCAAAATTGCAGGCTGCTTTTTTTCCTAAAAGATTCCAGATGGAACGCAATCTCGCACAAAGTAAAGAAAATATCTTGGCTGAGAAAAATTCGATTCGATAAAGGCGGGGGTATGCGTTGCATATCCCGACAAAAAATTACAATATGTTTTGATAGTCCGCCCACCTTGACAATCAGATAACTTTGGCAAAAAGAATGCAAACGCCTCGTGCGGCCGCTCATTGTCGTAAATTCAGTTGGAATGGGAATATGCTGTAGGGACTTGCACTGGGACCAGGGGCTAGAGTTAAATTTCGTAACGATCATTCATTTCGATCACAGAAACAAAATCATCCAGCGAAACAAAACACCAAATGGAATCCCATCCAGGTTTCAAAAAAGCAAGATGTCACGAAAAATGATTTGAATGAGATTCAGATACCGCACCAGTTCGCAATTAACGAGAAATGCATTTTTACGTGTCACCGAGAGCGATTTCATAGGCGGCGGGAAAAAAGACATAGTAAACGAGTACGAGACCAGCGGCGAAGAGCACATTGGAAGCCATTTCACTGTGCGTACTGCACTGGGGGCAGTCCCAGACACGGTAAAATACCCTGTAAAATGTCAAATGTCACAGAAAAGTCATTTAAAATACCCTGTAAAATGTCATTTTGCAGGGCATTTTACATGACTTTTGACACTTTGCATGACATTTGACATTTAACAGGGCATTTTACGGGGTCTGTGACTGGCACCAGGTAGACGGCTGTTCTTCTGGCCGACTGTAGGGCGTTGGCACTGCGCTGCAGGGCACTGCCGAGCGTCAGCGAGCGATGCGTCAGCTCCATTGTGTCCAACATTTGAGCTACCTGCGAGGCAAGCACGGGAGGTAAAGATGGGTATTTATATTTACTTACACTTACACTTTCATAAAATACACGTACACTTTTTTTACACTTTCCTGGGCAAAATGCCCGGGTACAGAAAGCGTATTTTTTCCTTCAGATGGCCCTGTTTTATGCTTTTGAGAAAGCCTAAAACAGGTTCATGTACAAAAAATAACTGCACAGTGCACATATGCAGTTATGCATTGAATGTAGAAAATGTGGCAAATGTGCAAACTAGGACTATCTCTGACCTTTGAACAGTACTCATGGTATTCTACAGTTTCATCATACTTTTGTAAAAAGGACAAGATCAATGGAAATTCACCAGCTGGACACAAAGTCAACTGGCTTTTGCATTGACATTTGCTGCATGTCCATTCTTGCATTTAAACAGTGTGTATCGCATTGCTTAATCAGTAAAATATCAACACTGAAAAAGTGTCATTATTAGGGAACGTCATACCACTACAGTATTTGTCACACTCTGAAATGTTTCATAAAAGGCAGTAAAATGTGAAATAATGAATGAAAATGATAGATAAATTGATCTAAAGGTCTTGGTGGTGTTTTCTAATGCTGTGGTGTTGTTTTCTGTGGTGTTTTCTAATGCTCAACAGTGAGAGCTCTTTCTAAAGAATTGTTTACACTTACAGTTTTTTACACTTTCCTGGGTATTTTAAAAAAATTTAATTTTTCCTGGGTATTTTTGCACTTTTGGTATCCATACTTAAAATTTGGAAAGTGTATTTACGCTTACACTTACACTTTCCAAAAATACCAGTATTTTAACAACTCTGCTATTACCTACTACTCAAGGAAGGTATTACCTGTTTGCTATTGCTAGGTATACAAGTTTTTTCTTGATGAACGTGACGTGTGATGACGGCTCTTTGCAGAGGCTGGAATAGTGACAGAAAAAGCGCTAGGACATTGGCGCCAAGAGCCAATAGCGCCATGGCGCTTTTCCTTCACTAGTCTGTAAGTCGCACCTGGCGCAGTTTCTCCTCGGCGGCATGGAGTCGCTCGGCGCGGCCCTGCGTCGCGTTGGCCAGCTCGTCCACGTCGTTCTGCAGCGCCACGCTGCGCATGGCCACCATGCTCTGCAGCCGGTGCGTCTGCGCAAGTGAGAGTACCTTTTCTTGGAGATAAGTTCCACTTTGAATTGTTTTGGACTGAATAAAGTCAAATTGAAGAGGTGACATGCACGAAGTTGCTTGAAAGAGCAAGATACACTTACAAGCAAGATTCCTGATGCATGAAGCATTCGTGCGAAGCTACTCGATGCCTCACTGACGATGGCAAACAAATGATCTATGTAGGAGAGTGAGAGGGGCGGAATCCAGCAATGGATAAGGCCCCACATCTCATGTTCACAATAATAATAATAATAATGATCCAAAAATTCAACAAACTTTCGAAGTTCCGAATATTGTTCTTTTAGATTTTTAACACTATTTATTCCCAGATCGTTCGCCATCGTCAGGCGCTCACCTACCCGATTAGCGGCCAACTCGTGGGCGTCGTCGAGTCTGGCGCGCAGGTGCTGCAGCGAGAAGCGCTCGTCGTGCGTGGCCGCGTGCAGGTAGCTGAAGTCCTCGTCCACCCGCCGCCCGATCGCTGCCAGCGACTGCGGCAACTCGTCCAGTTTGACTGCGAATGGATAGGTGGCAAGTGGTGGTAATAAATACCTATGCGTTAAATATGTCATATTTCCTCGAGAGAAAAAAAAAACATGCGTTAATTTCATTAATATGTCATATTTCCCCCCCTCCCCACTCGAAATACTCCCAGTACTTCTCGAGCTGAAGACCAAATAACCTCCCCTCGAAATACCCCCATCTGGAATGAAATATGTAAATTTCCCCCAATTTTTACATAATGTACATTGCATACACGATGTATTCATCGTGTATGCAATGTACATGGTCGGGCTGAAAAGTCCCCGGGCAGTGCTCGCCATTCGCGCTAGGGGTAAGCTACGGTTAAAAATTTTTAACACGTTAATATATCAGGTGTTTTGAGTTTTTACCCAAAATTTCGCCCCTCTAGCTCCACCCACTGCGGAACTGCGAGGGTTACAATTTTGGTCATTTTGTACTGATGTACAAATGGTGCTCTAGCTCAGCGCTGCTTTAAGTTGTGATCATGAAACTTTGGCTAGTGTAAGCGACAAGTGTTGGCAATGTGCCAGCACCAAACAACATTAGCTATGATATCATAAGCCTAGTCCATATAGCCATGACTGTCACTACTCTCACTACCAAATTCATCATTCTGACTCTCCTTCTCAAAAAGTGTTTACTACAGGATGCATTCTGCATGCTCACTGCTGTTGAACACAGGTAATGTGTCCACTACAGAATAGTAATGAAACATAGGGAAATTTTTAACACATAACTCAGTTACTGCACATTTCACAACATTAAAATCACTGCATTACAACATAATCTCAGATGATCACCAAAAACATCAATCACGGTTCCCATGTTTCTTGCACATCACCCTGATCTGCATATTAATTTTACCTTAATAGCAATGATGTTGATGAAAGTGTTGAATATTATCAGCACATTACCAACACTGGCGGATTACACTAGCCAAAGTTTCATGATCACAACTTAAAGCAGCATTGAGCTAGAGCACCATTTGTACATCAGTACAAAATGACCGAAATTGTAACCCCCACAGTTCCGCAGTGGGTTGAGCTAGAGGGGTGAAATTTTGGGTGAAAACTAAAAACACCTGATATATTAACGTGTTAAAATTTTATAACCGTAGCTTACCCCTAGCGAACATGGCGGGCACTGCCCGGGGACTTTTCAGCCCGACCATGTACATTATGTAAAAATTGGGGGAAATTTGCATCGCTGCTGCACATAAGACAAAATACCCCCTCAAAATCTCCACTCTGAAAAATAAACCCCCTGGGATATTTCAAGGAAAATACGGTAAATGATAGTGATAACGATATATTTTTCACTAACTACTATTTATAAATTCTCATGTAAAATGTAAAATTCCTTGTAAAAATTCATACAAGTTATTTTTACCGGACATTTGAAATTTTATGTGACATTTGCCAAAGTTTTCTTACATTTTTGCATAGCGTTTTCAGGGTGCGGTATTGGCCGCAGGGCGCAGACCCATGCCTCATCAATAAATACCTCCTAAACCAACTTCGAATATTGGCAAGTCCCTCGAAAATCGTGCTCAAATGTTCGGTCATGGCGGCCGCGTCGCGCTGGTTGATTTTATGGAATGCGGAACTCAGATCACTGCTTTCCGCAGCCTCCTCGGATACGCTGCCTCGAGCGGTCGCCTCGTTGCTTCCACGTTGAATGGCGTCTGTGTAAACTGGTTTAAGGTTAAGATGTGATATTGAAATCTACCACAAATGGCCCCTTCGAATACCACCCTTCTGAAAACCACACCGCTGTCTATATTTTACAATTCAAATCAAATGGGCAAAATTATTTCAAAAAATAGCAGCCCCCAACTTCCACGATTGCTCACGGTGACTGGCGGGAGCACTATGCGCACGCTGTCGGCACTGGGCGCCGTGCGGCCGATCGACGCTATGCGGGCGCGCCTGCATATGCGCATGCGCTTTTTCTGCTTAATTGTTGAGGTTTTAATGTGCTATATACCGAATTTCCTTGAAATACCCCCCTCGGAATATCCCCCTCAAAATGGCACTGTAAGTTTATACCCCCTCGAAATACCCCCCCCCCCCCCCCTCAAAATGGCACTGTAAGTTAATACCCCCTCGAAATACCCCCCCCCTCAAAATGGCACTGTAAGTGAATACCCCCTCGAAATATCAACCGTTTAACCTCCCTCGAAATTTCCACTCTGAAGAAATAAACCCTCTGGGTGTAATTCTTGTAAATATGGTACACATTTACAACCCCATTTTTCCGCCGAATTTTTTTCTTTGGAATTTTTATTTTTTGGTGTGATAACAACTTTCACATCAATTTCAGCATCGAGAAAATATCATATTTAAATCGCACTCATACAACCTGATGGTCTTGAGGCGGTCGCGCACGTGCGCCAGCCTGCCGTCGATGCGGCTGATCGATTGCTGCAGTTGGCACATCTGCGGGTTCACTGCGGCTCCCATCGCGCTGCACAAGTAAGTGCATTGGAGGGTATGAGCGGCAGGAAAATTTAAGAATGAAAACTCGAACATGAATTTCACTGAAAACTATGACAAAAATAACTCCTCCCCTTGAATTAGGTACCCATCAATCGGAAAAGTCACAGTAGAAAGTAATTCCTTTGGTACTTTTCAAGTATACATGGTGTATAATTCAACATCATGCAATACACAATCCAACATCATGCTATACTCAATGCAACATCACCACAACAACACGAACGCACTGATCGCGGTGCAGCTGCACCAGGGTGGCCTGGCTGCGCTCGCGTTCGTTCAGCAGCTGCCGCAGCTCGTCCACCGCGTCCGCCTCGTCGCCGGGCCCGGCCGCACAACTCGTTCCGTCGGCCGACACGAATGCGGAACGGACTGGGGCATTCACGGGCACTGGAAAACGCCCTGGAAGTGTCGAATGTCATGCAAGTGTGAAAAGTCATGTAAATATCCCGGTGAAATTGTAAAATTATGTTTGACATTTTGCAAGACATTTTACAAGGCGTTTTGCACAACTTTTGACACTTTCTTACATTTGCCATTTTACAGCGCGTTTTACATGACTTTTGACACCTTGCATGACATAAGGCATTTTACAGGGAATTTTACAGGGTCCGGGAGTGGCACCCGATTGCGGCTGGTGCGACAGCGCTCGCCGCTGCCGTCCGATAAGTCGCCACAGGCGCTTGCGCCGGCCGCCAGTTGAGCGGCTCTGCAACCATCGAGCTATATTTATTACAGGTGGCAACTTGAGGTGAATGTTCAGTGCGGCGAAAAGTTGCAAATATGTCAAGTGTCGAGAAAATGGAATAGAGATTGACAACTTGACGTGATTTTTGAAACTTTCCGCGATTTCTTGATGGATGGAGGCAATTAGTAATTTGACTATCGGATCGGAAGTGCGAAATTCGGCACCTGGTCGGGCGGTGGTTCGCGATCGCGATCTTCCGATGACATGGCTTTGGTTGATATTTTTTGCAAATGTATTTGTCGTTACTCGTTAACGTTTGTTGCTTCGAAGTGAAATTTTGTTTCGCTTTTGTTTCAAATATGTTCTTTTCGGCCTTGAATATGAAACTTATCAGAATCACGAGGACGTGGATACGAGTGTTGACTTTATTTTGAGACGAACAACAGGAAATTTAGCATCATTAACGACATACCAATTAAACTCGCCATAAAAATTGACAAATATAATCAAATGATCAAAACGCAACACCATTCAACACAATCCGCACTGGGCGGGGCAGGTAACTCCCAGATACGAGCACACTGTTGGCGTCCACGTGCTTACACTTGCGCACAATGAACTGCGCGTTTGTGCGGACGCAGTTGTCTGAAATGAGGGTTTCTTTGTCAGCTTTATTTTAAATATAAAATGCGCTATAGTTACTACCAAAATTTTCAATATATGTGTTTTCTATGTGACATCACAGTTTCTGGCGCCTGCGGCTGAGTATACGACATCATGAATCTCCAGCGCCAAGCACTTTCTCGCAGGATTCAGTGATTCAGTGACAAAAATTGAGCAGTTCATCCCCATTTGACATCTGACTGCGTAAGTTTGACATCAGTCTGACATCGTGCCTTGTTAATAAAAACGGGACGCATTTACCTGCCAAGTACACTTGCCCACCGATGGTGGCCCCAAAACGGAACCCCCCATTTTCTGGGCATTCAAACTGTGCTGCCGACTGCATTTGTTGCACGATTGCGCGCACACGGCGACTATGTGCGGGTACAAACATTTGCCGTCGCGCGACCACTCGCCGCAGCGGGGGTGCCTGTCTTCGCACTCGTCCGAACTTGATGCTGGGGGTGCGACTTTTGTACTGTGAATAAATTTGGCAGTTTTTTGGTTCAAATTTTGATGTATTTACTCAGTTCAAAATAGGTAGATGGGAATAAGTTGTTGCTGTGTTCAACTGAAAATGCGAGTTAGCAAGCGTCCTATCAACACCATAGCATTTCGACTTCGATACAGAAAGAGTGCTACATTGCACTCGTCTCAGGCTGGTGTCGAACCCTTAACAGTACATTTGTATTTGCAAGACCTAATTTGAAAAACGACCATGTATTTATGTCTAAAGTCGCTTCCTTAAAGTGTCTACAAAGAAAGCAGGCCATACTTCAATGACTTAAACAAGTAGCACACACGCAAAGACCTTCCCACTCACATTCGACAGCACCTTCGACCAAACAGAGGCCGCATGCGAGGGGGCACGACTGCAAAACACTGTCCTCACGCTGGCACCGTCCCAAGACAGCCCATATACCACACAGAACCAGGGGTGAGTGAGCATTATGTATAGATTTGGAAACTGTGACTTTTGCCAGGGTTTCTTTGAAGATGAACTCGATTGAGATAACATGACTTTTGTCAATTCCAGTATTTACGTATACTGTATTTACTCTAATTTTATTCCTCCCGCTTGAATCATCCTACCTGTCAGACGGGTAAGATAAAAACCCTTTGAATTATTTTCTCAACAAAGTCCAATTTGAACAAAAATGGCTTGTTATTTTGTTAATAAAGCATACTTGACAGAAACATGCTTGAAAATTTTGACGCAATAATAATTCCCCCACTTGAAAAATTGCCCCCTTGAATAGTTCCCCACTCTACAATTGTGATGAGAAATAATTCCCCAGAGGGGTTTATTCGATAAAATACGGTATCTTAATTAACTCAGATTCACAGACAATGCGATGTATTTTTTGAAAGGTGCTTTTGTACCACGCTTTCTATATTTCATTTTCCTTGAAAATTTTCCGCTTTACCTTAAAAATCCCTTCATCAAAGTAAGCCACATAAACTTGATGAAAGGTTGTATCATCCGAAACTGTATCTACAGTACGCCGACCCCCTTCAGAACATTCTCATCTACACAATCTCTGACGTGCTGCGACGCTCGACCGCCGCCGCTGCAGGTGTCGCAAGTGGCTGGGCACCAGTGCAGCATGTGCGCCCGCTGCAGGTGGCACCTGGGGCCAGTCCCAGACCCTGTAAAAAGCCCTGTAAAATGTCAAATGTTATGCAAAGTGTAAAAAGTCATGTAAAATGCACTGCAAAATGGAAAACGTGTTTGCCATTTTGCAGGGCATTTTACATGACTTTAGACACTTTGCATGACATTTGCATAGTTGTTAAAACGTATTTACTTTTACTCAATAAATACGTATACTCGAGTACAGAGTAAATACGTTAACGTTTCCTCCGAAAAAGTTCTGGTACTCGCTTTTACGTATACTTTTGAAAGTACTCGAGTACAGAAAACGTATTTTAGATCGTCTTTTATATAAGTTTTTTAAAGGCATAGATGGGAAAAGGGAGAAAATAAGCTAAAAATACGGGAAACTAGTCAAAAATGGGTATAGAACCAAAAATATAGTCAAAAATTGCATAAAATAGGCAAAAAGTTATGAAAATGACTGATTTTGAGCGACATTTCTCGAAAATTTTGACGACATTTTTCAAAAGTACTCATGTTTACGTTTTCTGCGGGGAAAAGTACGTTTACTCATGAGTAAAAGTAAAAAAAATTACTTTACGTTTTCTGTACTCAAGGGGTGAGTAAAAAATAAATACTTTACGTTTACGTATACTTTGAAAAAGTTCGGTACTTTTAACAACTCTGGACATTTGACATCTTACAGGCCATTCTACAGGGTCTGGGATTGGCACCAGCCAGACGTGGCCCAAATGTGGCACTTGGTCGACTTGTCGCTGCAGCTAGTCGATGATGACTTGCTTGGTGATACTGAAAGTGGAGTGTGAACTGTTGGGAAGTGTAGCGACCGCAGGTTGTGTGTTTGATGCAAAAATTGTGTGCTTTAAATTTTGAATTGTTGAATTTTTTATTTCGCGCCGCAACATAGTGAGTTCCGTTCCTATTTATATGGTTAAGTTTTGTTTTCAGCGATTTTCGGGTATACTCGGCGGACCGCAAAGTATGTGCAGAATCCTACCATAATTAAATGAATAAAAGCTAGTGATAAATTTCGTAATAAATTATTCCATATCAAAAAGAAATAATATGATGAAAAAAACTATATAATTTTTGGTTCATTAATCACATGGGTTATGGTAGATACCATACTTAGTGTGATGTCCGCCGAGTATACATAAATAAACTGCGTTCGGATCAAATCCGGCAGTCACTTTTTGAACGGACTTCTGACGCTATAACTCACGCTGTGGGGGGAGTTAAGAGCTGAAATTTGGGGGGAATATAGCTGACATTCCCCCCATACTATACACCAACGCAGATGCAACTGCGACCCACACTAAAACGGGTCGCAGTTGCATCTGCATTGGTGTATAGTAGGGGGGGACTGTCAGCTTTATTCCCCCAAAAGTTCAGTTCTTAACTCCCCCCATAGCGGGAGTTATAGCGTCAGAAGTCCGTTCAAAAAGTGACTGCCGGACTTGATCCGAACGCAGTTTACATACATTGCCGTTTTTCTGCGTGTTTGACATGTGAATCAAACATACCGCAATTGTCTATTCAAATTACTCAATATTTCCGTAGTTACCGTAAAAAACCGTTAAACAAAGTACCTATCACAAAAATTCCACTAACAGCTTACATTTACTCCAGAAACAAGATATTTAAGTGCGACAACACTTGTGTACTAAACCTGGCTTACAGGTGGTCCTCCAAAACATGTATCCAATGTGAAATCAAATCACGGCTAAGCTAATGCGCCAACTGACAGCCCGTTGCATCAGTTTATTTGCCAACCAATCGGAAGTGTGCACTCAGAAATGAAATGGATCACATCACAGTGGCGATGACACACCTGTATGTAACGCCTATGGTGGTGGTGTGACGCCATAACGCTAGACAATAAATGGCGTTAAATGGCGCTACAGTGCCAGCGCCATTGCTATTGCCGCTTGGCAAAATAAATGATTAGGTAGGTACATTCTTTTCAGAGTGTTTTCTGCTCTGCACCGCTAAAATTCTTATCATATCACCAGCGCAAAGGACATAATTTGACGTGAACTGTAGCGTACCTAATTTATGTCTGGCGCCATTTTTCCATGGCGCAACAACGCCAATTAAGCCTGGCGCAATCGTTCTATACCTTCCCAACGGTAGCTGACACGAACGATTTGTTCAAACAAGCCGAGTGCACTTAGCGGATGGGGCCGTTTAGCTCGCGGCGGCGCGCATCGGAAGCCGCAATATTGAGGCGACATGACGCTGCGCCATGGTAGCGCAGGTGTTTGTGGTGGTTTGTGCACGCGTGGGTGCTTTGTCGCTTCACTTGTTGCACAGGTTCGAATGTACAGCTGGCAACGGTATTTTGCTGATATTTTTACGGATCGGCTTGGAGAAAATAATAGTCAAAATTTCAAAGGGACCTTCTAGGCAAAATACCTAGTATTTCGCTGGTTGAATAGATTCATTCAAACGAGCAGACATAGATTTCCCCGCTAAAAGTCAACAAGTCACCCCGTAGCTGCGGTTTGCCCTACAAAAACTTACCAGAACAAACCACGAAATCGCTACTGAATAAAAAAAGCGGTGCACCGCACAGTAGTACAAACAGCGATTCAGTAAGCACCTGGCTTCGAAATGCAATTCGGTACGCGGAATAAGGTTTCAGTGCCTTTGGACGTTTGGTTTCGCATCTCTCCCAAATGTTTCGAATTATTAATCAAATTTTCGTATTATATTATATTATTAATCAGATCAACTCCCCGTAATTATCACAGGGGAGAATATTTAAATTTAAAATTTAAATTGACTTTAAGCTTGGATTACAGTGGAAGTCAAATAGGTGTGGGAAAACTCAAAGTAAAGTATTTATCATGCACTTGGAACAAAATCAATTGTGACGGAATGCAACGGACTAGATCATTACACACGATCGAAGAAATGACCTGCCCCGAACTGCATCCGAACCAACTGCAAACAGTCGCGCTACCGTACACCGCAACCGGCCGCAGCGACGCCACTCAGTGCTGTGGTGCATATAACGCAAGCCGAAATGGAAGCGTGAGCACCGCCATCTGGTGACGCGTTCGCGTTTGCTTCCTGCAGCGCACTGCGTTTGCGTTTGGACAGGTAGATGCGGTCGGCGAAAACGCTTTGCACTGTTTATCGCACAGTTCAGTGCACTTGGCTAGTGCGCAAAACGCTGATTCGGCTACCTTTCTAATTTGGGCGAGTGGAGCGGTGATCTGTGAGCTTTCCATCATTGGTTTTCACCGAAATGGCGCACACCTCCCGCATGACTTCGAATTAACCCCCTTGAATTAACCCCCCGCCCCCCTCGAAATACACCCCTAACATTTGGCTGAGGAAATTATAACCCCCCCCCCCTCGAAATACCCCCCCATATTGAGTGTAAAGAGAACGTACATGACAAATACCGCAGTTTGTGATCTGTACAATGCAGAATACACGTTAAAACCGATGATTGAGTGTAATTGTGTGATTTTTCTACGTCTAAGTATGGGGATTTTCTAAAAATTTCGGGCGAAATAATAGACCCCCTCGAATAAACCCCCCTTCGAATTACCCCCTCCCCTCAAATTTTGCTGGCGAAATAAACCTCCTGGGGGTATTCCGAGGTAATACGGTATTTATTTATCTAGGTGTGAAAAAGGAACGCCTCGTAAATAACCATGCAAGTTTACCCGTACACTTTGGACCCGCGGCGGACTTCAAAGAAATATCGATACGCGTGAAAACAATAGCCGCAGTCGCAAATCTGAAGCATATAATGGGCGGCGCGCGCGCATCCGCATTGTCTTGGGCGCGCTATTGATTATCGACAATCAATACAGGGTGCATCGCGTAAAAAACTTGCGCTCATCGATTTCCGGTGCGCGGCGCCTCTGTGTTGCATCACAAGCAATTAAACATTCCAAGGTGCCCCCCGCCTATTGTTACACCTGTTGTGTTGTGCCAAGTGCTTTAATGACTGCATGCAATAATTACAGTTCCGTTTGTTTACACAAATAGGTTCGCGCGCACTTCAAAGGGTAACTTGCGCGCGCATGTGCTTTAGCCTGTCCTGTCCCATCTGCTGCAGTAAGTGTTGTGAGTTTGACAAGTTTTGAGGAAGCGCGGTGTAGGTGCATGTAGGTGTAGGGTTGAAGTTTAAAATTGAAGCGCGCGCCTGATTCCACCCTATTTTGGATCCTTGCCAACTATAGTCAACCCCATAATCACCAATCAGAGTAGCTTCGCAAAAATCGCAGCATATTGCGTGATCCGCCACAATTGGGGTGAAGTGGTGCTAAAGTGCTAAGCGAATTTGGTGTCAAGCACATGCGGGCGGCACAATCAATGCGTCGTTTCGAGGTCATGCTTTGCACACGCTTCGCGACTTTTTGATGCGTGAATCATTTATTTGCTTACATGGGGCGACAAGATTTTTGGGCCTGGGAAAACGGCGGCCAATGGAAGAGAATTTCCCCGGCGCCTGATTGTCTAGTGGGTCGGTTTTGTATCAATTAGGGCCTCTTGAGTGTGGTGGTTTTCACAGTTAGTGTGGGTGGAACTATTGTATTGTATTTATTTTTGTGATGAAACAATGTGCCAAGCTCAATTTACCTAGATAGCTGTTTGTTACTGTGTCAGACTTGACGTTGAGAAAGTATTTGCTATTCCTAAATTTTATAAAAGTTTTCTGTTTAAAGTGACAGATATTTCGTTCTTGATGTTTTATCTTTCTTATTGTTTGTCAATGTCTTTCCGCAATTTAATCAGTGACATGTCACCAGAAATTTTCGAGATATCCACAGCAAAATATCAATATTACACTTCTAGAAATATATTCACAGTTGGCCCTGTAAATCTTGTTGTCATGCACAATGCCCCACTCATTGAATAGACAAGGTGTGGGTGCAAGCTCATTGTGCAATGAAAACCTTCGTTTTCCGTAATCCACATATGCCCAAACATCTTCAACATCATTTCACTGAGAGCCACTTGAGAGCATTACATTACATCCAGATCGCAGATCCCAATAGACAGCATATAATCCGTTTACACCTGAAAAACTTGACCCCCATGTGCCCTGGCGGTCGCATGACATAAATTAATGCAACTTACGTATTGCATTGAACATGCGATGCACCGGTGCGCAGGTGCGGTGCGTGTACATGGCGCATAATCTGTGTGATGTATGATACCTATTTGTGAGATTGTGGCAAATTGTTGTGATGAGCGCCGGGCCGCAAGCTCACAAAAAGAGATATAAAGAACATTTGGCTTTGAGGCTTGACCTAAAGCACGCGCCCGGATTACAGTAGCACGTCGTTCTGCCGCCACACATTTTTCGCGGAGGCGGGTTTAATGTTACACCTTGTCAAGTGACAAGTCATACACGTCGAGAATCAGGAGCATTTTCTGATTGTGCCAGTGTTCTGATTATCGTGCACACGCACTTGTCAACTTTTCTTCATATTTGACACTTGTCCCATCACTTGACAATCTATACAATTGTCCCCAGCCGAGCATTCGTTCGGCAGTCATCGATTCTGCCGCCCGGCCATTGTTGTGCATTTCGCAGGTGGGCGTGGCTGCGCTTGGCGCGGATCAATCGCTCGCGCGCGCGCCTACAAAACAGAGACCGTCTTTGCGGCCGGTCAAAAGGCGACAAAATTAGCACCTTGGCGGCGAAACGCTTTCGCGGTCCGATGGTCAACGATGCAATGTTGTGGATTGTTATTTTCGCACCACAAATTTACGTTCGCGCGCGCATCTCGCCGCCGCCAGAGTGACCAGCGGTCAGTCGGTGCGAGTTTATGGTGACTAAATTGCCGCCTGGGCACATGCGCAATTACCTACACTAGATTGCAGTTTCATATCTGCATGCAAATTTGACCATTTTCATATGGTAGCCACTGAAAATTCAACACGCAGGTCAATCGCTGATTTGTGTCGCTCTTGGAGGAATATTCACTCACTAATTTTTTACTACCACATCTTGGATAGATTCCTCGTGATTCAATATCGCGATGGCAGATGCGATGGCATTGCTACAGCGCGCATACTATGAAGCTATCATCATGCAGCAGAGAGTGGTCAACAATTTGGTTGCCGGTGAGTATTTTTTTCAGAAAACTGCAACTGTTAAAACTACCAAGTGTTCTTGAAATTGTTTTCGCACGTGACACATTCTACATTTTGCAAAATTCATTCATTTCATTCACAGCACCATCAGTCCCGCTAACTCTATCCGGATCGTGGCCCATGGCGCTGCGAGGTTCGGCGACAATGTCGCTGCCAGTGAACGCGACCGCCAGCTCCACGCCCGCGTGCAGCAGCCGCGTCACTTGGCCGCCCGCGGCTCGACCGGCGCACAAACTGAAGCGACACGGCGACAGCGCAACGCGTGAACACCGGCATGTACCGGCGGTGCCGAGCGGCAGCAGTGCAGTGCCCAATTCAACGCAGTCGCACAGACCGGTGCACAAGGCAAATGGTGCCAGCAAGATTTTCCGTCCATGGGATGACGGTGACTCGAAAGATCACTCCGGTGGAGCCACACCAAATGCTGTTACTCCGCCGGCAGTTCTTGGTGGGTGGTGTTCTGATTTCAATGCATATTTAAGTTTGACTGAGAGTAACAACAAGATTTTTCACGCTTTCATGATATCCGGAGAACACTAAATTTGAGCTTACATTGTCTTTGAGCGCATGATTGGCGATTCTGATTAAGTTGAACCCAATCTAATGAGAAAAACAATACTCATTGTTTTCAAAATCTGTGGAAATCGGTTGCCGCACGCGCATCACACTGGACAAATCAACAACACCCAATTCGTCACAGACACAACAAGTATGGAGGAATCGCCGGCGAGCAGCACCGACCACAACGTTAGCAACAACATAGCCGCGGCAGCGGCGCCCGGCAGCGCGACCTCATCGGGCGACGCGCAGCCCAACTCGGGCGGCGGCGACTGGCAAGTCACGCTGGAGAACTTCGCCACGAACATGGGCCGGACGGCGCTGGGCCACCGGTGTCTCTACTGCGGCAAGATGTACTCGCGCAAGTACGGCCTCAAGATCCACCTGCGCACGCACACGGGCTTCAAGCCGCTCAAGTGCCGCGTGTGCCAGCGCGCGTTCGGCGACCCGAGCAACTTGAACAAGCACACGCGGCTGCACGTGGAGAAGCAGCAGCAGCTGCAGTTGCGGCCCGACGGCACGGTGGAGCCGCTGCTCAACGCCATGTTCAAGTGTCCAGTGTGCGGCAAGTTGATGCTGAGGCAACGCGACTTGGATAAGCATATTGCGAACAGGCACGCGCACAGGCCGCCGGTGGACCCCCAGCACTCGTGAGCTGTTTGTGATATGTGAACATACACTTACTGAAATTTTTAGGCATGCATTTATCATTCCAATCTACCTACCCAAATACTAGCACATGCAGGTGTACATATAAAGGTATTTCGGCGCCGCAAAAAAGTGCCACGCCCAGACACGATTCTTGCTGCCTTGTCAAGTGACGATCTCTAGAGTCTAGACAAACTGTCTACAAACTACAAAAATGTTTACTCGGCACTTATTTCAAAGTTTATCTGGCACATTCATTTACTTTACATGGGTTAGGCATGCGTTCGCACGAAATTTTCAAATCGTCACTTGGCAGGGACATTTGGCAAAAGTAAATTATCGAAAGTAAATATAATACCGTATTTCTTTAAATAGAACGGGATACCTAGAATATAAGATCACCTCCAATAGAACGGCGGGGTTTGGAACCTTTTCCCCCATGAAAATAGTATGGCATCCCCAAGTTGAAGGCTCAGAACAGAAATGAAACAGAACGGCAGGTAAAAAAGCTGACGAAAAATGGAACGGTGCTCTTCTACTAGAAGAAATATGGTAGTAAATATTTAAGGGCATTTTCTACGTATTTAATGCGTTATGTTATGTCACTCATTACTAAACTGCGGTGATGACACAGCCTTCAAAATACTCAAGTCATTCACCGCTTTTTTTTAAATAAATTGGTACGGTACGGTAGCTTTCCGTCTGTCATTGTTTGTCATTCCATTTGTATCATGCATTATTAAAATATGTACAATTAATCAACGTTTTTGAGCCTGCGCAGTGCGCACCGCACACTAGTTTTCGACCGAAGTTTTGAAAACTCACAAATCAGGTTTGAACACAATTGAGTTTTCTAGAGTGAGGTGTCCGTCAACTACAGTAATTTTATTAAAAATTACTCATTGTAGAAAACTTTTAAAGCGCAATGCCATTATGGCGGTAAAATTTTGTTGCGGGTTCAACAACACAAATTAGGATACCCGCTGCTAGACATACAGTGTATTTTGTCACCATTAAAACACACCACCGCGTTTAGGCAATACATGTACACGTATATGTAAAAAATTACAGTGTTTGTGCCGCATAAACTGCACAGGAGAATTTGACCATGAAATGAGCAGATGCGCAAAAACACCGTGCATTCGATGCACTGCTTTGAAACTAATTAACGGCCGCTAATTTGTGACTACTTAAGTGGCCAGGTATTTATGTCCACAAATGAAAATTGTTCAAAACCAACGCAAAAGGGTGGACGGGCCAGCTGCGGATCTGCCGCGCACCACCTGTGTTTGTGCGTGTTCCACCCTCTTCTCGAATTCCGGTAGTGACACTCGTTCCGGGCAGTACATTTTGTTCACCTTCAAGACGTCCAGTGATGTGAGATATTCTCTGAGTAAGCCAGTTAAATAATACATACATAAATATTTAATTGTAAAAATTGGGTGCCATTTCAAATAGCTTTGACGTTTAAATCGATAAACTACGTGTTTAGGTCATTCTGTACACAGCGTTCCAAAAATATCTGGGAGATTTATATTTAAAAAATATAGTTAAATATAAAAAATCTCTTTTTTCATTATATTTTCTCCACTTTTTTTCCAGAGAGATTTAACTATATTTTATTCATGAGAAAAAAATATAATTTAATGAATCATTTATATTTATTGATATTTTTTCGGCGTTTTTTCAGAGAGATTCAATTATATTTTATTTTTTAGAGACTTCCTGAGATTATATTTAATAATATTTTTTGAAAATCACCCATTTTTTGGAACGCTATCCGTACAGCGCGCAAGCTATCTGGTGCATTGGATACCAAACAAAACGATAATCGTATTTATAAATGTAAACGATATCTTCTCAAAATACATGCAAGTACAAAAAAGCCCAAGGCCTTGATTTCGAAACTTCGAGGAATTTTACTTATCATGTAACTTTACGCATTTGTATATACTCCGCGGTTGACAAAACAAATATGCGGTTTATGGACAAAACAGTTGACATACTTATTCATGTCTCACGCACCAATACGCCAAATCAACACTTTAACCCACTTTCACAAAATGGAAAAATATTTATAAAAAGAACGCATTTCTCTTGATGAACTTTTACATTATTTTTTTGTTAAAATTTTTATAAGTTAACAATGACGTCATAATGGAGCGTTTAGTTCAGAAAATCGCATTCGATTCTCTCCGCTAAAACAATAATAAAAACAGGTAAAGAATCAACTAACCTTTGTCCCAGTTTGATGCGTTCATCCCGGGCAATCACGGTGGCTGTATCCGTACCAAAAAGTGCTGAACAGCACCGTTTTTCTATGCAATAGCAACTACTTCCTTGAAACCGAGAAACCCATCATCATAAGGAGTCAGCAACTAACGAAAAAAAATATTTGAGCAAGAAAAACTGTTCGTTAGGATCATTTGCCAACAGCGAAGTCCAATCAGAACAAAGGCACGTTTCTAAGCTCAAAACTCGGTATACTGAGTATCGTTGAAAGAGACCCAAGGGAAGGGGAGTTATTTTTCGTCAGAAGTTTTGGAGGAGAGGTTATTCAAGGGGGGAGGTATTTTTCCTCAGAACTTGCACTTGATTCATTGTATGAATGCATTCCATCAATCCAGGTATTCAACAATTCAACAACAACAAAAACAGGGTATCCATGCTAAAATACATCTTAATCGGCATCCAAATCATTCACATACACGTTGCGGATACACATATCAAAAACACAGAGGGGGGGGGGGGTATTCAAGAGGGGGAGTTATTCAAGGGGGACTTGCTTTATCCTCACCTGGCCAACATGGGGAGTTATTCAAGAGGGGATGTTATTCAAAGGGGGGTCTTCAAGGATATACAGTAAATACCTGGTGTACATACTTCTCAAAAGAAACTAAAAACTGCTTTACGCAGATGTAAATCCATCGGGGCTCACCAATGCCACCGTTTCCATCATACACATTCAACCTGGAGTTAGCGACCTTGCACAGTCACGGTGCTGCCCAGCACGGGTCACCGATGTCCTTGTGCTTGGCGAACTGGTGCGAGCCGAAGTGCATCAGCGAGTGCACGTCGTACGGCACATCCGACTGCCAGTACGCTCGCAGGTCGTCGCGGCGCTCTGTGACAGTGGGGAAAGCTTGGGATCGTAAAACGGCGCGCGTTCATCTCATAGCACAGTTACAGTTGTTAAAACGTATTTACGTTAACTCGAAAAATACGCGTAAACGCGTACTGCGTAAATACGTTCACGTTTCCTGCCAAAAAATACCGGTACTCACTTACTCGCGTACTTTTTGAAAGTACGCGAGTACAGAAAATGTACTTTAAGGGGGCCGAAAATGTCATTTTGCCAGACGATTTTTCTAAGAAATACTGATCAGAAGCATAGGCGGCGCAAGGTCCCAATTTGTGCTTGTGACATTCACATTAGTCAAAATTTCACCTTGTGACACCTTTTTATCACCTTGACACGCTCTTATATGAAGTTGGCAGCCACCCAAAAGTTGCGAAATTGCTATAAATATAATTAAAATAGACTACAAATAGGTATTCCCTAAATCCTCGAATGCTGCCTATGATCAGACGAGAAAAACACATCATTGATGCATTTTAAAGTCAAAATTGAAAAAATACTCATTTTTACGTTTTCTGTCAGAAAAAATATATCCATTTTTACGTTTTCCTTGGAAAAAATACTCATTTTTACGCTTTTTACCTGAACTCAGATGTGGGTAAAATAAAAATACTTTACATTCAGAAAAGTACAGTACTTTTAACAACTCTGGTCCATAGATACTGTGCTGTTACAGAATGTGCTGCATGTGACGTTACCGCTGAATAGCACTGCACAGTGCACGCACACTCTGTAAACTTTTTTTGTAGATCTTTGTTCCACTTATGTATACGAATAAACACTTATGTTCGAAATTTGAATATACCTAGTTGACATTTTCAATTCATTTCACAGCAGATTTTTTTACATCCGACATGTTTTCATGCGAAAATGAACTAAAGTGCGTTCTTTGGCTCTGCGCCAATGTTTCTTTCCTCTGTCCTTGATTGACCTTTGCAATTTATTCCAAAAATGGTTTTAAAAACTTCAATGATAATTTGTATCTGTAAAGACGCGCAGTTGCATTTAGGCTAACACACCTTTTCAACATAATAATCGTTTACATATGTACCTATTGGCAACAAACCACATACACCCAACCAGAGTTGTGCAAATACTGGTATTTTTGGAAAACGTAAACGTAAACATAAATACCTTTTTCAAATCAAAAGTATCAATACTAAAACGTAAGGTATTTTTAAAATACCAAGGAATGCGTAAAATAAAACGTAAACGTAAAAAAAAATTTTACACACAGTATTATTTGCCATTTTGCTTTGGAAAATACCATTATTTTCACACGTCATGACTGGCGTCACTCCCAGACCCTATAAAATGCCCTGTCAAATGTCATGCAAAGTGTCTAAAGTCTTGCAAAATGCTCTGGCAGGTGGCAAATCTTTGCCATTTTGCTGGGCATTTTACATGGTCGGGCTGAAAAGTCCCCGGGCAGTGCTTGCCATGTACGCTAGGGGTAAGCTACGGTTATAAAATTTTAACACGTTAATATATCAGGTGTTTTGAGTTTTCACCCAAAATTTCGCTTCTCTAACTCCACCCACTGCGGAACTGTGGGGGTTACAATTTCGGTCATTTTGTACTGATGTACAAATGGTGCTCTAGCTCAACGCTGCTTTAAGATGTGATCATGAAACTTTGGCTAGTGTAAGCCACCAGTGTTGGCAATGTGCCAGCACTCACCAAAATTAGCTATGATATTATAAGCCTAGTCCATATTGCCATTACTGTCACTACTCTCACTACCAAATTCATCATTCTGCCTCTACGGTTGGTCAATACAGGTTAATACAGGAGGCGTTTTTCATGCACACTGCTGTTGAACACAGGTAATGTGTCCACTACAGATTAGTAATGAAACACAAATGAAATTTAATTGACATAATAATTTACTGCACATTTCAAAACAACATTAAAATCACTGCAATACAACACGATCTCAGATGCAGGGTTGGTTTTATAAAAATCATTTGTATCAGAGTTGCGAAAGCGTATTTACGCTTACCTGAAATACCCGGGTAAATGGGTATTTATACTTACGCTTACGCTTACGCTTTCATAAAATACCTGTACGCTTTATTACGCTTTCCCGGCCGAATTACCCGGGTACTAAAAGCGTAAAAAACTTTTTACACAGCCCAGTTTTACGGTTTTCAAAAAGCGTGAAACTACAAAAAAAAACAATATGAACGACAATGCGTACCAAAAAAATTACTGCGTGTGTGCATAAACACACTGAAAATGGTGGCACATGTACAAATTGTGCTAAAATTCTGTCGCCTGCAATATCGTGGCGTCAGACTAGGAGTTTTTGGGGCGACGATGGATTCCGTCAACAGCACTTACCGTATTACCTCGAAAAAACCCTGTGGGGGTTTATTATTATGCCAGCAAAATTTTAGGGGGGTTAATTGGAGGAGGGCTTATTCGAGTGGGTTTTATTATTTCCCGAGCCAATTTTGAGGGGGCTAATTCAAGGGGTTAATTCAAGGGGCGTGCACTGATACGCACACGTGCCCGATACGCACATATGCCCGTTTTTTTCACTTGACACTTTTTCAAGTGATTTTCAGATATGAGTAACGTGAAAAAAGTTGCGCAATGACATTAGTGAACTTTTTTCACTTCAGTCATATCTGAAAATCACTTGAAAATGTGTCAAGTGAAAAAAACGGGCATATGTGCGTATCGGGCACGTGTGCGTATCAGGCCTGCCCCAATTCAAGGGGGCTGGATAATTCAAGGTAATACGGTGGGTCCCAGTTAGATGAAGTTGTGTTGTTATGTGGTGATCGTGTTGATGAAATGATGTGAAAAAATGAATGGAAATGATATATAAAGTCTTCTAAAAGTGAGAGCTAGGGTGTTTCCCCATTCTCAACAGCAGCAGCACTTTCTAGAAAATTTTTACGCTTACGCTTTTTTTTACGCTTTCCTAGGTATTTTGAAAATACCTTACGCTTTTAGTATCCATACTCAAAATTTGGAAAGTGTATTTACGCTTACGCTTACGCTTTCCAAAAATACCGGTATTTTAACAACTCTGATTTGTATACAAATTGTATAAAAATTGTATAAAAATGTATTTTATTTGTATTTTATTCTTGTTTCATTTTATTTTATTTTATTTTATTCCAAAATAATAATAAAATAATAAAATGGACCATTTTACAAAATTTTTACAAAAAATCAGAATCTTACATGCAAGGTCAGAAAAATGTGATAATTAGACCTAAACATGAAAAACGTGTGACAAATTTTTCCATTACTTTGCAAAAGTTGCATGCAGTAGGTATTGTAAGCTAGTTGCAAGTTTTAAGTTACAATTATCGATAAGAATGGTTTGCATTTTCAGTAGAAGGATTACTGGAGTGTGCTGGGTGCATTTGTAAAACATCATGAAAAGTGTCAATTGTCATGACAAATGTAGTAAAGAGTCAATTGGCATCTCAAATGTCAAGCAAAGTATAATTGTGATGACAAATGTAAATGCAATGCAGAGTGTAAATTGTGTATCTGAATCTTATGTTGTGGTATCTAAACCTTATACTTTGGTATCCAAATCTTATGTTTTTGTATCCAAATGTTCACATAAGATTTGGTTACAAAAACAACAAGATTTGGACACAAAAGATAAGATTTGGATACAATTTGCTTTACAGTTTCCACTAAAATTTATATTTGTCATGACAATTGACACTTTACTTAACATTTTCATGAAAATTGACACTTTCCATTCCATTTCATATTTCATTTTATTTCATTGACACTTTACATGGCTTGGGACTGCCCCAGCTCTGCGAATGAACAGGTTGAACTATAAACAACAGAAAAAAATTTTACAAAAAATATGAATTTTTAAACAATTTTTACAAAAATATGAATTTGTATACAATTTTACAAAATGTTTACAAAAATTCGAATTTTTATACAATTTTTTTTTTTAATTTTTCCATTTTATTTTATTTTATTTTATTCTTCGATTTTCCATTTTATTTTTATTCTTTTCTGAGATTTTGCCAACCCTGCTCAGATGATCACCAAAAACATCCATCACAGTTCCCACGTTTCTTGCACATCACCCTGATCTGCATCTTAATTTTACCTTAATAGCAATGATGTTGATGAAAGTGTTGAATACTATCAGCACATTGCCAACACTGGTGGCTTACACTAGCCAAAGTTTCATGATCACAACTTGAATCAGCGTTGAGCTAGAGCACCATTTGTACATCAGTACAAAATGACCGAAATTGTAACCCCCACAGTTCCGCAGTGGGTGGAGCTAGAGGGGTGAAATTTTAGGTGAAAACTCAAAACACCTGATATATTAACGTGTTAAAATTTTATAACCGTAGCTTACCCCTAGCGTACATGGCGAGCACTGCCCGGGGACTTTTCAGCCGGACCATGTACATGAGTTTTGACATTTGCATGAAATTTCACATTTTACAGGGCATCCTACAGAGTCTCGGATTGGCTGGCACCAGAGGTTGCACTCGCCCTGCCAGTTTCAAAATGTGTGCTACTCACAGTTGTTGCAACTGGCGTTGTCGGAATTCATCACAAAAAAATTATTAACGCAAGGCTCCACAAATAAACAAAAAGGTTTCTGTGTTCAGCATTTGAACACATTTATGATTATGTACCCAGTATTCCATGTGTAAGTGCAAGCGTGCAGTCACTTTTTTATATACCGCTTTTTGTTTCTATGTATACATGTTACATTTATGCAAAGACATAAGAATATTGTTGGCTGCAGGTGGTGCAACCCATTTGAACATGTGCACGTGTGAACGATCACAAGTTTTTTACGTTTTCCCTAGTACCCGGGTATTTTGGTAAGGAAAACGTAACAAAACGTAATGGTATTTTTGGAAAACGTAAACGTAAACGTAAGTATAAATACCCGAATAACCGGGTATTTCGGGTAAACGTAAATACGTTTTTCCAACTCTGCACCCAACCGACCTCTGAGTACGTTGTCCCACACAACGAGCACATGTTCATCCCTATCCACTCTGTAATAATAGCATGGCATGTGGTAACATTTTAAGGG
This sequence comes from Sphaerolaimus hirsutus, assembly GCA_964036195.1. Taxonomy (NCBI): domain Eukaryota; kingdom Metazoa; phylum Nematoda; class Chromadorea; order Monhysterida; family Sphaerolaimidae; genus Sphaerolaimus; species Sphaerolaimus hirsutus. The sequence continues at coordinate 9,816,040 of OZ038452.1, read as the reverse complement.
GTCCAACAGTGTCTGATCAGTGATGTGTATCCTTTTCGAAACCGCTCCCAAAACCACACCCTGAGAACCCCATCACGTCATACTGTAGGACTTGCCACCTCAAATGCAACCTCATGCGATGCTATGCCTGGTGGTCTCGTGCATGACGCCGATCGCGTGCATGAGCACGTGCATGGCGGCGCCCTCGGGCACAGGCCACTGCGAAGCGCAGCCGATGCTCATTGGTTGCTCATGCGTTTGATTGGCGCGGGTACTTGATGATGGTTGCTGTTGGAAGCCCAGGTACGACCAACAGCTGAGGGGGCGATTTTTATTTGGTGATACATAAATAAATAGTTGTCTTGTTTCACAAATAAGTAATTTTTATGGATGAAATTCTAATGTGCATTTCGGTCTGGGCGATTCAAAAAAATGGAATGTCAGTTTGTTTGTTCGTGGATGTTTTCGAGTACATACAAATTAAATTCTGTGCGATTAACTCAGCACGTAGGTACACAGGTAGGTAGGTATTTAGGCATGTATCAAATGCTAAATCAAAAGAGAATGAAATGCTTCTCTGATGCCGGACACTGACTTTCAACTTCAACTCAAATTCAAATTCATTTCAAATTCAACTCAGTAAATAGTTGATAAACTAGCAGACGATAGATAAGTGGACGTACCGCAAGTCATTAACAACGCGTAAACTTCGACTATCAGCATTTTTGTCGAAACGTCGCTTGGGCATCAGCCGGACGCAAGTTTTTTCTGTCAACTGAGCGACCGCCTTTGTCAGCGAACGCCGCTCAATGAAACCTAGGTACGTAAGACTTTTGAAAATAAGTCAACTCGACGCTTTTTCATATAGAGATCTGGATGTGCCGGCAAAATACGTTCAGTCGTCTGATGGAATGGGACCAAGTCAAACTCTAGCCCAGGTGCCAGTCCCAGACCCTGTAAAATGTCTAATGGCATGCAAAGTCATGTAAGATGCCCGGTAAAATGGCAAATTTATACATGCCATTTTACCGGGCATTTTACATGACTTTTGACACTTAACATGACATTTGACATTTTAAAGGGCATTTTACATGGTTTGGGACTGCCCCCAGACGCCACAAAAGTTTCGCCACCACACCCAAACAAACCAAGGGCTCTATCAACGGTATAGTAAATAGTGTTGGAGGGCCACCGTCTCGGCTGCATTCTGTTCGACTCGTCAACGCCGACCAAATCGCCCTCAAAGTAACCATCTGCGGTTTGGAATTTCACTTTGCGAAATGATGTGCGCAGACTCAAAAAATTGCATTCGGCTGACCACCGGAGGCGGAGAAGGCTCCTTCGCTAATAATCGAGTAGTGAATTAGTCCGACTAATAGTGAGTTGAGAAGTGCTGTTTTGCAGCGAGATGTCTGCCGTGTGGTAGAAAACATGGCCTGTCGGAAACGGCGGCACGGCACACTAAAATTTTGATTATTTTACATCGACCTAGTTACCGTATTTCCTCGAAATACTCCCATGGGGTTTATTTTTTCGACAGCAAATTTTGAGGGGGCTTATTCGAGGGTTTTTTTAATATTTCGTCAAAAATTTCGAGGAGGGGGGAATTTGTTCCTCAGCTCGCTCAGACCTGGGGGTATGTCGAGGGGGGTCAATTCAAGGGGGATAATTCGAGGGGGGTCAATTCAAGGGGGATAATTCGAGGAAATACTGTAAATACATAGGTATACTCAATTGTATTAGGCGCAGTTGTTAAAATGTATTTACGTTTACTCAAAAAGTACGTATACTCGAGTACTGAGTAAATATGTTTACATATACTTTGAAAAAAGTATGTGTACTCGCTTTTACGTATACTTTTTGAAAGTACTCCAGTACAGAAAACGTATTTCAAATACCTAGGCGTTGTTATAGGCTTTTCCAAAGGTATAGAAGGTAAAAGGGAGAGAAAAAAACGAAAAATAGAAAAAAATTGCCGAAAAATAGCTGAAAATAGGCCATAGCCTGAAAACACATAAAAACATAATGGATTTGAAGTTTAAAATGGTCAAAGAGGTATGAAAATTTGTGATTTTGAGTGAAAATTGGGGCAAAATTCCTAAAAAATACGCACTTTTACGTTTTCTGGGAAAAAAAAAGTATTTTACTCATGTTTACTCATGTGTAAAAGTAAAATATTTCACTTTACGTATTCTCTACTCAGGGGGTGAGTAAAAAATAAATACTTTACATTTACGTATAGGTACTTTGAAAAAGGCTTCGGTACTTTTAACAACTATGGTACTAGGTACCTACATTTACGTCAAAAGGCTTCTCAGTGTTGAAGGAAAAGAGATATTACATTTGGAACTGATGATGCAAGCAAGTCAATATCGACATTTGATCAATCAATCGGAATTTCAATTTAAATACCGTTAATAGGTACACATCAACTTTACGAATGAACATCAGAAACGACGTCGGCTGCTTGAATGTGATCAATTTGCACTCTCAACTAAAAAACATTCACTGAAAGAATGTTTGAAAAAGGGAATACCGAAATATGTGTTGATCATAAGTTGGTATTAAAATTTGTTGGCTGTTTCTCCTGTCCTACCACGATTGCTGCAATATGAAAAAAAACCACACATCAAATCGTTACGTGCAGGATTGAATTTATTAAAAACAGTTTTGTGTAATTAATGGTGCACAAAACGAGGGGCCGTCTCTCTCAATTGCGGAGAAAGATGTTTATGAAGAGGCACTTCACGTGCAAAAAAATGCAAAACACGTTAAAACCGGTTAGTAAATCATAATTAAAATACAAGTTTCGGAAATGTGGCAGTATGCAGAGGAAAGCGATTAAAGCTTTAAAGTTTTCTAAAAACAAACGTCAAAATATTTACTTAGCAACCTGTGAAACAATCTGTGACGTGAAAACATTGATAAGTAAATGTAAACAAAAACAATGTGGGGTGAAATATGCGATGTTTCATGACATCATGCGCAGCGATTAACATCCGATAAAAAATATTGTCATCTAAATATCCCATCGCACTGACACTCAATTTCACCTACACTAAAAAATCAGACTTATTTAACATTGAATGCGGATGTTCAAGTAAAATAAGACACTTCTATACACAAAATGAGCATTGTTGACTATTTTGAATGAATCACATCAATTGGGTGACATCTTATTTTTAGGAGAATACATAAACAAATAAAACAACACACTTTCACACAATGATATTCAGAAGTAATGTTAATAGAATAAAAAATAACCACGATCAGTTCAATAAAATATTCTTCCAGTTAGGTATTTACCTAGTTCCCGTACTTCAGTTTCTTCCTGCAAATCCTCGAATATGTCCCCATGTGATTTTCTGCCAGAACCTTTTCTCGACTGGTGAGTATTTCTTCAGGAGAGCGGAAAATTTCACCAATAACCACTGTTAAGTTTTTGTACGAGTAAAGTAAAAAGTACTGAACAGAGTAAGAAATTTTTTACTCACATTCATAAAAAATGCAGTTAAACGGTGATTGATTTGGATACGGTGAACGGTTACTGCATTTGAAACTTGCATTGAAATATGCACTTTGTTGTACCTAAAATTTACTAAAATATGGTTGAATCAAAATTCGAATCATTGCAACACTCTGAAATACAAGGCGGAGCTACTATTTACTAGTCACAGGGCAGACAAGCTCAAGGGGCTTATTCGAGGAAGCGAGTGCTGAACACAAACTAGGGCGCATAGACGATCGAGTACATTCAAGCAACACAATCAATGCGTTTATCACACTTAGTCAGCTCCTTGTTGATATCAGGGGCCATTAGCTCACAGGTTTTCAATCGTAATCAATCATTCCGACGCGCGTTCGGAGAACCGTGATAAAGAATACTTGAAGAACACTTTGTCCCCAGTTCAGGACTGAACTACGCAAGTGGACAATTGACATGAAAAGTGGCATGTGCAAGGTACAGATCAAGTGGTGACGGTGAGTCATATGACATGTGAACTCTTGTGCGTGACGACAAGTCAATTTGCGGATTAAACACTTGTCAAATATAAGATTAGATCAGACGTCACTTGACTTCGAAAAATAAGTTTACCATTTCCCAGTCACTTGTCCGAGCGGAAGTGGCACTAGCACCAGCAACAGTTTGCCTCTGGTTGTGCATGCGCGGCCAAACAACAACTTCAAACAAGTAAAACACGAAAGCAGAAATCACAATGCGTAATAGGCACTAATATCTGGCAAACTGGGGCTTCGTTTCGGCTCGGTCGCCTGCCGACTGGGCGGCTCGGCGGCGCGCACAGCCGCGTGGTGTTCAGCGAACGCGGCTTCCAGCTGCGGCGCCAGTTCGACTATGGGCGACACGAGACGCGCCGTGCGGGCGGCAGAGCTGCGCTGCGCAGTGCCGCCGGTCGTGGCAACTGCGGCGGCCGCGTTGCCGTTGCTCTGGCTGCTGATGCTGCCCACGCCGCTCGACGACGCCGGCGACCAGCTGCTCTTGCAGTCGTCCGTCGCCGGCGCCGGCCACATCGATGGGTACTGCGGAGTGAGGGGTTCGCATCCGTGTATGGCACGGAAGCATGATCGTTGAGAACGGCACACTATTGAGTTGGAGAGGGATTGTTTAAAGCGTGATCGTTCCTATATGCATGACTGAAAGCATACACTTGAAATCATTATCTGCACGATCAAAAGCATCCATGTAGAACCACATCTGCAGAACAAAGCATCGTCACAGAAAGGGTGCGCTTTTATGGTGCAGTCCCAGCCTAAAAACAAAACCGTACGGGAAAAGTAATCAGTCATGATTTTGTATGATAATATTTGAACGTGTAAATTGACCAACTTGAAGGCGCACAGAAGAGTCTTTCCAGTTCATTCCAGTCGGAAAAACTTGCACCCAACTCACATGACTGGTTGCAGGAGCGGGTACCCGGGCAGAGACGGTTGCATGCACGGGCGGCGGCGGCGACCCGCTTTCGTGCAGTCGGCCAGACGATATGGCTCGCAGCGACGCCTCCACGCGCTGCAGATTCTCAAGGATGCACATGTCGTTTGCGCGGATGTCCGCCTGCGTGCGGCGTGGCCAGTGGAATTATGTTTGAACTGAAGTTTTTTTTAGTGGGCAAATTAAAATTACCAGATCATGCGACAATTTGTTGATTCTTCTTCGCCACTCTTCGGAGTTGGGCGGCGGGAACGCACGATGGTAGTGGCCGCTCTGCAATTTGGTGAAGATTTTGACAATGATAAATTTAATCAAAATGCGGTGTGAAAAGTCCTGGATAGACGATATACTGTAAATGACTTTCAATCTTCCGATTTTCAGCTGTGTAAATATTCACCTGCTCGTGATGCCGAAACACATCGTGCTGGAATCTCGGCTGCTGCGGCCTCCACGGCGGCGGCATGCAATCACGATCTCTCGTCTCCAATTGTCGCTGGTCGTCGTTCATATACCACATGAACTCGTCATCCGTGGAGGCGTGATGCAGCGGGAGCACTGCGCCTGTGTGCAGCGCCAGCGGACTCGTGGGCGGCGAGGCCAGGGGCCCGTCGCGTCTAGAAATAGACGCGACAGCCAAACCCTCGCTGCTGCCGGCGCTGTGCGCGCGCGTCGACAGTTTGCGCTTGATAAAGCGTCTGGTGGCGGCCAACGGCCCGTCGCCGTGGCCGGATGGCGGCAAATTGACGTCGCAGTGGGACGCGTGCGCCGTTGCCGAACTGCGCGATAGACTGGCGAGCCGCGCGGCCTGGGGCAGTCCCGGACCCTGTAAAAAGCCCTGTAAAATGCCAAATGTCATGCAAAGTGTCTAAAGTCATGTAAAATGCCCTGCAAAATGGCAAACGTACGTTTGCCATTTTGCATGGCATTTTCCATGACTTTTGACACTTTGCATGACATTTGACATTTTACAGGGCATTCTACAGGGTCTGGGACTGGCACCAGGGTGTCGATCAGTCGTTCGCCCGTGCGGCCGGTGGAACTGCGCCGCGGCGTGGTGTCGTAGTGCTTGGGCTTGAGCTTGGCGCTGCTCGGCGCCGTGCCGTTGATGCCGTGGAAGACTGCCGCCGGGTTGCCGGCGCTCACTGAGCGTGGCTGGTCACCGAGGAAGCGTCTGCTGTTGGCGTCCAGTAGAGGGCCGGCTGTATGGGAGTGAGTGCGTATTTCCCTTGTTTAAGCGAATGGTTCAATTTCATGTAAAGACATGGCGAAATTCGATACTTTTTATCTAAAAATTGAAATAAATATCAACCATGCCAAATAAAAATCGTGAACCAAGCGACTTCGTGAATCATACTATTCTCTTTGACATCCTAGTGACAAGGATGTCTAGAAAACAAACTAAAAAACTTTTTTGAAATGATTTCTGAAAAACACAGAATATTTAGGTACATGTAGTGCAGTGAAACAAGCAAAATAACGTGTCGTTGCACAACATGGTTCAATTTGGCGAATTTGGAAGCTTGTCAAGCTTAGTAAATATAAATTTGCGTTATAAATTTACGTAAATACAATACAAATGAACGTACAAGTACAGCTCACCATTTTTAGGTCTCCTTCTCAGTGTGACATAATTACGTATGTTTCCAAAAAAGTTTGAACTATGCTGGGCAGTGTTCTCTTCTGTTGGCGCTGCAGCTATGATATGCTCGTTGTTGGAGGTTGATTTTTTGCGGCCACGTTTAGCAAGCTCTGCTAGAGTGTCATTTCTGCGAAGTTTTTTGAATTGTTGTGACATATATTTGTTAATGATTTTTGCATCTATCCATATTTTTATACCCAAGACAACAAACCTATAGTTGTCCTTTCTCAGTGTGAACTTCTGGAAGAAAGATGTGCTCATTTTTCTCTTCCCAGGCGCGTGACCATTGGCAGCATCTGCAGATGATAACACGTTATAGGTGTGAATGTACACTATACTTTTGAATAAGCCTCTACCTAAAGGTGCAAAGGAATGCTGCTGCATCCACTCTAATTTTATCAAACACCGGTTGTGGAACGGCACGTACATTTTACACCATGTTCATTTCACACGCGCACATTCATTTGAAAATGAAAAAATATTGTCGAGCCATGCATGCGTGCGTGCAGCTCATTTCCTGGACATTCACACTTTGTTCGTTGCTAACAATCGGGGAATACACAACCATTCCTTCGGGAACTCAATACACATCATAATTCGTAACATAAAATAAATTTAAAGCAGATTTTGTTGATATTTGTTTCTTTAAAAACACGACTACCTTCTGAAACTCAAACCTAAAAATTATGTTAAGAAAAATTTCTTCAAAAAGGGACATAATAAAAAAACACGAAACTAATTTCACAAAGAAACCCAGGAAATCACCAAACTTCATCCACAACTCACCACCATTCTGCTTGACCTGCCCATTCTGCTTGTGCTGCTCAGCTGGCTGCTGCTGCGCGGGCGCATCCAGCGGCACATCTTCGCAGTCTCCAAACACCTCGCTGTCGCTGTCCGTGCACGAAGACGCGCCGCTCACGTGCCGCCGCCGCCGCTGCCGCGCGTCCCCGTTGCTGTCGCTGTCGTCTGAGCGAACGGCGGTGGGGTTGTACTTAAGTAGATGGAGACGATACAGCTGGGGGCGAAAGTGCCGCAACTTGTGGGTCGCCACAACACAAGGGTGGATTGAGCAAACAGTTGATTGGACAATCTTGTGGGCTGATCAAGGTATCAACTGAGCATCTACTGTGTTTAATAGAAAAGTATCATTGTATTGTTACTAGTATAAATATTTTATGTCTTGATATGATTATAAAATACTATATATTGATTACTTTTGTAAAAAGATAAATAAATTCATTGTTGTGAATAGGCGAACATTAAACGTTATAAAAACAATATTTTGTAACAGCAATTTTGTTATTTTTAGTGAAAATTGCATGTGTATCGTTGGCACTCGTCCAGTGAGAACCATGTGTGCAAGGTGTAAAGTCAAGGTTGTAGAGGAGTTATATGCCACTTAGGACAATTTGCCATTGGTCTGCAGAGTTAAATTCACTGTTAAAGTTTCAGACTTTACTGACTAAATCGACCACGTTGCAGAGTTGATAAATCCTGAGTTTCCTCAAATATAGGTAAATACTTCAATAGTAACCACTATTTCCACCCATCAAAACTACAACCAATCCACACAGCAACCAGGTAAATAAACCCAACCAGGTCTAGCCAAGGGCGCCTGCTGCGGCTTCAATCCCTCGCTGGGCGGCATGTAGGTCGGCATGGACACGCAGGCGAGCGTGTGCGCCGCGCTGTTCGCGTCCGGCTCGGGCCCGACCGCGTCCCAGTAGTCGGTGGGCGCGGCGGTGGTGCTCGCGCACGAGTCCTCGTCCGCCGGCGGCTGGCCCTGACCCTGCGAACCCGCGGGAAACAGGTTAGTGAGGTTGAATGGGCATTTGAGTGTGAATGATCGATGGTTCGATCGATCGAGATAGATGATTGGGTGGAAATTTGCTGGCGATAGCGACAGAAAAACGCCAGGGGGTTCTGCCAGACGCTGTAAAATACCCTGTAAATGTCAAATATCATACAAAGTGTCAAAAGTCACGGAAAATTCCCTGGAAAATGTTGCCAAACTCGGTTGCCATTTGCAGGGCATTTTACATGACTTTTGACACGTTGCATGACATTTGACATTTTACAGAGTATTTTACAAGGTCTGGGACTAGAGGTCTGGGGTCAAGGTTTAAAGGCGCTAGCGACGCAAAATGTATCGTAGCGCTTCAGACAGTTTCAGTACAATGGCGCTGCGCACATTAGTTTACTGCCAGTAAACTCAACATTTGGTTAACTCATACCGCAACTTTGAACGGCATTTGAGTTTACTAGAATTAGGTGTTCGTCAACCACAGTTGACATAGAGTAAAAACAACTCATTCCAGTAAACTCAAATGCGTTGAAAGTTATTTTATGAGTTGGTGAACTAGTAAAAAAATTTAAATTTCATTTGTGAACTGGTGTGTACAGCGACAATACGCTAGACAGCGCAAGCCACAGCGGTGACAACTCCAGGTAATAAAAATTGAAAAAAGGAAAATTTCAGCGACAGCTGTCCTGAATGACCATGGCACTGTTCCATCACTCAAATCTACGCGTGCGTGCAGTAGGCACCTGAAACAACCAAACACCAGTCGACTGAAAGTTTCAGGGGCGGGCGCGCGGCCGCGCGAACAGCGCGCCGAGTTGCCGCGCGGCCGTTCGCTCCACAGAACGGCGGCCACTTGCGCAATCAGTACGCGGGCCAGATCTCGATCTCGAGTTTTAGGGTAGGCGCGGGGCTCCTTTCAAAGTGAAATCTTCAACTGGTTCGGCCGCGGCCGCGCTGTTGATTTCAACTACGCCAGTGGCCGCGGCCGCAGACGACTCGAACCTAACAAATCTAAAATGGAAAAATGTGCGCTGGCGCGCCGGGCCCGGGACGCGCGCACACTCGAAACTACAAGAGTGGCCCCTCTGTGCGCGCCGGTGAACTGGAAAAAGCTCGGGTGCAAATAGTGGCCGGCAATTAGCGTTTGGAATGGGAACCGGAACGAGACCCGGATAAAATTATTTGTATTTGATTCGAGAAAGAATCTATTACCCGAACATAAAAAGGCATTTAAAAACAAAAAAAACACAACGATATTCAAGCTGTTCAATTCAATTGAATATTGTTGGAAAAAATACTTATCGGGTCAGGCTCAATATCGAATCAGACAGAACATTAAATTTTTTTCTGGGAAACAGGGTACCTAGTTGGAAGAAACTTGAGCTCCACATTTGACGTCATATTGATTTCCAGCAGAGTTGGAAAAACGTATTTACGTTTACCCGAAATACCCGGTTATTCGGGTATTTATACTTATGTTTACGTTTACGTTTTCCAAAAATACCATTACGTTTTGTTACGTTTTCCTGACCAAAATACCCGGGTACTAAAGAAAACGTAAAAAAACTTATGATCACGTGCACATGGTCAAATGGGCCGCCCCATCTGCAGCCAACAATATTCGAATGTTTTTGCATAAACTTAACATGTACCTATACATACAGAAAGCGATGTTTGAAAAAAGTGACTGCACGCTTCCATGTACACATGAAATACTGGGTACATATTCATAAATGTGTTCAAATGCTGAACACAGAAACCTTTTTGTTTGTGGAGCCTTGTGTTTATAAATTTTTGTGATGAATTCCAACGACGCCACTTGCAACAACTGTGAGTAGCACACATTATGAAACTGGCAGGGTGAGTGCAAGCTCTGGTGCCAATCCGAGACTCTGTAGGATGCCCTGTAAATAGTAAAATTTCATGCAAATGTCATAACTCATGTAAAATGCCCAGCAAAATGGCAAAGTTTTGCCACCTTCCAGGGCATTTTCCATGACTTAGACACTTTGCATGCCATTTGACATTTTACAAGGCATTTTACAGGGTCTGGGACTCACCCAGAATCACCAACGTAGTTGGATTTGGCCGCACTTACAACAGAAAGTGGTGCGGATGGAGCGATTGACCCATCTAAATGTGAAAATAATGGTATTTTCCAAAGCACAATGGCAAATACCTATTGTGTGTAAAAATTTTACGTTTACGTTTTTTTTTACGTATTCCTTGGTATTTTAAAAATACCTTACGTTTTAGTATTTATACTTTTGATTTGGAAAAGGTATTTACGTTTACGTTTACGTTTTCCAAAAATACCAGTATTTGCACAACTCTGATTTCCAGTTTTCGGGTCGGGGGAAGTTTCGTACCCTAGGTGAACATCCGATATTTTACTCTCGTTTAGTATTTATTTTTGCTCACACAAATGGAAATCTGAGTGATTTTGTCGCTCGAAATTGAGATATTATATTCGGATTTGAAATTGGATGAAAACGAAAGATTGTAGACAGGCATCACTTACACAAGGACACACTGAAGACTAACATCTTTTTCAGCTCAACTAAAAGCAGCCTCTGTACTGAAATGAAGTTAAAATTGACTGACTGCCCATTTCAAAGGCACTTGAATCTGCCATAGCTAAATTCTATCCACAGACAAACCGCAAAAATATCTAGAAAGCTAACTGAAATGCAAACATGTGTTGCAGTACAACACAGAACCAATTACGTGCGTCGGGCGCCAGCGCAAAATATCGAAACAATATGAAAAATGGCCGCGCGCGCACGGTTAAAACTTAAAAAACCCAATTTTTTGCATCGCCGCGCAGCACATGACGCCCACCTGTAGCGGCAGCTGCGGCTGCAGTTGCAACGAGCGGTCGCCCTGCTGCCGAGCGGCTTGTCGCCGCTGCGCCGCGCCGAACGCGCGTCGCTTGGCCGCCGAGTAGGCGTCTTCATGCAGAGATCGGGTCGCGTCCACCTGTAAAGTGTACGGTTGAGCAACTTGAAAGAGAATAGTGCAGCCGTTGCCAGAGTCCAGACTACAGCGAGACGCAATTTCAAATCTACAAATTCCGAAAACCAGATCCAAGCGCTTTTAGTCGGGCGACATAAATTGCCACATTGGATCGATCATCACAATTGGACATCGAATGCTCAATGTGGCGATCTCAACTGCAAGTCTGGTTGGCTCCAAACAACCCAAGCGGCAACTAGTCAAAATACCCACTTGCACGCCATTGACCCTGGTCCTGGCGGCCGTGTTCGGCCTAGGCGACGGCTCGCACAGCGACTGGGTCACTAGGACGTTGTTGACGTCGACGTCGCTGTCGACGCAGTCGTTGCCGGTGCGCACGGTGGACACGAACGAGGGCAGGCTCGTCTGGCTGGAAGTGAGCAGGCGGCGCGCCGAACCCACCTGCCACGTGCCGTATGCCACCGATCTGCGCGCGTCGATGGGAAGTGAGACAAATTGATCGAGTTTAGAGATGCGTTGAAAATATGTGACGCAAACATAAACTGCTCAGCAACATGTCGAATCGACAATTCCACTATGCATAGTAATGTGCCCACACACACTAGCTAATCATTATAAAATGCTCGCCCATGTTGGTAAACTGTTTCACAAAACAGTACAAAACACTGTACCGTGTTTCGTGCTGTTTTGTGCGAACAGTTTACCAAAATGGTCGCGCATTTCATAATGGCAAACTAGTGTGTGTGGGCTCATTCTGAAAGTCAGACAACGCGAGAACAATCATCGCCATCAACGTACCTATACATTTTCCTAGTAGCATACCATCCGGCGGGGCGGTCGCTAGTCCACTGGGCGCCGGGCGTGATCGAACGGGACGAGCGGCCGGACGCACTCGCAGCCGCGCCCACCAGCGTCGAGTCGGTCGAGCTGCTAGACGCCGAGCACTAAGATTTGGGGGGGGGGGTTGAGTTGGGGTCAGATATTAGGGGTCAAAGTGAATGGGCTTTCCCACTTTGTTGATTTGGTGAATGAAAGGTTGCCTGACGTATAAAAAAGACAAGAATATGGAGCTGATGTGTTGCTGTGCACGCCGGCAAAGACTTTTAAAAGGCTCAGACAGTAGGTAGCCCTAGATTGCGTCTAAATATAGTCTGTTGACTACTAAGTCGTTTTGATAAATGAGCAGCCAATGAGTAGCTAAATAAGTAGCGGCACGTTTTTAAATTTATTTATTTTCTGACGCTTTTATCTAAAGAATAATCCGGTGAGTTTTTGTATCAAAGCATGTGCTGCGTCAACGGTACACGTCATATTTATGTAAATATTTACAAAAAAAAATTTGCGCAGAGCCTAACATTCATCAAGCACCAGTCTTTAAAAAATACCTACTTTCTGCAGGAAATGAAACATCCATCATGAATGTATCATGAATTTACCTTAAGCTGAAAAAGGCTGGGAAAATAGAAATTGTCATTTGATAGCACTGGAATGATTAGCGTTTCTGGCGCCAACTGCGCCATGACGTTGCCAGCAGTCAACAAATTATGGTGCCAATCACAAATCCTTGAGACTTGACTAAATAAATAGGTGTTGGTTTACTCCAAACCGGAATGTCCGGCACGAACACGGGTTAGCAACTTAGCACTCAGTCCTGGTGCCAGTTCCGCAAGGGGAGAAGTGAAAGCGCAAATGACAAAAGCGAAGTAAAATGAGAAGTGACAAGTGCAATGGCACATTTTTTTGATATGACTTGCCATTTTACTTCGCTTTTGCAATTTACTTGCCCTTCGCTTTTGCCGTTGCGCTATCACTTCTCCCCTTGCGGAACTGGCCCCTCCCTGGTTATCCACCCAACCCCACGGAACTTTTCCCATCGCTAGCAATGGCTAATGATAGGCAAACTGGACAAATTGCTCCCGTTACGTTTTACTGCGTGCGGGCCGCGCTGCTACCTGCGCCGAAATGCGCATGCATCGCATGCATCGTCGTGTCATGCAAAATGCGTAGACATTTATCTTGAAAATATTTATATTGTTGCCGTTTCGAAAGTTTGTATCATAATTGTTCGGGCTGGCATGTCATAAACGCTCGGAACTTATGGGGCAGTCAATGCGCATGTTTAGCCATGATCCATCCAAGAGAATTAGACCCATTTCAGGGCCATGAAAATGCACATTCACATACTTAGCCGGGGCCGCCGGCTGGTGGCTCAATTCAGCAGAATAATGCACATTGTGTTTATAGGCGCTGGCATGAATTTGATTGAGATGAATCTACGGCAGAATATTAGACAGAGAAGTATACACATCTATTTACAAACAGTTTCAAATGGCGCACTTTTCTCACATAATCGGAGCTCAAGTATCGGAGCTAAGATATGCGAGTGCATTAAGTGATTTGTACGCATGCACTTGGACTATTGCGGAACAAAACCGAATTACCAACATGTACATGAAGTGCAGTGCAGTGCATTACCATTCTACATCTGAACACAACTGGTGGGAAAACTCGACAGACAACTTCCACAACCTTCCACAGACAAGGTGGAAGACCATTCTTCTATTCGACAAAACATGGTATACATGGCACTTAGATCCAAGCAGCCACACAGGCGCCCGGCGCCACATGGGGCACTGCACTGCGCCGTGTGAATTTCTCAATGAGATACGCGCACTGCATGCGTTGAAAAGGGATCTCAAAGTCTTATCTTGAAACAAAATACCGCATTCCGTCGAAATACCCCCCGGGGGTTAAATTTTTAATAGTTGAACTTTTGAAGGGTGTATTTCGAGGGGGGGTTATTATTCCGCCAGAAATTTATTGAACTCGTAGTAATAATTTGTTGTGTGCAACGTATGCAGACGTAGAGAAATGCAGTAATAACCGCCATGTATGAAAGTCTATAGAGTAGACTCATACCGTTTCCTCGAAATACAGCCCTCAAAAGGTCAGTAATTCAATCAAATACTACACTATGAACTTATAAACTCCCCTCGAAATATCCCCCTCCAAATTGAGTGTAAAGACAACGTCTATGACTTTGCTGTGGTTTGTGATCCGTGCAATGCAGCAATGCAATTCGAGAAAATACGGTGTATACTTTTTATTCTTTCACGAAATCGTCTCTGAACTTTTCAAATTGTTTCTGAGTTTATAAGATGAAGGTCGTGAATAAACGTTTTTAACAATTATTCTATCTCATAAAGGGTATTTTAGAGCTTCGATTAGAAACTAAATGAAATGCTAAATAGGTAGGTGTGCTTTTCTGAATGCTAAAAATGGCAAGTCTGCAGCATTTGCAGCATTTGTTCCAAAGATTTGCAGCATTTCTAAAAACAATATGAAAATCTGATGTTGGACAATCAGTGTCCAAGCTACATTTCTTAAAGAGTAGACATCTTGCAAACGTTGTTCACATTGAAAACGTGATAATTGTTATAAAATCGCTTCGCCACATGTCACCATTCAAAATGTGCAGCACACGTTGAATTCCCAGCTCAATAACAATCAACCTACTTTTCCATCCAAACTCAACACAGTCACACTACACTCAGCAACCAGTAAACTCAACATCTCCCTCATTTCCTCATCTCCAAACTCACCATCATGACGCTGGGCGTGCTGGCGGACGGAGCCGGCTGAGCGCTGTGCGCCTTCACGAAACACGCTCGGAAGCCCGAACTTGGAGCCAGTGCTGGCCGGCTGCGCTGCAATTGTGATTTTCACCAATGTTTTTTTTATACTAAAGGATGATGTATGTGTGAGCGATGGTTTTTAATTCGAGAATGCAAAACAGTAGTCCGAAAACGGCTGCGATGACATTTCCACGGATGAAGTGGTTCTCAGTGGGGGATGAAAATGCACGCGGACAAAGTATACACTGATTTCGGCAATCGACTTCACTTACGAGTATGCATACCGTAGTTCCTTGAAATAACCCTGCTTGAATTAACCCCCCTACCCGTCGAAATACTCCCAGGTCTGATCGATCTGAAGAAAATTACTCCTCCCCTCGAAATACCCCCGTCTGGAATGATGTTCATCATGTATGCAATGTACATGATGTATTTTTTGCAGCCAGTTTGCATCGAAGCTACACATATACTAGTTTGTGTAGCGATGTACGCTGATATGTCCAAATATATACCATATGGTCACATTATTCTTCGCTTTTGGATATGTAAAAGAGTATTCTCTACTGTGGATTTTACGAAATTTCTGATGAAAGAATACTCCCATGGTCCGATTGAACCTCCAACCCATCAGATGTCATACCCCCTCAGAATTTGCACCCTGAAAAACAAACCCCCGGGGGTATTTCGAGGAAACACGGTATGCAAATGTAAAAGCTTGCCTATGAACTGACCTGCGGGTAGGCGGTGGCGATTCGCCACGACGGCCGGCTCACGTAGGAATGGCTGGACACGGATAAATCCTGCATACGAATTGGAAAATTTCGACCTTCGAAATTGCACATTTTTACGCACTTAGAATTGATTGCCCGTTTTTTTGGCAAAAAGAGCAATCATTCACATTTGCAAAACAATCGAGGACGCGCGTTTCATGCAGCATGTTCTTATTTCATATTTATACTCACGTGAAGTACTAGTTCTGCTCTGCAATTCCAGATTCATGAGACGTTCATTCAAAATTCATTCAAAATTTCATTCAAAACTTGCGTTGTAATGCCCAGTATGTTTATTTAGGCTGAATAATTTCGATGAAATTTTGTGCAATGGACCACGCGTTTGCCATTTTACAGAACATTTTACATGACTTTTAACATTTTACATTTTACACGGTCTTGAAGTGCCCCCAAAATTAACCTGCGAAGTGGTCTGTTCATCCTCGCTGTGTTCGCCGGCGTCGTGCAGCTCGGCTCGGGCCGCGTCGCCATTTTCACGTCGCGCCGCGGCAGGCGGCATCCCACCGACGGCTACCAGTGAAGCCAGGTTTTGACAGCCGGGTGTATTTATTTTGTGGGGATTAGTGAGTAGGTCGCGTATTGCTAGAACGGAATGTTGAAAATGAAATGATTGACCTAGGCTATTTTAATTTTCTTTAAAAATGAATTAGATCAATCTGAGGTAACCCTGTTCCCTCAATTCAGTGAAAGTGATCGGAATTGCACACGCAAACCAACGGCGATTGCATCACGTGCACTGAATGGGCACACTGCGGACCGATTAGCAATTCGAATCCGCGTCGGGCTTTTTTGTTCATTTGCGTGCCGATGATTTGATTGAAATTCAAAGCTTGAACAGGTGCCGCGCTCGCCGCGCTTGTCTAGATGTGATTTTTTCATCGAAGCAATACGAAAAATGCTTATGTCCACCGCGCACATGCGTGATATTCTGGCGATTTTTATCCCTACAATAGATGTATTGAATGTGTTGGATTTTGTGAAATACCGTATTTGCTTGAATAGTTCCCCCCTTGAATAATTCCCCCCTCGAATAATCCCCCCTGTAAGACGAGTGAGAAAATAATAATTCCCCCCTCGAATAATCCCCCCCCTTTAAAGATTTGATTAATTTGTTCTACCTACTTTTGACAATAATGGCACGTTATTGTGATTAGTAGGCATGTTTCGGTAAATGAGTTGATGGAAACATGCTTGAAAATTTTGACAAAAAAATTAATTCCCCCACTTGAATAATTCCCCCCTTGAATAGTTCCCCCCTCAAAAATGTCTGATGAAATAATAATCCCCCAGGGGGATTATTCAAGCAAATACGGTAGCTGGATTTTTGCGGACTGATTTGAAACAGAAATTCGAAACAGAAATAGGTAGTCAACCCCGAACTTTTTGGGGTATTATTTCGTGAGAGAAGATGAATTGAATCGCATACAGGCAAGTCAGTCCGGCTGTCACAATTATCAAGCTGGTTTTTGCCAGCTCAAATGCAATGCTGCACAAATAATAAAAAACGGTAGCACCGCGCCAGACGGGCGCCAAAAAAAGAAAAAAGGACATATGGCAATACAAATAAATATAGTAATGAGAAAACAACTTTACGCAGATAACCCGGCCCAGTTATTGGCGCTCGGGGGAAGATAGCCAAGCTGCAAAAAGTTCAATATCTGTACTTTGTGTGGTGGCAACTTGGTTAATTGAGCAAGACCGACAATGTAAAATGATTGCAAAATGTAGTGATGTGTTGTCAGCCAGTTCGGTCATGGCTGGTTTTGGCCCTGAAGTTATGATTTTGCACAGCTGGCTTTTCATGTTACGCCTACGTAAAA
Organism: Sphaerolaimus hirsutus; assembly: GCA_964036195.1. Taxonomy (NCBI): domain Eukaryota; kingdom Metazoa; phylum Nematoda; class Chromadorea; order Monhysterida; family Sphaerolaimidae; genus Sphaerolaimus; species Sphaerolaimus hirsutus. The sequence goes on along the minus strand of OZ038452.1, from coordinate 9,798,445 downwards.
ATCTACACGAACGGTATTAGCCATATAGGCATTTTTATTTTTATTTATCGCGCCGCTTTTGCGCTGAAATACTCATAGTGAAGGGCAACTAAAAAGCAAGCACGCAGCTTTACCTGCTGATCTGCAGCTGCGGCCTCAGTTGATGCGATGGAATTCATACAAAAACGGACGACCACCCACTTTAAAAGTACCCATGGCACAGCGTGCAAAGTGTACGCAACTACCTAATGCATAGTTTGGTCTAGGTTCCGGCAACGCTTCATGACAGAAAATGCAGCCCCACATTTCATGCGAGCATTGATTTAAATACCTCAATATTTATGTATCTACCGTAATTCATTTGAATGATCCTGGGGGATAATTACATATTACGGAGGCTTTTCTAAAATTCAGAACCATATAGCGTTTGGTTTTGGTTTTGTAAAACGTATTTTCCACCATTTTTGACAATTGATGAATGGACAAAACGCGGTAAACGTATGTATTACTTGATAAAATAGCACCATGTCGACGCATACAATACAGATCCAGGCGCCAAGGAGCTATAAATTGGGCAGTTTCAAGAAACAACCAGTGTCTCCCCTCCCCATCACTTTCAGTTATCCTCTCATGCCATATTGGACAAATTTTAACAGGCCATTGTATCCATCTAACTGATGCTGTTTGAAACATCATTTAAAATACATTACCTAGTATTTATATATAGGCATTCATAGATGGCAGAAACCAAAGGCATGGAATTGACTTTGACGCTGTGTTGCGTTTTGGTGCCAGTCACGATCACATGCTTGGCATCGCAGGGAGCACAGAAAGAAAATACATACTGAGCACATGGCAATTTAAGGTGGCCGGAATTGGAAAGTGTCAAAATGGCTGCAAGGGTGTATGTATACATGCAGGTCTTTGGCGCCTGTGATGATGGCAAAATTTTAGAAAATGTAGGAAAAATGATCTAGATTTTGAGGAAAAATGTTTCAATTTCAATATTTGACTGGCAATTCGCTGACACTAAAAAGAGAAGTATTCAAAGGTATTAACCAGTGTTATCAGTTTAAGTAGAAATATATCTAGTGAGAAATCTATAGCAAAATTTTTACCATTCAAAGAGTTCTATGGGAAGTCAGAAATTCAAGGTTGATTGTATTTTAAATTATGCCAAACAGACTTGATGTTTTTTTACAAAAAAAATGAAACAAATATTTTTATTTCTGTGTCATATTTCCACCACCAGGGACATACATGCCCAGAGATGCTCGCTCAACCTGTGCAAACAGTCATTTAAACCAAGTTCAGATGTGCCACAAGTTATGTCTGGTCATTTACGTTATAAATCACGTGTGTAAATAGCATTCATGTAAATGGTGGTTTGTACATTATTTGCACAAGGAATCGCTGCACTTCTGACGGGCCAGGTGTGCTGTCACTGCCGTGGTCAATCATGCAAGATCACACATTTGCAGTATTATGCACAAGGTTTATACCTGTTTGAGTTTCTGCATTCTTGCTGTACACAGAAATGCATATAGGTAACTAGCGAATACAGATAAATATAACAAAGAAACACAGAAACAAAAACACAATAAAAATGTCTGTCATGAGTCAAGGTGATAAAATATTGCACCGAATTGAATATGCTCGTGGGATATTTACAATGCACATAATTAAGGTACCTATTTACCACGAAATAGCCTAATAGTACAGGGGAAAAAACGAATACTGTACCGCATGCGCCATGCGCGATGCACGTTCCCATGCTCTGATATGAAATCAATAAGATTCACAAAAAAACTACAGTAACGGCGCCTTTTAACACATAAAAATATCGAAAAAAAGTGTCCTCAAGAACAATTTTGGCATTTTAGGTGTACGAGCGCTTAATATAAATATACATGGTCGGGCTGAAAAGTCCCCGGGCAGTGCTCGCCATTCACGCTAGGGGTAAGCTACGGTTATAAAATTTTAACACGTTAATATATCAGGTGTTTTGAGTTACCACCCAAAATATCACCCCTCTAGCTCCACCCACTGCGGAACTGTGCGGGTTACAAGTTCGGTCATTTTGTACTGATGTACAAATGGTGCTCTAGCTCAATGCTGCTTTAAGTTGTGATCATGAAACTTTGGCTAGTGTAAGCCACCAGTGTTGGCAATGTGCTAGCACTAACCAACATTTGCTATGATATCATAAGCCTAGTCCATATTGCCATTACTGTCACTACTCTAACTACCAAATTCATCATTCTGCCTCTACGGTTGGTCAATACAGGTTAATACAGGAGGCGTTTTTCATGCACACTGCTGTTGAACACGGGTAATGTGTCCACTACAGATTAGTAAAGAAACACAAATGAAATTTAATTGACATAATAATTTACTGCACATTTCAAAACAACACTAAAATCACTGCAATACAACATGATCTCAGATGATCACCAAAAACATCCATCACAGTTCCCACGTTTCTTGCACATCACCCTGATCTGCATATTAATTTTACCTTAATAGCAATGATGTTGATGAAAGTGTTGAATACTATCAGCACATTGCCAACAGTGGTGGCTTACACTAGCCAAAGTTTCATGATCACAACTTAAAGCAGCATTGAGCTAGAGCACCATTTGTACATCAGTACAAAATGACCGAAATTGTAACCCCCACAGTTCCGCAGTGGGTGGAGCTAGAGAGGTGAAATTTTGGGTGAAAACTCAAAACACCTGATATAAAAACGTGTTAAAATTTTATAACCGTAGCTTACCCCTAGCGTGAATGGCGAGCACTGCCCGGGGACTTTTCAGCCCGACCATGTACAATTTATAATAATTCAAGTTCTATCCTTTTGAAGCGACTAACATTTTGTCTAACATCGTTCACTGTTTGTTTTAAATATTCAGAAAAATTGAAAGCACTTTCCTTCAAGAAAAAGTACGATAAAAAGCACATTCGTAGGGTCACTTAACTATAGTCACTTTTGGTGCCATTAAGTGCCGAGCCAAAAATAGCCACTGCGTAATGGATATTGCAGGAAAATTATATTTACCTGGTTCCTGGGAACAAAACGAAAAATGTGCATTCCTGTAAAAAGCGGCTGCGATTTTGGTAGCTTTTGAACCGGTTTTTGTCAATATTTTAAGTAGCGCGACGAAAATAATAGAAATGCCGCGAGGTGAAATAAAATAGCGCGACGGTGACAAACACGCTGAACACTTTGGGAACAAATACAGAACACCTGGGTGCAATTAGTGATGGAAACGCGCCACAAAATGGCCCACATACAAAATAGGTGACATCAAAATTAGTGGCAACAAAATTTTGCTCTATTATGTGATTTCATCTTTCCTATGTGATAGATTATAGTTAATTGTATATCGTGACACTTAATTTTCATTGTTTCTGTTAAATATGATGGTTCAAAAATGTTTTTGTGTTATTCAGTTGACATTCAGTTGACATATATTTGCGATGTCAACTAGTGTGTGTGGCGTGGGACCAAAAGAACCTGGACACAGCAATAAAACGTGACTCTAGAGGATATTGCTCTGCTAGATTGAAGAATGTCGAAATCCCACAGCCATAAACGTGTGTAAGAATTCCTTTGTAACGAGAGCTGAGGAAACACTCGTTACGTCATTCCGGAACAAAGGGAAAACGATCGCAGTTAATAGCCTGCCCCAAACGTAATATTTATGTAGATGTAGTATGTTGTAAGTGCCTCCGTGGCTTTGTCGCAGCGGCATTAACACAAAACAGTTGTCGCAAGATTCGAACGTCTTTCAGTGGATTATATGACACTTCTTTCAGTCCCTCCATTCTGAACCGTTCCAAGATATGGTACACGGTGTCCGATGGCCTAGACGGGAATTTTTAATTCGGGTTGAAAATGAAAAATAATGTACGGGAGAATTTTTTTGCCGACTAAGCACACTATATTCTAAGTAGCTTGTTCGCTTAATTATCAGTGAAGCTTGAAATACCATACCGTTGATATTCATAGAAAAGTAACCTGAGAACATATTTAGGATAGGTATAGGTATATATGTAAATGCGCAGTAAAAATGACAGCTAAAACGCGCAAAGAGAACATTGTTAGGTAAAAACATCGAATATATTTATAATAAAAGAATTAACCTCCAGCAATGAAACACCTCCTAATCGTACATCCAAACTCAAAGTGACGAAACTTGCAGCGCAGCGCAGCACACCGAAATGCAGTGCACTGCACGACTTCATATATTTTCTACATATACTATGTAGGTATATACTTTCCACAGCTGCGCGCCATTATTTCAAGTGTCGCCGACACGCCAAACCACTCTTCGCTTGTCTATATACGCAAAAAGCTGCAAAAACTATCGAAAATTTACTGGCCGCCCCGACGCCGATCCGCCCACACAGGCGGTGGGAACAGAAATGCTACAAAAGAGAAATTTCTAGGGCGTCGCATTGGACGCAATAATTGTATGGAGCTACATGACATTTGACACTTGACTTTTTTTCTTTTTTGACACTTTCCAGGGCTCGGGACTGGCACGTGATACGGTACCAAAAATAATCTGAATTTTTTAAACGCTTATTAAATTCCTTCATGTAAATAGTAGGAATCGGAATTAGGTCGGTCCGGATTTTGACTTATGTGCCCACCCCCACACACACTAGTTTGCCATGATGAAATGCTCGACCATTATGGTGAAGGGAACTGTTTTGTGCAAACTGTTTACCAAAATGGTCCAACATTTCACAATGGAAAATTGGTGCACTGTGTGGGCCCAATGAGGGACGATTTTCTGTCCAAGTTCTGGGCGGGTGCGGACATATCGGGTCGGGTTTTTCAGCAATAAAAACCGGCGAGATAATAGATCAAGAAAAGGCGAGGTTTGTCTCAACTGTGCTGTCCTGAGGGAGATGGATCGGCAAATATACCGAAAGAGAACGTTATCACTTGAAAAGCGACTGACTGCCACTTAAACTAAAAACAAGTTAAGACAGGTGCCAGCGCAAGGCGCATCAAATCACGTTTGAGTGACTGGTGTGGCGAAACGCCAAAGAAGTGTATTTACCGTATATCTTCGAATAAGTGCCCCCTCGAACGACTCCCCCTCGAGTAGCTCCCCTAGTCAACAGACTGAGGAAAATATACCCCCTCAAAACCCCCCTCAAATAACTCCCCATCTTTGACGGGTGGGAAAGAAACCCATGTAAAAAACATATGTAAATAGGTATATATATGTTCATTAAAAGAATGTATTATTTTGCAGTTGATACACCCTAGCATTGATTTCATTGGATGAATTAGATGATTTCTATTCTGGCTTAGAAGTTAATTTTTAGCTCCCCCGGGGACTTTTTCGGTACGTGGGTAAGCCGGTCAAGTTGCGCTGCTTTAGGAAGGAATAGGTGAGGTGTGTTAAAAATAATGAACTTTTTTCAAAGTAAACGTAAACGTAAAGTCTTTTTTTACTCAACCCTGAGTACAGAAAACGTAAAGTATTTTTAAAATAATTTTACGCTGCGAAAAACGTGAGTAAACGTAAATACCAGTACTTTTACTCAGGGAAAACGTAAAAGCTAGTATTTTTTCAATTTTGTACTCAGAAAAACATAAAGGTGAGTAGAGCAAACGTGGAAGTCATCGCTTTCCCTACCCGTCGCAACTTTGATCATTGCCGCTGCGATTTTCACAGCTACTTCAATTCATTTGAATAGTTTTTGCTTGTTTTGCACGACATTAATTTATTTTCTATTTAATTTGCACCCCCTTGGAACAGTACTTTCAAAAAGTACGCGAGTAAGTGAGCACCGGTATCTTGTTCGGGAGGTAACGTAAACGTATTTACGCAGTACTCAAGTATACGTAAAAGTCGAGTAAACGTAAATACGTTTTAACAACTATGGTGCAGAGCAGAGTTGTGAAAAGTACCGAACTTTTTTCGTTAAAAGTACCGTATATGTAAACGTAAAGTATTTATTTTTTACTCACCCCTTGTGTACAGAAAACGTAAAGCAAAAATGTTTTACTTTTACTCATGAGTAAACGTGAGTAAACGTACTTTTCCCCACAGAAAACGTAAACGTGAGTACTTTTGAAAAGTTCACCAAAATTTTCGAGATATGTCGCTCAAAATCACTCATTTTCATAAATTTTTGTCTATTTTATGCAATTTTTGACTAGGTATATATTTGGCACTATACCCATTTTCGACCAGTTTCCCATATCTCACTTCTATGCCTTAAAAAAACCTATATAAAAGACTATCTAAAATACGTTTTCTGTACTCGAGTACTTTCAAAAAGTATAAGTAAAATCGAGTACCAGAACTTTTTCCAGAGGAAACGTAAACGTATTTACTCTGTACTGGAGTATACGTATTTATCGAGTAAAAGTAAATACGTTTTAACAACTGTGGTGCAGAGCTCGTTTCTCATACCGTATTATTTTTAAATTCTACACATGACTATACAAACAAAATATATTTATTTTATTTTATTAATTTAATTAGTTTAATTCATTCGAAAACGCATGCGCTTTGAGTCCGTTTTGAACAAGAGCGTCTACCACGGGGTGATGTTAATTAACGACATCAACATGTTTAAGTGGTTGTGGATTAGATATCTTCTTATTAAGTCATTTGCATACACGATGTCATCTGAAACACAACCCGATGTGGCTACTTAAAAATCAAATAAAGTTTTGCGTATAAATTATTTATGAGCACTCACAATAGCCTACGGTTTCCAAGTGGGTAGGGTGTAAATGTTATTGGGTGCTATGTACCCAATAAAATTCGGGGTGGCAGGGTGTCAAGCACCACTAAAAAGTAAGTTACCGTATATCCTTGAAAAAGACCCCCCTCGAATAACTCCTCCCCTTTGAATAACTCCCCCCTCAAATACTCCGACGAAAAAATAACTCCCTCCCTCGAATAACTTCCCCCTCTTGAATAGCTCCACCTATGGGTAAAAAATATGCTACATATTTTACAAAAATGATCGATGAAAATACAAAATAATGTTAATGCATGGCAGCTTCAGCAGATACATAGCGTGTATGCAATGTAAACACACCTTTTTGTTGTTGTTGAACTGTCAAATAGCTGGATTACATGAGTTGACAGAATGCATTCATACAATGAATTAAGTCCAAGTTTTCTGAGGAAAAAATAACTCCCTCCCTTGAATAACTCCTCCCCCTTGAATTAACTCCCCCCCCTTGAATAACTACCCCCTCAAAAGCTCTGACAAAAAATACTCCCCTGGGGTCTTATTCGAGGATATACGGTAATCACCTGTAGTTTAGTAACGGAAAGCAAGCACTGAAAAGCCGGTGCCATTATTTATTAAAGTAATTATTAAAGCCTGCCATTTTTTTCACAACGGTACTATCGGGTATCGGCCAACATTTACGACATGCACCACAAAAAACAGGCATTGTTGCAATCTTATTGAGCAGAGCACTGCACATTTTGCTCAGCGGTAGTGATGTAAAAGCCCCATGCCGCTCGGTGCTATTTTTCAATCGCGCCTGGAACAAAACACCTGGCGCTGGCGCTTGGCGCTATGCCAAACCAAAATCGGCATGGCACAAAAATAGGAATGGGGCTATTGGCGCTTGGCGCTATTTTGCTTTGGTATTATTGGCACTTGGTCCCGAAGGTGGCAAAAGTGCCATGGCGCCAAAGTCCTGGCGCTTTTTACATCACTGCCCAGCGGCTTCTGTCGAAAGTGCTCACTTTTAAAAATTTCGAAACATTATACTCACATTTTTGCGAAAGTTGCGAAGTAGTGCAACAAAACCGACGGTAAATGGATAAAACGACAGGCGTCGGTTTATGCAGTCGGATGTTAGCTGACAAGACAAAGACAAAACGCGTCCAAGGTCGAAAAAATAGTGCAAATTCAGCAGTTGCGCAAATATGGACAAGGAAGGTATAAAATGTGTATAACGCAGCGCAGCTGTTATCGTCTACAAAACTTTTCCATCTATTTACTTTAGTGAATAAGTCGCCTCTAATCACAAAAAAATCAACACTCAATTGTGGGAAGAATATTTATTTTCTTTTTTCCATCCCGAAACGCTCAAGCGAGATTTGAAAAAATACGCGTAATTACATGAGAATAATTGTTTGTCAGACTTTCTTTTTTCTTTTCATTTTACAGTAGATTCCGTGTTTCAATGGCCCTACACACACTAGTTTTCACCGTGACCGATGTGAAAACTGAAATGACGACATGGCGACATTCAGCCTACTCTTATTGTATGCTATACGTGTTTTAGTTTTCAAATTTTCAAAGTTTAACTTTCATTAATTTAAATTCAGATTGAAATTTAATTAAATAATTCAACCATGTTCATTAATTTGCACTTAAAAATTTTTCAGTTTTCACACGAAGTCACGGTGTAAACTAGTGTGTGTAGGCACATTTGTGTATAAAAAACACACATCATCAAACATGCAACAACGTAAATAAATAGAATACACTCGAAAATTATGCACCGGTGAGGCGAAAATTCGCGCGCCATTTTGTGCCGCGCGGCAGAAAGATCAAGTGGCCCGGCTGCGGGGTGCGCTGCGCGTTGGACAAAATTTAGTTTCGGCGCAGTCGCAGAATGGACAAACAATGAATTTACATTTTGATTTGTATAATAAATAGATGGGAATGTGTGAGTATATTTAGGTGCAGATGTAGGCGGATGCATACATTTATTTGTGCAATATTTATCCGGCGCTGTTTTTGGGAATACCAGTGCGCATCTTACCAAAATCGCATTACGCAAAGCGCCGATTCAAAATCGCGCAACGCGTAAATACACGCGCTGCATTTATATTGGATAAAATGGTTCAAAACCCACCCAACAATGTTAACTATGGGAAAATTTCAGAAAAATACCGTGAAAACATGAATAAATATACATAAATATGTAGAAAACAGGTTTCAATTTTAAAGTTTCACTTTAAAGTTTAAATTTTATACTCGATTCAAAATGAAAAACACGCCGCATCCAACTACTTGAAACAAAACGCACTTTCCAAGCATAACATACCCATGGTCACTACGGATCCGTGCAGACATCGTATTTGCTTGAATAGTTCCCCCCTCGAATAATCCCCCCCCCCCTGTAAGACGGGCGAGGAAATAATAATTCCCCCACTTGAATAACCCCCCCCCCCCCCTGAAAAGATTTGATCAATTTGTTGTACACAATTTGAACAAAAATGGCACATTATTGCGTCAATAAAGCATATTCCATTGCTTGCTTGCTTGAAAATTTAAACGAAATAATAATTCCCCCTCTTGAATAATTCCCCCCTCAAAAAAGTCTGACGAAATAATAATCCCCCACGGGGATTATTCAAGCAAATACGGTATTTAGAATACTTGTGAATGTTCAACACCATTGATATTCAGTACGGTGAAGCTAGCAGCCGGAAAAAGCAAAGGTAAAAATAGAATACAATTTCACCTCACTTTAATTTTGACATTGGCTTTTTTTTGGAAACCTGGGCTGGAGTAGGCACTCCCAGATCCTGTAACATTTAAAATGTCATTCAGTGTCAAAAGTCATGTAAAATAAACATTTAACATTTTCCATATTTCCAGGGTATTTTCACACTTACTGGTTCTGGGATTCCCCTTGGGTGGCCCCTGGGAACGATTTAAGTCTCGAGTTTAACCCTACATGCCTGACAAAATACAGTGTGCGAATAAAACGTTAATTGTTGTGTGCAGATTCTATGGAAATTCGAGAAAACATCGAATTGCAATGTCTTAACACTCTGCAAACTAAAAAAGGCCACACCACAAGTGCGACCCGATCAAATATTGCCGAAACCGTACTATTGAAGCACGGCCGTCATCTTTATTTTTTGTATTGTTCGTGCGGTTTTGAAATCGAACTTCGCATGAAACATAAATAACGCGGGTTTAGAGAGGTTGTTAAATGTCTCTAATTTTCAACAGACCAAAAAGTTGTGGGCGATTTGCAACTTTTCTCATCACTAGACTTGACATGACCTGACATGTATGGAACGTAGCCGGGATTTCGCCAGAGGCGAGGTGCCACTCCCAGACCCTGCAAAATATCAAAATTAATGTGAAATGACAGGAAAAATGTCAAACGACCAGTAAAAAAAAAAAAATTTTACAGGGCATTTTACATGACTTTTGACACTTTTTGCATGATATTTAACATTTTACAGGGTCTGAGAGACTGAAAGTGCCCCCTTGGTGATGGTGACATCGGCTTCTCCTCGAATAGCATTCACGTCGCCACGGTAGTGTAGAAATGTTTCCTACGATAGCTCGGTTTTGAATTCGCAATTCATTGTATTTACTTAAATATTTGCTCAAAACTTTTTGCCGGTTTCAGTGTATACTCGGCGGACCGCAAAGTATGTTCAGAATCCTATCATAATTTAATGAATAAAATCTTCCAATAAATTTCGAAATTAATTATCCCATAGTATCTTAATAACGAAATATTATGATGAAAAACTTCATAATTTTTGATTCCTTATTCAGATGGGTTATGGTAGGTTTCCCTACTAAGTGTGATGTCCGCCGAGTATACCAACATACCCGGCGGCATGGGTGACTTGGCTAGCAGCATTAATTCAGACATCAAACAACCGTGAAACGTCTTCCGAACTCCTAAGACACTTAGCTCATCTGAGGGCACACAATAATTGAAAAATTCGCTTTGAATTTTTTCTATCGTGGTGAGACTGAAAAAATCTGTACTAGGCACATAACTTTTAAGAGCAGATTTTAGACACGATTTTTAAATGGCACAATAGTAGTTTCATCATATGGGACCTTCACGGTAAACACCACACGCCGCTGCGTAGCGCCATTTCCGCACTGAATTCTTTCACTACCAATTCATTTACTTACAAATGTCACTGATAACATCAAATAAATACATATTTGTTCATAAAATAAAAATGATTTTCCGGTGCATGTCTATAAAACTTAGCTTTCAGTGGTCGCTGAAAGACCTGTGGAGCTCAATGCAAAGGAAGACACCTGGTGCCAATCCCAAGCCCTGTAAAGTGTAAAGTCAAGTGTCAAATGTAAAGTCAAATGCAAAGTCAAGTGTCAATTGTCATGCAAAGTTCAGTAATAAAATCTTTTCTTTTTTGTTTTGGTTGACACTTTACTTTGCATTTGACTCTACATTTGACACTTTACTTTACACTTTACAGGGCTTGGGACTGCCCCCTGGTGGCAGTCCCGCACACTGTAAAGTGTCAAAAAGAACAGATTTTAGTACTGAACTTTTGACAAATTGCATGACATCTGCCGAATTTGTACGACAGTTTGCATGACATTTGACACTTGACATGCCAAGGTGCGGTACTTAGGGTTCAAACGGGACCAGATTTTCAGACCGGGACCGCTCCAGTCTCGACTTTTCGCCGAATCATGTACCGGGACCGCGGTCCCGTTTGAACCCTAGCGGCACTGCCCCCTGCCATGTCACTCGTCAACCATCACGCTTACTATAACCAGTGCTTACTAGACTACTATTCCATAGTAACATTTGTAGCAAAGCGTGCTGACGCGGCGAGCTAGCGGTCGAAAGTATCCAAATACCCAGTCGCTGTGGCGGCGCCAATAGCGCCATGACGCGCCCACATTTACGGTGCCAGGCACCACGCAGCACCAGAAGTTTGCGCCAGATTGGACAGTTTGGCGCCAGTTTGGACTAAACATGAAGTTGGGATACCCGCCTAAACACAAACAGAAATACCTTCAAAGCCATGGAACGGCTCAAACGCTAACCTTAACAGTTAATATTGAGTATAAAAATAGTACAATGATAAATAGTTGGCTTGGCAGAGTAGAGTACACTTTAAATGAAATAAAAAAGCCAATAAAGATATTTAGTGGTGAAAATACTTCCGACTCGATGATAAAGCACAGCCTAAACAGAAATACTCGGCTTTCATCGCCATATCCAGTTGTCATCAAGCACCAACCAGACAAAAATGTCAACTCAATTTAATGTCAAAATGACACACACCGACCGTGCAGATAAATAACACACAAAAGCACCAGTTTTGCTCAAATCAAACCCGTGCGGAACACAAAGGAAGTGCCTGGGAGTGCCACCCAAAACCTTCACCAGTTACATGTGAATGTCCGCCGGAGTCAAACGGCCGTAATGAAAAAAGTTTAAAATGCATCCAAAATTGGGACACTTGAATTGACTTGACACTTGAATGTTTGACACAGAAAATATTGGCGTGGTACATTTTTTAGCTGATGCTCTTTCGACAACCAGGGACCGGTTCCGTAAGTGCTTTACTTTTAACGTTTTTTAATCAACCTGCCATTTATTGTTTAACTCTACTCTTTACTTTTATCTACAATTATATGTCACTTGCAGAACCGGCACCTGAGTCCGCAAGGCGCAAATATTCTGTACGTCCACTTAAACAATTGATCAGCGATGAGTGGTCTTGGAATAAATTAATTAGTGGACGGTCACAGATTATGTTATAACCTTAAAGAAATATTGATTTTTTATAAATAAAACTATTAATAGAAAATACTTCACAAAATAACAAAATTCATCACTATCCCATCAATGAAATCCAAATTTAAACAAAACTTTGCCATCGCACTGCAGAGTGATGTGGGCGCTGGTACCACCACAAGTCACAAGTGGACCAGGGGCCAGATTCAATTAGAACGCAAGGCGCCCGAGAAGCGAGTAAGATCTGAAGTTGTGTGGAGAATGAGGGTGGTCATTCTGACATACATAGGTGAAATAAGTGACCTTGGCATGAGTGAAACTGACATACGGCGCATGGCACGCTGACATACCAAAAGGTGAAACTGACACGCACAGCGCGAAAATGCTGAACAGCATCTATGTATTTATATCACGTAAAATCATTATCAGTGAGTGATCCTTGTGATCACCCTGTTCGTCAACGAGTGAATGACATGTGCGAAAGCAATACACATAATACAAACAAAAACAATGGGAGCAATTTGCAAAGTTGGTATGTTCACGACAATCCCCAACGCACTAGATGTGTATGCAGTGCATTTTTTTAGTTCAGAATACCATGCACCATAAGTACATGGACTGTACACTGATTGTGAATATCACATTGGCACCTTATAACAGCAAAAAATCTACACCAGAAATTGTTTTACTGCACAGGAAATTGTGACAAGCTATACCGAAAGTGCACAATAGGAATGACAATACTGCTGTGGCACATGCCTTGCAACCACATGTAGATGGGCATGTCAGTTTCACGTTTGTACATGTCAGATTCACATTATGTCAGAGTGACATGCGCTGCATGTCAGTTTCACTTTATGTCTGAGTAGAGCATATGTTATAGTAGATTCACCGTGCGGAAGGCCTCACATCTTTAGCCTTACGTTCAGATTGAATCCGGCCCCAGTAGTAACCAGCACAATGGCTGCCGCCACACGCGGACGCGAGCGAATGCACACGCACAAACGGAACACAATTGCAACGCATGAGTGAACACAATGAGTCCGAAATCAGTTATCGCAGGACTTTGACCGCACCCACAGTACTATCAGTGTGTGGCACAGACCACAGTATTTACCTGACGTATTTATTTATTGTATTCATAAAGACACATGGGTTTGGTAATTTTGACATATGACATTTGGCGGACACAAAGTGGCTATTTATCACGGCGGTGGTGAACTGCAGAAAGGTTTTGCAACGTTTTAGAGATATATGTAAATAAATATCAGTCGACCTGAGAAGTCAGGAACAACTGCAAAACCGCCGTCAAGTAAAGTACTAGTGTCGCCACACTACACAAATAGATACATAAATATTTATAAGGCTTTTTTTCTATATAAGGATCATGAACGTTTTTTTTTACAATGCAACTTACATATACTAGGTTAGATAACAAAATTGAAGTGCAAGGAGATACTCAATCCTTACTGGAACTCATTTAATCAATCTGATACAGCAGGCATTGCGCAAGGTGCAACCCCAAACTAATTTTCACGTCAAAGTGAAATTTAAAAATAATCAGTAACCCACAAATAAATCATGAAAATGCAACGTTTATCGGTTCACCCCAGGTTTGCCCTGTAATATTTTTTTTAATGTTAATCAGATGAAAAATCTTTCCTGACTGTTCGTAGAATTTCCGATATGAAAAAAATGCAGTTGAGATATCGAAACTAGGTACTTTGCCGGGACACCTAGCACACCACAGGACTTTGTTTGTCCCTCACCGCATCTCATAATCAGTGGTCAAGTTAATTATTCATCACGTAAAGTGCTTTATTTGTATTGTCAACATTCAATATTTCGTAACAACTTTTGGCTGCGGACTTCTAACTAAAGTAAAAGCAGATAGCGCTTGCCGTCAGAGTACCAGCTCTCGGATGAAAGTAGAGGAAAATAAATATATTCCATAACCAAAATGCGCGAATTGATTAATAAAGTTTATTCATTTTTTTGAAGATGGTCACCGGAAATTCTTGATGGCACATTGAGCCCAAAAATCATTTTAAAAAAATAAAAGAACCCTAGCTGTAAAAATGAGTTTTTCAATGGAGGGCTGCCGATAAAGCACATAAAATATTTGCGACATTATGTCTGTTACGCCATAGATAAATACAAATTTACATATCTGCAAATCCTATCTTGTCATACATAGCTTCTCTATCATTTTGTAAAACTAGTGAATAAATACTTGTACTAGGTATTATGTTTCAGTGACAAAAATGTTGGGTTAGCAGTGCACCGCACGCATCGATACATGCATTTTTGCAAACTCAACACTAAATTTATGTTCAAACAAGTAAATGTACTAGTGCATTTTATTTTGTAAACTTTATTAAAAATCGTGAATGCAGTGCACTACGGGCTTCAAATCCCGTGTACATATAACCTAAACCAAAGCTGCAAAATTTACTTATTGTGTAATGTGCAAATTGAATATATCCTCGGCTTTTCGGTGAAACTGTTGTCATACACGGCTATGAATTGACAGTGGGCGACAATAAAACTTTTATGAGTGCACGCACGGCGACAATGGCGCCACACACACACTGAATTCGTATCAACTAAATTTTAGTGAATTGTGTGATCTCAACTTTCCTTTCTGATAGAGCATAGTTAATTTCATCATGACACTTAATTTTCATCGTTTCTGTCAAAAGGTGTTTTGCTTTTAGAATATTTTGCGTAATTGAGTTGACACGAGTTTGCTATGTCAACTAGCTTGTGTGGGACCAATGTGAACGCGATATAATGCCCTAATAGGTAATGCATAATGGCAAAAACACCGGCGACAAATATGTAAAATAGCTAACAAAACAATATGCTCGCACATAAATTCAACATAAATACGTTAACACGATTTGAAACCTAATGAAAGAAAAAATTATGACAAAATCACAATCAAAGGTAGAAAAATACAAATAGAAGATTCCACTCGGTAACCATAACACATTGTATTTAGTAACCAGTACAGCAGTGCACAATGCTATAACATGAGGACACAAATGAGGAAATGAAAAATAGACAGTTTTGGCTGCTCTACAAATTTTGGCCAACCACAGCAACATGGGCTTATGAGATCGAAAGAAAACGTTAGGGCTAGCTGATGCATAAAAATGTTATACTCGGCGGACATCACACTTAGTATGGAAACCTACAATAACCCATCTGACAAATGAACCGAAAATTATACAGTTTTTTCATCATAATGTTTCGATTTTACGATGGAAGATTTTTTTCAAAAAAATTCACAAAACTTTTAACATTAAATTATGGTAGGATTCTGTGCATACTTTGCGGTCCGCCGAGTATACCTAAAACAATTGTCTCCAATTAGGTAAAAGCTATAGCACAACCATTGGCGCCACACACGCGTGATGTCAACTGAATTCGTGTCAACTAAAATTTTAGTGAATTAATTGATTTAAACTTTCCTATCTGATAGAGCATAGTTAATTTTACACAATGACAATCAATTGATTCTGTTAGGTCAGATGCTTGTAAAAATTTCTCTTAGGTATTTAATTAAAATTGACACGGATTTAGTTGACACAAATTTGCGATGTCAACTAGCGAATGCGTGTGGGGCCCATTACACCTAAAGCCACTTTAACAAGAAAAGAGGGCTCAGAAGGATAGCTACTCCTTCCCCGAAACTCTTCTAACCAATGCCAAAATCAAACAACACCCAATCATGTGACCAAAAATGACTAAAAGTGAGAAGCTGGCAGCGGCGCCCCATGGGGTGGCTGCTTGGGCAAAGTGCCAAAGCCAGGCAAAACCCAGGGACGTCATACTTTTAGGCACTTGGGCGTCGTATGTCAGCTCGATGGTGGGCATGATGAGGTTGATCAGGCCGGTGGACAGATTGGACACCAGGAAAAATGTGAGCGGCCGCCGGTTGACTTGGATCATTAGGCACGGCTGCAGACGCTCGAACGGCTGGTCCACATCTGCGAGGGTATGCGAGCGCTACAAAACATTTAAAAGGTCAGTGCAATGCAGTTGAGTCATATCCAATAAAAGCCCTTAACTTAATTTAAAGTTAATGCAATTTCATGCGCTTACTCGCGAATCGGTCGCCTTTAGTTTTAATGGAATCTGGCCCCAGATCAGTTTAAATGGACTATCAGTTTAACAAAATATTCAAGGAGAGACCAAAAATTCATCGATGAGAAGGAATGGTCGCTTAAAACATTATTAACGACCTAATCTGGATTATTTTAAACCATATTCATTTAAAAAGTTTAAATCGGTATCCAAACAGGACAGTCTCTAACAAAATAACGGGGGCTTGACGCATCCATCTAACATGTCCCCCCCCCCAAACGAACCCGACTTAAACCAGGGCATATCAAACAAATGGCCGATCATCACGAGCAGTTCCAGGGCCAAAAATCCAGTACCCATGAGCAGCACGCAAAACACGATCCACACGCAGTAGGTCAAATTAGCCAGGCGCCTCGACGCCGGGCCCAAGTTCGCGTCGGCGACCATCCAGCAGCCGTACAGCAGCAGGGACGCGCACAGGCCGGCCAACAGCAAGCGCAGCCACTCGCGCAGGGCGACGCGCGGCCGCGCCGCGATCAAGCCGCCCGCCGCCGCGCCAGCTAGGTAGAGAGATAGGTAGCCGGCTATGGAGAATATGCCTTCTCTGTTGGCGTCTAGGAAGTCGGATCGACTGCGGTGGGGGGGGGGGTTGTTATGTGTGGGTTCGGGCAGAGTAATCAACTTGAATCGGGGGAAACAGAGACCGCATCACAATGAATGAATAAGCAGCAGAGTTTTTTTTAAATAGGGGCAGGATTTCGCACATGCCTGAAGGTCAAGTCCCTCAACGTGTGAAATGTCAAGCGTAAAATGAACCAAATTTGTCAAATGTCATGCAAAACGCGCAGCAAACTGTAGAGATGATATTTTCCCAGGCTACATTTTACATGACAACTGACAAATTTGTCAGAAATTTGAAAGTATGAGGGACTACCGATTGGTCCTGATCTGTATTCACTAGTTCATACTCCGTCGTTTTTGATACTCAATCCAAGAACAATTACAAAATTTCCAATCGGACAAAAGCAGAATGCTAATCCCAATGCCCCTATAACTCCACTAATTAGCCGCTCTGAAATTTTCAGAACAATACATCAAATTTACAAAAAAAAACTGATCAAAACTGACCTATCACCATCACCCCAAAAGCCGTTCAATATGCGATCATCCAATCTATAACTGCGCAGAATAAACTCGTAAACTGAAATGACCGAAATCGACAGGGCAGCTGATACTGGTGCGCGAGTCAATGGCACGAATAATGAGAGTAGGCCGACAGCTAGCTGAAAATTGAAATTCTAATTAAAGTGGTTCAGTGGCTACGACTTTCACCACGTGGATGAGAGGCGCCGTTTTTGGTTTTTAACAGAATCACATTCACAAACACGTTATTCCTATTGACAGTTGACACACTGTCATCATTCTTTCCACATAAATACAGAGCGATTTCCACATAAAAAATTACTTTCAGAAAACCTAAACGAAAACCTACCCAGAGGAAACGTAAACGTATTTACTCAGTACTCGAGTATACGTATTTTCGAGTAAACGTAAAAAAACGTTTTAACAACTATGCTCCCAACCCACAAACTCACTCTCAAAGCGGCGAGCGTAAAAAAGAAGTTCCAATGGACTCCATACTCAGTGACATGAGTATGATATCCAACGATGCTAGTCAAGAGCAATCTGCACAGGCCCATGGCCACCAGCGGGCCGCAGTGCAGCAGCAAAGTGCGCCGCAGCGACTTGCGGCGGCTGGAGCCGTCCTGGAGGCAATCCCAAACACTGTAAAATGCTCTGTAAAATGTCAAGAGTCGTGCAAAGTGTCAAAAGTCGAATTGCCATTTTGCAGGGCATTTTACATGACTTTTGACACTTTGCATGACATTTGACATTTTACAGGGCATTTACAGGGTCTGGGATTGGCACCTGTTGCGATGCTGCCGCCGCCGGCCGCCGGTGCGACTGCGACATGGCCATGCCGTTGATGATGGCGAACGCGCCCACGCCCGCGTCCATCAAGCCGTAACTGAATGGGGTACATTTTTGGGTACTGAATAGCATATTAAATGCCCACTAGGGCTGGGAATTTCAGAATTTTTGGTTCCGGTTCTCGGTTCCAAAATATTCCGGTTCGGATATCGATTCTCGTTTCCTCAAAATTTTCGGTTCCCGTTCTTAAGTTCGGTTCCGGTTATCGCTTCCAAAATAGGCTTGGAGTCGCGGTTCGGTTCGGTTCGGGGTCCAAACACTAGTGCCCACGACTGCTTATGTCACACAATAAGAGCCGTCTCGATTTGGTGGGATACCTTGGGTTGTAAAAAGCCAAAAAGGTTATTTGGCTCAAAAAATGTGGGGAATGCTCACTAACCCGTAAGTTTCCGTTTTGGCGAGGCGGCGGGGAAAAACTGGAAAATCCACAGCCAAAATAAGTACGCAAGTGCTCAGCAAAGCGTACGATCTGAAACAAAGCACACGATACAAAAATCAAGCTACAAAAACGTTGCGCTCAAAAAACTTGTGCAAACCTGAGATAGGTGATGAAAATTGGTCGCACATTTTCCACTGGCACGTCTAACACGTCAGCTATAGTTATATCATCCTGAGTGTAAGGAGTAAGGATATGACCATTATTTATTATCGATCACAGGAAGAAATTTGGTGGTCAAAAGCTACTGGCGCAAAATAGCGACACATGATGGCGGACAAAATCCACTCTCAAAGATATGTAAACACTGAAATGAGAGGTAATGTGTCAAATGCCAGGGCGTTTCACGCATATTTAAGAGTTTTTGAAATCCGACTTTCCATGGAGTGATCAAATTCCAAACCCCTCAAAAAAACTCCCCCCAACCTGAAACTGTTTGCCAGCCCTGCACAGGTAGTAATATTCGACGGCGCTGAAGAACAGCAGGCCGGCGGCGAGCAGCGTCAGCAGCAAGAGGACTATGCCGGCGCTGTCGGCCAGCACCGTGTAGCACATGACCATCGGCGCCACCACCAGAATGAAATCCACGCACAGTTTGAGGCTGCAATTTGTGATGTGTGGTGATTTATCACGATCTGGTATTGGTGGAGACTGAGTTTGATTCGGATGTAAATGCTGTGGTTGAGAGTGCACTTATTTTTAGTTTGGTGGACAGTTTAGGGTGACAGAACTTGTCGGGTATCGGTTCCGGTGGTTCAAATACCCTCGACATCAAACTCGAAATTCCGGTATTGTTCAAACATCAAACTCGTTCAAATCAACGGTGTAATCTTGTTACTCACAAGACTCATCAAAGCTTTATAATTTGAAGAACCAACACACACAAAACTCACGTGCCATCCCAGACGCCTCTAAACGATCGGGCGGGAAACAGAAACGGCACTAGTAGATTCCTGATGAGCAGCGAGGCGGGCGCGAGCAGCGTGAACACAATAATCTCGCTGGGCGACGTGCCTTTGTGGCCGGACACGAAGTCGCTGTGCCTGCGGTCGGCGTGAGATGAAGCAAATAATGGTAAAATAGAAAAGGTCAGTTAGTTGCCAGTGATGGGAAAGCACCGGAAAATATGGCACCGTACCGGAACCTCGCCATTCGTCACAAGGTCACCTGGCACCTAGGCGCATCGGCAAACGGGGCACACCAGTGTGGTAACCACAAATGCATAATCTTGACTAGGGTTGGCCGATGTTTTTTGTTAAAAACATGACATCCGAAATGTTTTTTTTTAACCATCGGCCGAAAATTTCGGTAATAAGCACTAGGTATTTTGCAAAATTTTTGCTTCCAAGCGCGCAATTTCACCCACAAATTGACATTGGTGGTTGTCAGGGGTTTTGTAGATTTGGACCCTCGCGGCGGTTCATATAGATAGCAAATCGCTCCTCCGGAGGGATAGATAGCTGAAAAATTTTCTGAAGGGTTGGGGGGGTGGGTTTGGGGGGGGGGGGTTGGGGGGGGGGGGTTCGCGGGGGTTCAATAAATAGGCATAGAAGGAAGAAAAGGGAGAAAAATGGCTGAAAGTAGGTGAAAAATGGCTAAAAACGGGTATATAAGGACATATAGTACTAAAAATGGCTAAAAATAGACAGTTAGGCGTATGAACTAGTGATTTTGGGAGCGAAAATCCATATAGAGGTATGAAAAATAGCGATTTTGAGCAAAAATTGGGGTATAGTTTCTGAAAATCACTCCAGATAGATAGATAGCTGGCCGAGTTGGGGGGGGGGGGGTTTAGGGGATAGTAGCCCAAAATTTTGCCTCCGGGATAGATAGATAGCTGAGAGGGCCTCCGGGATAGATAGATAGCTGGCGGATTTGGGGGGTAACCCCCCCCCCCCCCAACCCTACCCCTGAGGAGGGCCGGCACTGAACCCCTGGTGGTTGTTTTACTGGTTTTGTGACATTTTTAGTATCAAAGTAGCCATTTCTATGTGCTACCATGGGTTAATAAGCCGTCATATGTTGCTGTAGTATATAATATTGATGTAATGTGCTTCCATGTACCTCCACAGTGTGTAAATTCACTCCCAAAGTAACAACCTCCTTTTATAACGTTGTTTCGTCACTATTCCGTGCCAAACTTTACCCAAAGTCACGAAACTTCGACTATAAGGCGATATACGAATGTGTCGACAAAAAATGAATATTTATGACACAAATCACCACTTATAATGCTATCCCATGGCTCAACAGCCATTATATGAAGGGTGTGCTTCTAAAAGTATCGGTCTACAAATTTTTTTGAGATAATCGCAATTGAAAGTTTGGAGTATGCAATACCCATACATGGTGTTGTGTATGGGAATTTTGGGTATGGGTATTTCGCCCATATTATTGGGTATCCACATGCATGGGTATAATCATTGTTTATACATATAACACTAGCTATATAACATTGAGTGAAGCGTATTTTTTGTAGTACAGTACATTTTAAAGGAACAAATTGGTAATAGCATGTAGATCGGTACATTTTAAAACACAAAATCAGATAGATGTAGATCAGTACTTTTACCCGTAGTAAAAAAGCTCAAATTGAGTTGTTGCTGCTGATGATGTCGAGCTGACATCGGTACTATTAGAAGCACAAAAATAAAGTGCAGATCGGTACATTTAGAAGTACAATTTTAAAAATGTGTGTAGATCGGTACTTTTAAAAATACAAAAGCTGAAAAAGCTTGTAGATTGGTACTTTTAAAATTTTAAAAACTGCATTTTGCGATTTATTTGCTTTTTTCGACCCCCCATATCTCAAAATTGAATCTCGCACCCCCCACATATTATATATTTTTTTGAAGCGCATGTTTATGGGGACCCCAAAAATTGTCCTAACTCAAATTTGAAAAATTTGTAGATCGGTACTTTTAGAAGCACACCCTTCATATGGTCATATATAAATCAGAGTATTGTCACTGTCCGATATACCTATATATGTTGACACAAAGTCATATCTGGAAGCTTCTAAAAAAACGTTTTTTCCAACCCTTATCTCGACAAAACTAGCCGTTTTGTGGCCCTACAGGCACCAGCAAAAATGGCACCGGAGCCTTATATATTTACCTAAACTGTAGTAACCCGCACAGCACATGCAGACAAAATCCATTCACACAGACAAAATCAATTACATACCGCTGTGCATAGGCTTCATCCATGACCAATGTCCTACCACTTTGATGGTTCCAGCTGAAACAAGGGCATGTTCAACTTATTGTAAACTCAACTAATTATTGAAAAAAGTAAAATCGGTTGTAGTTCTCAGATGAACAAAATGCCACAAAGCCCAAATTTATGTGCGAGAAATACATGCATGGTTGAGATTTCATTGCACTACGACCCTACACACACTAGTTGACAAGTATACTAAATGTCAACTGATTCCTATCCCTTGCTTTCAAAGATTGCCGACGAGGTGACGAAAGACATTCAAATGCAAAAGTGTTGAATCTTACAAGTTAAACTAGTGTTGCTCGTCAGCGACCTTTTGAATTGAGATCGGAATAAGTTGACATTTGGTTTCGTTGTCAACTAGTCTGTGTAAGGCCAATATGGCGAAATAAATAGTTATATGTATTCATTTTATAACGACAATTTAGACTGGTAACACAAGCAGTTCATAACTACATAACGTACAAAAATAGTATGATCAAATGACAATAAGATCGACAACGAAATGCAAAAAAAAATTATTTTAAAAAACAACTATGTCTTATTGCGGCCCATTTTGTGCGTGTATTTACATAAATAAATACCGTATTTCCTCGAAATACCCTCAGGTGTTTTCGAACTGAGGAAAAAATAAACCCCCGTCCGAAATACCCCCCGTCCGAAATACCCCCCGTCATGTATGCAATGTACATGATGTATTGATTGATACCAGTTTGCATCGCAGATACACATACACGCTAATCCGTGTACAAATGTAAGTCTATATGTCCCGACATGTCCAATTTTATAACGTTTATTACCGGTTTTTGGTATGAAAAACGTATTCTTCACTATGAATCTCACGAAATTTTTTGAAGAAATGATAACCCCCTCGAAATACCCCCCTCAAAATTTCCACGCCAAAAAATAAACCATCTGGGTGTATTTCGAGTAAATACGGTAGATGATAGAAGTATTGCGCACGATAAAGGGAAAACAAACCAGTGGCTGTGCAATTAACAAAGAACAATTAAAATAATGAACTCATAAGAGGTTTAAGTTAACTTCTACCCCCTACATGAAGCGTCATATGACAGAAGCATACCGAAAGTACCTGTAAATATATGAACAACCCAATTTAACAAATCAAACCATTTATGCACCTTTAAAGAATAAGTGACAACAGTGAAAAACATGACTAGAAAAACGCACACCGACAAGACGACCCAGCGTTTTTACCGCGCAACAAAAAAAATAACGCAGGAAATAGGGTGAAACTTCATCAGAAATGTCAAATGAGACGGTGCGCGAAAGCACAGAATGGACAGGCAAGTAAAATAACTATTTTCCCACTTTTACCGGGTACAGCTGAGAAATTAAATAGGCTTAAGAACACGTAATCTCCCAAAACGGCCGAATTTTTTACAAGAGTAGAAAATTACAGAACTATACTCGGCGGACATCACACTTAGTATAGAAACCTACATAACCATCTGAATAATGAACCAAAAATTATACCGTTTTTTCATTATAAGATTTCGTTTTTATCATGAAATAATAAATTACGAAAATTATCACAAGATTTTATTCATCAAATTATGGTAGGAATCCGCACAAATACTTTGCGGCCCGCCGAGTATAACTACAAACGACCCCACCCAACCCAGGACAAATCACAAACTAGGGTATCTTGGAGCTATTGGTCCTCTTGCAGCACATGCTGGGCGGCACGCTCCAATCGTACACGTAGCTGGGCCGCACCCTGGTGCCAATCCCAGACCCTGTAAAATGCCCTGTAAAATGTCAAATGCAGGGACGTATCCAGGATTTTTGAGCGGGGGGGGCTGCTTGTGTACGGGGGCCGGCGAACGGGGGGGGCTCAGCCCCCCCCCCCCCTAAAATTTTTCCCTATATAAGGGCGGAAAAGCGTTTTGGCGCTAGCGCCATACAAAGGCGCCACGCCATGGCGCTATTGGCGTTGGCGCCAGCGCCAGGAACCGCTTTATATGTATGGAAATATGCATACATATGCAGCGAAATTCGCAAAAATGTGTTCATTTCCAAGGATTTTGGTTTAAAGGGGCCGATCCACTGAAAATACACTGCATGGGGAAGAAATTGCGCGCTTGCGCGCAAATTTTTGAAGAAACATCGAAAAAAATATAGGAAAAGTTGCATTTTCCGGTGCTTTTTAGGTCTCACCCCGGGAAGGGGGGGGGCTGCAGCCCCCCCCCCCCTGGATACGTCCTTGGTCAAATGTCATGCAAAGTGTCAAAAGTCATGGAAAACGCCCTGCAAAATGGCAACTCGGTCGCCATTTCGCAGGGCATTTTCCATTACTTTTGACACTTTGCATGACACTTGACATTTTACATGGCATTTTACACGGTCTGGGACTGCCCCCTGAACTGGCCGTCGGGGCACAGGCCGGTGCCGGCGGCGATGGACTGGGCCTTGCGACGCATCATGTCGCCCGTCTGCTTGTGCTGGACGATGTAGTCGGCGTGGCAGCCGCGCGAGATGTACTCCGTGTCGAAGCGCGGGTCGTGCACGTAGTGAGTCGAGGTGCCTGAGAAGATCACCGAGATGTAAACATGGATCAAATGAGCAACGTCGCGATGGATTTTGACTTTAAATCGTGGTGGGTTGTGATGCCGGAATTTACGGAAGCTGACGCACTTAAATCAAAAGATAGAACATGATACGCTTGAAAATAACTGTCTGCAAACCTGCGAGCCAAGCGCCCACAGCCACGTCCTCGTTGTGATACAATTTGAGCAAATCTGCACTTTGCACGAGAAATTCAACCAAACGGCGGCCTAACACGTAGCCGCCACCGACTGCGTATGGCAGATATCTGAAAAAAATGACGTCATTGATAGTTGTTGGTTTCAAAAGCTTTACTTTAATAAGGCCGCTACCACAGAAGACCAACGGATATCTTTAGGACATTTTGCATCGAAGGATCCTCCAAATGTATTGTGTAACCCCCGGAATAAAGTTGCAGGTCGACGCAAACAAAATTTAAATTGCACGGCATTCGAAAAGAAAGTTGGAATGCCATTTTATCGACTTTTAGAAGTAGAGTGTCGATGTCTGTGCATTTGTTCATCTCAAGTTGGAACGTTTGGGAATACGGAATGGTAATGCAAACCAACTTATCACAGAGGTGCCAGTCACTTTCAGCCCACTTGCCGTGCGACTTGGCTGTCGCCCGCCCGTCCATAAAACCCATATATGTTTTTGAGTGCGCGCTGTCCCTGCGCAAAACGACAACCTTTTCCAGCAAGTCCAACTAGAGTTGGAAAAAAATCACATTTTTTCAAACGCGCTGATGAATTGAAAATATTTATTTTTCTATTAAAAAATGGGAATATAAAGAAACATGTGTATGTGAAATTGCACGCTTCCTCGCAAAAAATGCCAAATACCTAGTGCACGTCTAACAGAAATTTAGCTTTCTGATTTTTAAAAAATAAAAGTTAGTTTCCACCCTGATTTTAAAATAAAAATCAGTTGAAAAAATCATGTCATTCCTAAGTACAAACTGCGCAAACAGCCAGAATCCACACAACCAACCGCAGCGTTTTCACCAGCGCGCTAAGTCTGACGAACGAGTCGGTGTCGACCTTGAGCAGAAAGTCGAAACGGACAAGCTTGGACAGGGCCACCAGACTGCGGATCAACTTTTGCGAAAGCCGGCCGTACTCGTCCTGCGGGTTATGAATGATGCATGAGCATGGATTAAAGCAACGAGATACCAGAACAAAACGAGATCAAAGCTACCATAATCCACAAAATCTCAGAGGCATTCACTATCCCCAGAAAAAGACCCACCTTGAACTCAGGCAACATCAGCAAGTCGCCATGCTGTTCATGCTCCCTCTGGAGCGCATTGTGTTCCTCGTGCGATAAACTAGCCGCACCGATTGCGAAATAGTGAATTACGACATCCGCGGTGGGTTGGCCCAGTGCCAGCCAAGTGCGTCTGGCTGTTTGGCGCGCGTCACTTTCCCGTCCATGACCGGACATGATTGATACAGGGGGGATTGAGCGTGTAAAAATACACTTTTGTGGCGATAGTTGATCAACCATGAATTTTTGTACCGAGAAATGCGAGCGGAAATATCCATTGTGTTTTTTGCCACTTCACTGGCGTTAAAGTATGTTTAGACCTTTTTGTGGAAAATAAAAAAAAACCCTCTATACCAGAACTTTGGCCAAAATCACGACCCCGATGCAGTGACCCAATCCCGAAAACGTAAAAAATAATCAAATTCCTGTGACCCCAATCCCGATCCAGAAAAGTCAATCCCTCCTGAACCCTCCGACGAGCATCAAACAATACAAAAGCCCACAACAGCAAGCGTCTAGGGTACGGTCAACTCCAAATACCAAGTCTCCCTATCATGTCTATCAAATGACTCAATATGAGCACCAAAAGGAAGGTGCGTCTGCGGCTGTCAGTGCCGTCCACTAGCATGGGCATGCCGTCGTCGTAGACGGCCGCGCGCGCGGCAGGTTCTGGCATCGAGCCAAATTTGCCTGAAATGAGAATTGAAATGAAAATTGAGCTATATGCCGATATGCGAGCCAATTACCAATAGCAACAGTTGCGCGAAAACCTAAAAGTGTTAAGTCAACTGAAAATAGCTTTTGTGAATTTTAAATCTTGAAATGTTAACTGTAAATGAAGCGCAACACCCAGCCCCAGTGAGCGACCACCTGATAACCCACACCTGTAAGGCTGTAAACAGTATCGTATGCTGGTGGTAGCTACAGCGGCACTTACTGTAGACCCAAAACACCCAACTAAATCACACACCTAAAAACAAAAAAAACCCGCACCTTACCGCAAACACAGGGCTGTTGCCATCCACCCAGCCAACCCCCCATCCATCCGTTGGGATCGCCGCGCATCGCCACGTAGCCGTACAGCACGTGGGCGGCGGCGAGGCCGAGCAGCACGCCGATGAACAGCGACGGCAGGGATATGCGGCGGCGACGGCCGCACTCCGCCGCGAGCATCACAATGGTGGGGAAAGCATGACACTGGGGCCAGTCCCAGACCCTGTAAAGTGTAAAGAAATGTGTCAAATGTCAATCAAAACAAAAAGATTTGATTACTGAAATTTGCATGACAACTGAATTGACATACTTCACATTTCTCACGACAATTGACACTTTGCATGACATTTTACATAGCATTTGACACTACACATTACAGGGTCTGGGATTGGCACCTGGTGGCGCCGCGGTCAGGACGGAACCTGGCTCCAGATTACGCCCAGCCAGGGAAGATACAGGATCAAGACTTATATCAGGAAATCTTTCTGACACGCGTCGGGGTTTTGAGGTTGCACGACGAATTTTGCCGTGCAATGCATTTATTTTAGTTTATTTTGGATCTGAAAGAGAAAAAGGGGTGTTGTAAAATGGTTAGCATGCAACAAATCTCTCAATGTAGGATAAATTCGCAGTAGGGTGGTAGGTAGTCACAGGTTGCTGCCAGAGGGTTGACCAATACTGATAATGGATGTCAACAAACAACATTATTCCGGGTGTTGAAGTTTATTTTTTGTCGCGGTTAACACATGCGACTTATTTCAAGCCCATATTTACTTCTTACCATCAACAAAAATATTATAACGTATACATATTCTTATAATGAATAAATACACAAGCAACCACCACCGCGAAGCACGAACTTCTTTAAAATATAAAAATTTGAAAGAATTGGTTCGAAAAATAACTATTTTATTGGCAAGACAAGATCGAAATGCTCTCGAACGCAAATACTGCTAAGAATAAAGTGCAAAAAAAATTATAAATAAAATACGTGTCTATAAAACACTGGATTTATGAACGCAGAATGCAGGTGACTGGATAACAAATGTGAAAAATGTAGACTGGCATTTTAATAGGCAATTAAAACGAGTTGACCGACATTGGATGCCACATCTAACCCACATGATATGAATACACAGCAGCAATAAGACGGTATAAACTGAAATATAAATAAGCTGAGATTTTAATGAGCCACACCCCTAATCAGCTAAATACCTGGTTAAACTGAACATTACACCACAGTCTGAGAAAGACAAATGAATTTTCCTGGATTCGTGGATTGGGGTGATTCTTGAAGAATGATTTCTACACTTTCTGAATAAAATTAAATTGGGTTAATATTTATGTAGGGGGTGATGCTAAAAACATTTCACTCGACTTTTCCCAATGTTCAGTGGAGAAACAATGCACATTGCGCGCAGTAGAGCGACAGACGGCTGTTACCAAATACTGGAGAAAGCTTAGCTACACTATTCGCGTCTCGCATAATTTATTAATAGAGAGATAACAGAGGGACACATTCTAATCTTTTCATTAATAAATAGTTACAGGGGTCTAGTAAGGGGGTTGGAGTTAGGCCCCCCCGAACGCTCCAACTATCTATCCCATAGGCCGTTCATTTATCTATCCATAACGGGAAAAAGATTTTGCTGTATTTATCCCCTGAACATAATCGACCAGTTATCTATTTATCTGGAGCAATTTTCGAGATATTTTGCCCCAATTTTCGCTCAAACTCGCTAATTTGGTAACTTTTTACATATTTTCGCCTTCAAAATCATTATTTCATGTGCCGTATTGCCGATTTTCAACTATTTGCGACCATATGTGCCTATATATCCATCTTTGGCTTTTTTCACCAATTTTTAGCTATTGTACACCTATTTTAGTGATTTCCTCACTTTTTCCTTCTACACCGATTAGAAGACCCGCGAATCCCCCCACCCCAACAATTTTGTTTAGCTGTTTATCCCTCAGGAGCGATTTATAATTTATATGAACCCCCGCAGGGTTCCAAGTCTACGAGACCACTGCATAGTTGTTAATACGGTTTTACGTTTACTCAAAAAATACATATACTCGAATACTGAGTAAATACGTTTACGTATACTTAAGAAAAGGTACCTGTACTCGCTTTTACGTATACTTTTTAAAAGTATTTAACGAGCACAGAAAACGTATTTCAAATAGGCTTTGTTATAGGCTTTTTCAAGGCATAGATGGGGAAGAAAGGAGTAAAAAGCGAAAAATAGGAAAAAAAATTGCTGAAAATAGGCACAAAACACACGTACTAGTCAGGGACGTATCCAGGATTTTTGAGCGGGGGGGGGGCTGTTTGTTTACGGAGCCTCGCGAACGGGGGGGGCTCAGCCCCCCCCCCCTAAAATTTTGCCTACAGAGTGACGGAATGGCGCCATTCGTAGGCGCCACGCCATGGCGCCATTGGCGTTGGCGCTGGCGCCAAGAGTCGCTGTATGTGTATGTGTATATAGATATATAAATACTCAGCGGCAGGCACACCTGGATGGCATTTTTAGCTATATGCATGTGCAGAGGTCGATCCGCTGAAAAGACCTTATGTGTAATGGAAGATTGCGCGCTTGCGCGCAAAAAATTTTATGGGTACCTTCCAAATTCCACCCCAAAAGCGCATTTTTCGGGACTTTTCTGGTCTCACCCCGGGAAGGGGGGGGGGCTGCAGCCCCCCCCGCCCCCCCCCCCCTGGATACGTCCTTGGTACTAGTGAATTTGAACAGAAAAATTGTCAAAAAGGTACGAATGAATGTTGGGGCAAAATTCTGAAGAAATACTCCTGTTTATGTTTTCTAGGGGGGAAAAGTATTTTTACTCATGAGGGTAACTAAAAAATTTACTTTACGTTTTCTGTACTCCGGGTGTGAGTAAAAGCTAAATACTTTACGTTTACGTATACTTTGAAAAAGTTCGGTACTTGTAACAACACTGGACCCCTAGTTAGCTACCTGATCAAGGTATTATGATATGATGAAAACTTGTCCCAACAGTGAAGTGAATTAGCCTAGAAAACGTTGGTCCCAAAAAAATTAAATAAGACAAACAAATGCAAAGTGAGATAAACATAAAAAAGAGTGCACAAAACGTATTTACACAGACACTGCAAAAGCTCGCTCTACATATTGATTGATTAACTCCAAGACAACCAAAGTCAACTTCAATACTGCCTGGCATAATTGCCGGCCTGCCTGTGCACCCTGTTCACGACGGGCGGCTGCATGTGCGTGGGCCGGCCGCCGTAGCCGGGTCTGAACTGCTGCTGCTCGTAGGTGGAGTAGAAGCCCGTGTTGTCCATGCCCGCCGGCGCCTGAGTAAGGAAAAAATTGAGAAATTTGCGGTTTTTCTTTTTGGTATAGTTTTTTAGCCACGTATGGTGTTCATTAAAAAAGCTTCAATAGCTTTGTTCGAAATAAACTCGACGGACTTGATGCTATACAATTTTTGGAATGTCTGAGACTCGTCGTATTTGACATACGTATACATACGTTTAACATTATTTTGTTCAGTTCGGCGTTTTCATGTCAAAAAAAACAACTTGATAACATGTTTGGGTCACACGTGGTGGTGTGCGCGGTTCGCTCGACTGTTACAATGTTGTCACGCACACTAGTATTTATACCATCGGCATTTGGAACACTCGTAAATCTGTTTTGAACACACTTGGTTAATGAAGAATGAGAAATTGAGGAAGGAATGATTATTCATCGCCCTCAACAGTAATTGACAGGCACAACATTGTGGTAAACTCAAATGTGTTCAAAACAGTTGTAATGAGTTCCCCAAGTTTCGTTTCGATCGTGTACTGGTGTGCGCAGCACCATAACAGCGGAAAACAGTTGACAGATTTATAAACACCTTCCCGATCAAGTCCGGCCGCCTATTTTTTCACTTAGCAGGCCATATCTCCGGTTGCGGGAGGGGTGGAAAACTAAAACTTGGGTGGTATATAGGCGCAACCCCCCACATCCCCGCATGAATAAATGGGGCAGCGGCGACTCACTATAGAGGGGGTCGCCATATACGTGAAAAAAAAGTGCAGCGTTTTCACTGTCCCGCACAGGTCCGGCCCCCAGTTGATTTCCTACACTGCGGGTCCCGTATCTCCAGCTGTGGGAGGGGTATAGATCTAAAATTTTTGGGGATGTGTCGCCAACACCCCCCCCCCCCTACTATACACTGGCCAGGCGGTTTTTGGCAACTCACCACAGTGTGGGGTGCAAAGTTTTAAATTTATTAAAATGTTACTGTTAGGGTTGGAAAAAAAACGTTTTTTTTAACTCGATGTTTTTTTTAAAAAAAAACGTTGTTTTTTTTATAAAAAACGTTTTTTTTTAAAAGCTCCCAGATATGACCTTGTGTCAACATATATAGGTATATCAGACAGTGGCAATACTTTGTGATGTTATATATGACCATATAATGTCTGTGGAGCCATGGGATAGCATTATAAGTGGTGATTTGTGTCAAAAATATCCATTTTTCGTCGACATATCGTTCGTATATCGCCTTATAGTCAAATGTTCGTGACTTCAGGTAAAGTTTGGCACGGAATAGTGATCAAACAAGGTTATAAAACGAGGTTGTTACTTTGGGAGTGAAGTTACACACTGTGGAGGTACATGGAAGCACATTACCTCAATATTATATACTACAGCAACATATGACGGCTTATTAACCCATGGTAGCACATAGAAATGGATACTTTGATACTAAAAATGCCACAAAACCAATTAAAACAACCACAAATGTCAATTTGTGTGTGAAATTGCGCGCTTGCGCGCAAAAATTTTGCAAAATACCTACTGCTTAGTACTAAAAATTTCGGTCGATGTTTTAAAAAAAAAAACATTTCGGACATCATGTGTTTTTTTTAAAAAACGTTTTTTTAATAAAAAACGTTTAAAAAAAAACATCGGCCAACCCTAGTCCCACAAGTCCAGCATCGAATTGAATTTCAAAAAATGGACACTTTTGTGTTGTTTTAACACTAATGTGGTTGACAGTGTGAAATAAGCATGAAATATCCTCTAAAAAATATATTATCCAACCTAAAACTGGCCACCACATGAACCCCTTCCCCCAAGTGGGTGAAAAAAAAATCACTTTTTACAACTTTTTGATTAGACACTTTAACAGCTGGTTTACAATAATTTATAGGGGAGGGTTAAAGATCTCAAATTGTGTAAAAAATCTTACATCAAAAATGCCTTCATAAGAAAATTTGCTGGGGGTGATTATCAAATTGTAAAAATGACAAAAATATGCGAAATTCACAATTTTAAATTTACCCCCAGCAAATTTTCTTATGAAGGCATTTTTGAGGTAAGGTTTTTTACACAATTTGAAACCTTTAACCCTCCTCTATAAATCATTGTAAACCAGCAGTTCAAGTGGCTGATGAAAAAGTTGTAAAAAGTGATTTTTTGTCAGCCACTCGGGGGGAGGGGTTCATGTGGTGGGCAGTTTAAGGTCGGATAAGATATTTGTTAGAGGATATTTCATGCTTATTTCACATTGTCAACCATATTAGTGTTAAAACAACACAAAAGTGTCAATTTTTCGAAATTCAATTGGATGCTGTACTTGTGTGGGACAGTAACATTTTAATAAATTTCAAACTTTGCACCCCACACTGTGGTGAGTTGCCAAAGACTGCCTGGCCAGTGTATAGTAGGGGAGGGGTGTTGGCGACACTTCCCCAAAATTTTAGATTAATACCCCTCCCACAGGTGGAGGTACGGCACCCGCAGTGAAAGAAATCAGTGGGGGCCGGACCTGTGTGGGACACTAAAAAAGCTGCAAATTTTTTTTTGATTTCGGCGACCCACCCTGTAGGGGGTCGCCGCGACCCCTTCAATTCATGCGAGGTAGAGGGGGGTTGCGCCAATATCTACCCCAAGTTTCAGCTTCTGGCGCGTCCTAGAACAGGAGATAGGACGTCAGAAGTAAAATAAAAAATGGGGGGCCGGACTTGATCGGGAAGGTGTTTAGTTGATACCATTGGTGAGATAATGATCGCACGTTGGGACTCACCTGTGACGGTCCATTGAAATCGTTAACACTTATCGATCGCGACTGCTGCAGCTGTCTGTATTGTTCTGGCGTCAAAACGGGATCCCGATCTTTTGATTCGAGTTGCCAGATTTCATTCAATTCCATTGTCTGAAAAAAGTGATTTCATAGATAAAGGGAAGGGAAATGGAAATAAGGGACGGGGGAATGGAGAACGACAAACTTGAACTTCACGAGATTGGAGTAACCCCGATAAGTATTTACAAGATATCCCACGTGTCCAAACTGGGGATGGAAAAACAACGTTTTTACGACCCCGTTATGCCGACACCAATTCATAAAAAATAAAAAAAATATTTTCAAATAAATGCATAGTTAAACCAATAAGCGGACCAACCTTAAAAGCATCCTTTACATAGGCATAATTTGCACTCAAACAGGCCACAAACTGCAACAAACCAAGCAGCACAATGAGCACAGCTACCAAAGAGACGTAATACCAGGTGCTGGCGGTGTCGGTGAGCGCACAGAATTCTTGCAAATCTCCACCGCACAGGACTAATGAACCAGTGGAAGACTGCAACAATTGGGGTCGAATTAAATGAGGGTTTGTCATTTTGATCAAATTTACTTTGGAAAAGTTTTATACAGTGGGGAATCTGAATTCACAGCCATAACCATAATAATAAGGCTTTTTCAAATTGAAAATACTCCTAAATGACAGGCAACAAATTCAGAGAAAATAGAAGGGATCCGGATTCATGGGTTTTCTCTGATTTTTCACAAAAAATTTGGAAACGCACACGAGGATGCCCGAGTAGTGGCATGAAATGTCCATTGGAGGTTTCCATTCATATTCGCAATAAAAGTCATTTTGAAAAAATTACGTGATCTGGTATTGAAGAATTATCGTCTGGATCAAGATTTCAAATTTTCGGGACCGGGATTGGTGCCTCCGAATCGCTGATTCCCGAACATCATCTTGATTCGAGTTCAATAAAGGATCCCGTTTGAACACTCACTTCAACCGCAAAAAAAAACTGACAGAAAGTGCGGTTCCATTCAACAGGGGCGCGAGCAGGGAGAGGTCCATGCACCTGGTGGCGGGCGACGAGGGCGCGCCCAGCCCCCCGCTGGCGCACAGCGACGCGAACACGCCGAACACCAGCGCCAGGCACACCGTCAACGCGCCTACGTATTTGATGATGCAGTCCAGGGACCTATTCCAGGTTGTTTAGCGGGGGCTGTTTGTTTAAAAAAAACCCGAACGGGGGGCTCATAGGGGGGGGGGCTTAAGTAGACGACACGCCGTGGCGCCATTGGCGTCGGCGCTAGGGCCATGAAACGCTATATATTTTTGTAAATGTACACAAATATTTACGGTGACAAGCACAAAAAATGGGGTGTATTGTTAAGGATTTACGTCTTTAGGGAGCGATCTGAATACTATGTAAACGGTACAGGAACGCGCGTAGCGTGTACAAATTCACCATCTATCTAATTTTCCAAACCAACCGAGCAACAACCAAGCCACGTTCAATCCATACGTCAATCCGATCAAACAGGCGATAGTGCCGCGGCCGGCGGACCTCGCCTTTGCCGTGCTAAAAGTGTGCCGCCGCGTGGCGCCGGTGGCCATGGCGCCCACCACGAGCAGCACGGAGCTGCACAGCAACATCACCGCCGCCAGGATGATCAGCACCAACTGCACCGCGTCCAGCCATGACAACTGCACGCGCAGCACATCGGTCGCCTGAGTGAGAAACCTTTGCCATGTGAAGCGAGGTTAAGTAAAGAAGAAGAGTCAACGGCGTATTCGCGTCGTTGACAGGAAAGCTACAGCTAACACTTGGACACGTGCCAACGATGACTCAGTGTCGTTTCAATCGATAAAATGAAACAAACCAAATCCAAGGTGGCATTCATGGCTCGGTATGTGATCACGCAGTACAGAATGGCTCCCACCCAACATAGTACCAACGCTATGCAACTTGCGTAAGGAACTCGGCCCCAACAATCCTCCATCTTGAACAAGAACGCTTTTTTTTATGTTTAGAAGCGACACATACATTTTTGGATACAATATCGAACATTACATTTTCAACAGAGGTAGCCATTTACAACAGTGAAGAATTGGAACGATATTTCCAATCAATATCAATCGACCAGCATCTTGAGCGGGTCGGATATCCATAACCGAATATCGAGGCAGTATATCGAATTATATACCGTTATTTTCAACTCAATGTCCTCTAAGGGTTCGCCAGTGAAGTTGGCCCACGTCCAAGTTATCGGTTACGTAATAAACGAATGAGAGTGAAAACTGCCTCCGCACAAGTGAATGATAAAATTTTCTCCATAGTGCAACTTTTCACATCATAATCGCTATTTTCGTTTATATACCTATTTTCAGCTATTTTTAGCCTATTTTATTTATATTTATAGCCATTTCGTAATCAATGGCCAGCTGCCAACTCCACATAACATAACCACATCGCGACTAACGACGACGAAAATGCTAGAAGGAAAACTTGTCTTAAATAAGGCAAAATTTTCCGAGTGTGGTTTTCAACGATCAAATTGTTACATCGCACAAACTAGGGATGACCGGCGCATTTTTAACCGTATTTTTTACGAACCATCACCATATTTTGGAGCTTTTTGATAAACTATTGCTGTTGATTTCAAAAAAACGGGGTCATTAGAAAACATTATTCATCCCTAGCACAAACAACCGATTTCGAAATGCTAAATAGGTTTATTTCATTCATTATTGTATCTCTAGGTGGTCGTCACAAACTTTTGATAAATACTGGCCATAACTAATAAATCAATACCAGGCAGTAATTGCAGGCATTAAAGCTCATAGAATCATCGAAATACCGCTATATCCATACAGATACCTTTATACATATTACATATAATAACACACACACGGATCTAAACATCTTTGCAACATTTTACATGATTTACATGGGATACTTTAACGATTTCACCACACAGGTGCATAAAAATGAAGTGTGTAGATTCTGAGCAACAAGGCAGTAGTGAGGGACATTATGACTGCAATCACCGTGGGTCTCCTTCCCGCAGGTGCCCTGAAAAACAAATTTTCAAAGTTTGAAATATCAACTTGCACTTGGTCAAAATTCACAGCATCACTGCTACATACACCTTTACACTTCTACACTTTTATCTAAAAAAGTTATTTTTCGCGCCTTACACATCCTAATTTATGTTGTATTTCCAAACGCAGCCGTTTTTTGTGTTCGCATACTCAGTAAGTGAACTGCAATTAGCAATCAAAAAATAACCCATGATTTTTATTTTCGAAAATCATAATAAATATAAATAACCTGTGATTTATATATATTTCTATTTTTTCCAAATTCTGAGTGATATATTTATATATATTTTTTAAATTTAAAAAAATCACTGAGAAAATCACTCATACTTGACACATTGTTGTGCAAGTGATTTTCCCCAGAAAATCTCTGCTCATGTAGAGCATTATTGGGTTAAAATGGTAACTGCAATTAGTATTTCAAAAATGTCGGGTAATGTATATTTTTAAGTATAAGAAAATATGAAAAATACTGCATTTATATATATTTTTCTCTCCAATTTTTTCAGAGAGATTTTACTGAAATTCCTGAAAATCACGCATTTTTGGCACGCCCCAAAACTTCCAGACCCTACCACCCCCCAACCCACCAATTACAATGGTCAGTGTCACAGGCGCACACTCTCTGCGGGGTAGTTCGCTGGTGCACTCGCTTCCTGCCGCCGTAATTCACGTCGTAGAACGTCTCGCGCTGCTCCACGGCCAGCTGGACGCACTCGTACAGGTCGGACGGGTTGTCCGCAGAGTGAGAGTTTTGAGTTGATACCGGCTGTGAGGTGTCCTGCTGGGGGGTATTGTGCCATTTTTTGTTGAACGTTTTCTAGAGACGTTCTTCTGTAGAGATACCTTTATTTCCGACATATTCGCACCCGTTTAATAATTTAGTACGTGCGCTTCGTTGTAGTTATGTGTCCCGAATATGAACCTTGTCTGAAGTGTAACATTAAGTGTATTCTGTGTATACCAACATTTACAATCAACGTTAATTTGA
Source organism: Sphaerolaimus hirsutus (assembly GCA_964036195.1). NCBI lineage: Eukaryota > Metazoa > Nematoda > Chromadorea > Monhysterida > Sphaerolaimidae > Sphaerolaimus > Sphaerolaimus hirsutus. The sequence goes on along the minus strand of OZ038452.1, from coordinate 9,761,241 downwards.
AAAATTTTCACCAGAATCTTTATTGCCATTTCAAAATCAACAGAATTTGATAATGCAGAAATTCTTATCAAAGAATAAATATCAGTTCTTTTATTTTTCCCAAATGAATCCCACAAAACCACTGAAAATTGAAATTTTTCCCATTGAAAATTGCCCCTCCAGCCTCACCTGTATCCTTCTTGCACCTCTTGTATACTTTCTGAAAAAGTCTCTGGTTGCACAGCCCATTTGTATCCAATAACCCTGAGCTCCCCCCAAATCCATTGTCATTGTTAAGCACACATCTTCATTTCTGTCGCATTCGATTGAGTCCAACCCGCTGCGTTTTAGTGTTTAAAGGTCACCCACGATTACCACGAGCTAATGGTCCTGTGTAGTGATGTAAAAGCGCCATGGCGCTGGCGCCTGGCGCTAGCGCCAAAGCAAAAAGCGCCATGGCACTTTTGGCGCTTGGCGCTGTGCTATGAATAAGCGCCATGGCGCTTTTGGGGCTTGACGCTATGATGCTCTGGCGCCATTGGCGCATGGCGCTTGTGTTTGAAAAAGCGTCAAAAAAGCGCCAAGAACTGAAAAATATACATCGTTATTTTAAGCAAAAAGTCATTGTGTAACAGTAAAAAGTCCTGTGACTTTGTCAAAGGTCATACAAAGTGTCGAAATTTCAATGGTAAAATGTTTTATTACTTATTCTTATTGACATTTTACATGGCATTTGACTCTTGACCTAACAGCGCGCAGACTGCCCTCTGAGACTAGTCCAAACTAACAATCCAAACCAATCCAAAATTCTAAAAATAATTTGGAAGAAAACACTAAAGCACTTTTTCCAGATGGTTTGCCATCATTAGCCCAAACTCCCAGTCCCTGTAAAATCATATGACAAAAATACATAGCAAAACTTGACTGGAGCACAGAAGTTGACTAAATTTATCTTGCGAGTTAAACGAATAAATAACTCTGTATTAGCATATATGAGCAGCAAATTTTTTTGGCGCTGGCGCTATTGGCGCTTGGCGCTAACATCCTCTGGCGCCATTGGCGCTTGGCGCCGTGGTCTAGAAAAGCGCCATGGCGCTTTTGGCGCTTGGCGCCAAAGTTCTGGCGCTTTTCACATCACCAACGATGGAAAAAACACAGAAATTGAACACAGAAACTCATTGAGTTTCTGTGTTTTTGTTTTACACAGAAACACGGAAACTCACAAATTTTGAAAAACTCAAAACTCAAATGAGTTTTTTTTGGAGAACACAGAAACACAGAAACACGGAAACACAGAAAAGTTTTTTGAGTTTTTGAGTTTTTTTCAGCGAAGTGGTTGAACACATTTTCAAAATGCACATGAATTCAGTTAAACTAAACAAGATAAGATATGCATGTATGGCATGTAAATATGTACATAATGTATTCAAATTTTATGATGGAACAAAAAATAATTTAAGGATGGCATGCACATCTCCTGGTGGACATGTTTAAATATAGTTGTAGTTCAAATCAATTCTGTAGTCTTCCATACAGTGCACATCCATTGAAGAATTCTGGAGTACTGCGTAAATTGTCCTTTGTGAGCATTTTGTTGATGCTGGTGTTGCGATGTGGGTGGATGTCCTCATTGAGGACATTTTTATGGACTTTTTTGACACTTGAATGATAACACTTATGTTATGTGGGGTTAAAACATGTGCAAAATCAATATTTTATAAGAAAACCGCTGTTTCCACATCAAAATGCTGTAAATCAGATTTTTTGGGGGGAAAACTCAAGTTTTTTAGACAAAAACTTGAGTTTTTTAGAAAAAACTCAAAAAACTCGAGTTTTAACAAAAAACACAGAAATAAAAACAGAGTTACTCAAGTTTTTTTCGATAAAAAAACTCAAAACACAGGTATTCATTTTTGAAAAACTCAAAACACAGAAAGTGTTTTTTTTGGAGAACTTACCCATCGTTGCACATCACTAGTCCTGTGGCGCGGTACTAGGTAGTGATATGCGCCTGGCGCCATTTGAGGGCGCCATTTGGCGCAGTCATAGAAGGGCACCACGATGGCGCCAACACTGTTTCAGGACGAGTTTTGTAAAAACGATAAAAATTTAAAAAATGAGTGCATCGAAACAGAATTTTTGACCTAAAATTGCTTAAGTAGACAAGTTTTTGCTTGTTTGTAACAATCCATCAGGTACCAGTTCCGCAAATTGAGAAGTGTGAAGTAAAATGGCTAATGCGAAGTGAAATGAGAAGTGTGAATTGAATTGAGAAGAAAATTGGCAAAAGCGAAGTGAAATGGCAAGTAAAGTGGCAAAAGCGGATTAAAAAGATAAAAATAAAACGTAATTTCCTATCGCTTTTGCCAATTTCCTTCTCAATTAACTTCTCACGTCTCATTTCACTTCACATTTGCCATTTACTTCTCATTTCTCAATTTGCGGAACTGGCCCAAGAAGTATCCGGCCAAAACATTCAGTTCTCAAATCACACACAAACCAAACCACATTGAGAAAAACATTCCAATAACAACCAACCTGCAATAAGGTCTAGGCATGCTAGTAGCGATTCTCATGTTTCTAAAATCATTGTGATAAGTGCCAACGAAAGCGTCGCGCTTGCACGCCGAACAGCGAAGGGCCGAACTCGACGTGGGCTGCAGCAGCAGAAGGAGCACGCACAGGATGTGGCTGGTGCGCATGTGCTGCGCCCTGCATTGGCGGAAAGGGAGGATTGTCCCTCGTGGATTCTTCGTGAAACGATTTAATTCTGTGATTTGGCATTTGAGAAAATACCGAAAGCGAAGGCCGCTGCTTGAACCAGTGCAAGGTTATCTGGTGGTAAAAAAGGCCGTGCACTGCACACTAGTGATGTAAAAGCGTTATAGCGCTAGCTCCTAAGCAAAAAGCGCTTCTGGCGCATGGTGCCATTTTGCTCTGGCGCCATTGGCGCTTGGCGCCAAAGTTCTGGCACTTGTCACATCAATACTGCACACGTATGTAATATACAGAGTTTCCACTTTTGGCACCAATTTCAAGATGATATAGAATTATCATGCACATGCAGTGCCCTGCTGGCCATCGCAACTGGTACCGTATATCCACGAATAAGGCCCCAGGGGATTATTTTTCGTTAGACGGTTTTCAGGTGGGTGTTATCAAAAGGGGAGTTTCTAAGAGGGTAGGTATATTTCAAGAATATACGGTAATTAACCGGTAATCACGTTGTAAACTTGTTAAAAACGATCAAGAACACTCACCATATTCTCCCGATCAAAAGAGCAGCCAACTGTACAACACCAGACGGGTCACACCAGTGCACCTTTCTGTGTCCGACAAGATGCCCTTGAATGTGTCCGCCGCGGGCCACGTGCTGCAGCACAGCCAGACCATCGGCTAGCGGCACGTGCAGTACAACTGCGCCGCCGCTGCCGCAGCTGGTAGGTACGTGATTATTTCGAGTCATTGAATTGACTTTCTGCCATCGGTTGATTTTTGGGAGTCATCGATGGCCCGTGTTAATTTATTGTATAGTTTATGTAGTAATGAGGTACATAATAGCTGCAATTAAATACACACTAGTATGACACTATATTTATTTGCGTAAAAGCAGCTGGTTGTGATTTAGCATCGCCGTGAGTAACATATGCGGCTGAAGTTTGTGACGCGCCGGCTCGAATAGCGCCGCGGCGTTAGATCCAAGTTTCCAATCTGCCGTAATTGAATCCACACGCCGCTGCCGCCGCGCGATTCAGCGACGTGAAGTTAAAGTGTTAGCATCCATTTCAGATATTGAAAGCTGCAGGTGTGTGGCTCGAGGGAAGCATCTGCAAGTGTCATTTGAGGAATAGAATAAACTGAACCTTAACTTAATAAACCGGGCTGGGGGAAAGGTAAATAGGCAAGCACTGGCGGGTCAGTTATGCTGTTGACTATATTTTTGAATGAAATTCAGTTTTAGAAAATGAGTTTGTCGGTAAAAATTTCTTCTAAACCAAAATCAAACCAAAGATTAATTTTGACAAGCACGAGAAACATGTTTTCATTTAAATATTTCTTGTGTCGTCAAAAGTCACCTCTCAAAAACTATTCCATTTTTTCTCAGTCTTGGCACAGTAACTTACTATTCCAAAACACTTTTTAACCACCAACTATAGTACTAACAAAAGAACATGACAATAAAACTTAAGCAAACCAGAAAACGTGCGACAAAACTCCCAAAAGTATTTTCAAGATGATCTATGGCGCCAACAAAAGCGTCCAGTGCGATGCATCACCGATATCGGGGTTCGCAAAAACGGATTTGTGTCTAAAACGAGTTGCAAAGTGCATTGGTGTAGCGCAAATGCGACAGTCGTGAAATTTTTTATGAATGCGACAACTGACTGTGACTATTGGTAGCTAAATGTTAGCTATTCATTAAATTGATACTGAAGTTTGCCAGTGGAAAATGACACACCTACTTACATTTGTGCATACGAACAAGTGTTATGCTATTTAGCAGTATATTTTTTAACGCAGAAATATTGTCAATTTGAAAACATCTGCATGACATCGATCATAAAGATGTCAGGATGTCGCACATTTTTATACTTCAATGCGAAAGATCAAAAAAGCGAAAACCATAACAAATGAACACTCACTTTCGTTTTATCATTTATTTATGTATCCACACAGAACAATGGGAATCAAAATCTATTCAATTGTTTTGTCCTATAGGCCAAAAAGAAAAATGCTTAGTATTTTTTGAGAAGTCCTCCCACATGCCTCACGACAAGGCATAACTCACGTCATAATGACCAGTGTCTCACTAATGCATAAAACTTGAGTTTATGGATGAACACTGATGCATAGGTGTCTGAAAAGTGACGCATAGTGCAAGGCAACGGCACCAGAGTTCAGATGTAGTAAAAGCTTCAAAAATTACTAAAATTTTTATGGGCAGACACACCTAAAAAGGTTAAAAGGACAGTCTTGGAGTTAAACTGAGGTACACCACTTGTCTGCTACACTCCCAGTTTTCATGGCATTGTTGCGTTACCACTCGATCACTATCACATTCAACACATTACTTGTAACAGTGATCGTTTTTTTCAATACTGAATAGCGACTGTTATTCAATACAAATTCAATGGGCGTGACAAATGACAATTAAAAATCAAAGTGCAAACAATCACGATGCTGCAAAATCCACGCAACCGTGCATGCATTTTTCTCTCATTTCACACGAAAAGTCGGATTGAAACAGCCACACAGATGAATGTGGCATGATATTTACAAAGCGCCCAATTTGTGTATTATAACTGACATGTTTATTCATGCACAGAGACGTGGCAAAGACACACAGGGCTCAGAAGTAGTCAGCTTGAACCATTTGCATGCCACACTGGCCTTCTAGTTGGCAATAGGGGTTGAATACCGCCAGAAAATTGGCGCCAAAAATTGCTAGGCCTTGGTGCTTCCGGAAGTGCCGGCCGCAGAAATTGTCTTACACAGTTTTGGATGCGTGTGAAGTTGACGTGAAGCTAGGTGAAGCTAAATACGTGTAGAAGACCCCTTGCCATAAATTTCGTTTGGTAGTGAAAGCGTGTGGAAGCTGTATTTTTGCTGTGCTTGTCCGGCAGAACATTGGCTCAGTGTGGTAATTAAGCCATAGCATCAGAGTTGTTAAAAGTACTGAACTTTTTTAAAGTAAATGTAAACGTAAAGTATTTTTATTTTACTCACTCATGAGTACAGAAAACGTAAAGTATATTTTTTTTACTTTTACACTGCGTAAAACGTGAGTAAAATACTTTTTTTCTCAAAAAATGAGTATTTTTTCCTGAGAAAATGTATCAATGGGTATTTTTTTCACAGAAAACGTATAAGTGAGTATTTTTCTCAAACATAATGTAAAAATTGGTGTTTTTCACTTTTTACTCTGAAATACTTCAACGATGTGTCTTTTTCCTTCCTGATAAGTAATTCTTGAGAAAATATCCAATGTTTGTCACCTTCTGTCTGTTAAAATGTAACTTTCTGTGCCCCTTTAAATACGTTTTCGGTACGTGCGTACTTTCAAAAAGTACGCGAGTAACTGAGTATCGGTATTTTTTGCGAGGAAACGTAAACGTATTTACGCAGTACGCAAGTATACGTATTTATCGAGTAAACGTAAATACGTTTTAGCAACTATGCATAGTATCAGAAGTTCAATGGCACATTTACACCCCCACTCGCAGCACACCTGTTCCAGCCAGCATCTTTGCACACTATGCCAAGATGTCCACATCACTATCGTGTGCGTCTCACAACCGTATCCTGCTAAGCGCAAAATTTACTCAAGTTTTGGGCAAAACCGGGGTATTTAAATAGGTAGGCCCCCAGTAAGTAATGACAGATCTCATCAATAGTTCTGAAAATCGTGTATTCTGTCTCTTCTCTTCTTTTGTAAGGTTATTTTCTCAATTCTCTTATATCAATGTAAACATAAAATCCTCCAGAAACCAGTGTGAGAAAAAGCAACAATCTTCACGTGATTAAATTTTACTATTTTAGCATCATCAAAACACACAAATTACCGTCACAAAACAAGCCAAGGTTGCAAAAAGCGCCAGTTTGTGAAATGGATGCCAGTATCTTGGCGGGTTGTGTGGAACAAGCCAACGCTTTACGCTGGCCATTAGCACGCTAACTGGGCTCGCCGTTTCAGCAAGTAAAGCTGTCGTGAGGGCTATCCGCCGTGATGTCACTGCTGCACATGTTTGTCACTTTTTGCATCCCACAGTTTATCTGCTGCTTCTTGCAGCGGCATCTAAGAGGATGTATTCATTTGTGTCAGTCGTCCCATCATTGATTCATGAGTGACATGCATATTTTACAAGCTGCAGCTTTGCAAAGATAGTTTTCCATCTAGCTTGGCAAACCACTAAATCAGAGTTGATACGGATTTTCGACTGTGATATTAAAAAGGCATTTTACATTGTGAAATTTCCTCGAACAACACTTGAATACCAAAGCCATTTGATAGTGAAAAACAACTGTTTTTTTTTGAATCCCTTGACTGAGAGACTTTGCACTTTTACGAAATTGCGAAAATGATAAGAAGTTACTTGAACGCAAAAAGTGAGGCCCCTGAGCGTATTGACAAAATATACCATGAAAAAAAACAAAGGATTAGATGAAAACAGCTGCAAAGTGCACCAAAGTAAATAAGGATCTCGAAAACCAAGGTAGACCATGCAAAGAGAAATCTGCACAAAATAAACCTAAAACCTAGCTAAACCGCAGTCACAATACATATTTACAATCTACACCATAAAGCTTACGCTGACTGCGACCGGGGGACCGACAGTAAGCCAGAGTAAAATAAAGTGACATCATGAATTTGCAAAGTGCGCAGGAACTCCGACCCACGCGCACCAGTTGATAAAGTGCCACCAGTCGCAATTACCATCGATCATACGCGTGTGTTGTGTTGGCACCGGCCGCCGCGCTAAACAGACAGCGGTAATTTGTAACAACTCGTTGCGGGGCCGCGCGCCCGCCCGGTGATACATATTTATTTGTTGGGTTATACCTCACTCGGAAGTTTCAGAGATGGCAAAGTTTCAGATTTTTATCAATATTTTAGTTGAGGAGATCTATGATAAAATTGTGATATTTATTTTTTGATCTTAATCGTTCAATGCTACTGTATTCAATGCGAGATCAATAGTATAAAATCAATAATGCATAGTTGTTAAAACGTATTTACGTTTACTCGATAAATACGTATACTCGAGTACTGCGTAAATACGTTAATGTTTCCCCTTTGAAAAATACCGGTACTTACTTACTCGCGTACTTTTTGAAAGTACGCGAGTATAGAAAACGTAATTGTGAATTTTTTGGGTGCTTAAAAGCAGAACCCACTCAAATAACGAATTAAGCGGCAGCAAAAATGGCAGCGGAAATGATAGAAGTTGCGATGGTAGGGACGACTCTGGCTTTACCTTTTACTCCTTTTTAAATCTACCGAGGTACAACATAAATAGTAACATACTACCTTTTAATTTTTTTACTTTTACGTTTTCCCTGAGTAAAAATAACAGTATTTACGTTTACTCACCTTTTACGTAGCGTAAAAGTAAAAAAATTACTTTACGCTTTCTGAACTAAGGGGTGAGTAAAAATAAAATACTTTTCGTTTACGTTTACTTTGAAAAAAGTTCAGTACTTTCAACAACTCTGCAATACTGCACCGAATTCACTAAGAGTGAAAGTTTTTATTCAGGGGAAATGGTAGGTTTCATTTTAAAGTGCGCCGTTAGTAGCCTTTAGGATGCTACATAACCGGAGCAATTTTAAAATTCGGGCTGGGCGTATTGACTAGCTTTTAAATTACGTTTTCGTATTAAGTCTACCTATGTATATACTGCATTTCCTTGAAATAGCCCAAGGGTTTTTTTATTCTCTAAAAACTTTTGAGCTGGGTAGTTATTCAGGAGGGCTTATAATATTGTTAGAGGGGGTATTATTTCTCCAAATGTTCTTTTTGAAACTCCATTTTTTCATTGTTTGTAACATAGTGAAAATTTCAAAAAATTTCAAGCGGGTTATTCAGGCGGAGTTAATTTTTTCATCAGAATTTTTAGTAAAGCTCACCTATTTAGATCACATGGAAAAATTTAGATCCCGTGGCTTAGTTTCCTTGAAATACCCCCAGGGGGTTTATAATTTCGGTTTATAAGGGGGTAATTCGAGGGGGGCTTATTCGAGGGGGGTATTAGTTGGGGTATTTCGAGGGGTGGGGTTCATTCAAAGGGGTATTTCGAGGGGAGTGGGGTCCGTTCAAAGGGGTATTTCGAAGGGAGTGGGGTTCGTTCAAAGGGGTATTTCGAAGGGAGTGGGGTTCATTCAAAAGGGTATTTCGAAGGGAGTGGGGTTAATTGAAAGGGGTATTTCGAGGAAATACGATACATCTTTATACCTAATGTACTACAAAACGGTGTTGCATGTCTGTACGAAGTCGTACTGAGATCATTTCTCGCCTGTGGCTGCGGTCGATCGAAATTCAATCGAAGCCAGAAAAACCGCCTCGGTCTAGGATATACATAAATGCCGACGTCGCGGCAAGGCGAGGCGAGTAAATCTGATCTGCTCAAACTCACACCTCTTTTTACATGTTATCTAGAAATGCATGAACGAATACAAAATGCAGTTTGACATGGACACGCATGAAAAAATTAACTTCGTTGCAAGAACGCTATAAAATCTAAGGTTGCATATGCGCCACATTTGCCGATACGCGCGGCGCTATCCGCAAGAAGCGGCAGTAAACACACACGAGTCGCAGCGACGGCACATGGATACAGCTGAGAATTAGGTCGATGGCGGCATAACTGCAGCTCACAAAGACGGACATGCGCACGCTGGTGTCGCTGCGCCGCTCGTAGAGTTGGAGTGGCGCCAAACTGCCAACAATTTAAGAATTTTCATCAGGCCCGACGCCTTAAATATATTGAGAGATAGGTAGTCTTTTGGCTTGTTGAAAAATTAAATTATAGGTTTAAAGGTTTAAATAAGGTTTAAATATACCGTATTACTTAGAATTATCCCCCCTTGAATTAACCCCCCCTCGAATTAATACCCCATCAAAATGGGCTGGGGAAATAATAAACCCCCCTCGAAATATCCCCCCCCCCTTCAGAATGATGTAAACTGGTGGACAATTTAAATGGAAAATTGACTACATAAATTTTCGAAATATTCTCATGTGCAAATGATCAGCCCAATCTGGCTAAAATTTTGTGTGAATGTGGGGCCAACATTTCTTTACATTGTCCCCAAATGGCACCCCCCAGCACCCCCCTGGTTAGCCGTGACAGCCTTCTATATATTTTTTCTGATTTTTTTTCTGGCCAATATAAATGGAAAATTTTGGAATCCCACACAGAATATTGCTGCGGGAAAGCGCGCTGCCATTTTTGGCATGCTGCCAACACAAGCATTGGATACGCTTGTGCTGGCAGTTTTTTGATGGAAAAAAAATCACTAATGGCTCGCTCAGAGCCGCACATAGGTTGCAGGGTGATTTTTACCCGCTGCTGTCCCCACACTGCTGCTGCCTCACAAAAATCCATCCTAATTTGCAGATATCAGCAACTTCATGACATTCAAACATATTAAGAACTTTATAAGTGCAAACATTTTGATTGTGATTGCAAAAACCACAAATTTACACTTTCTTGGAATGACCTCTTCATCTGTCTGGCCCATTTACACAAAATACAGGACACATTTCCAGTTGTCCCCTGGTATATGTTTAACAGATAATTGTTGCCTGAATTGAATGGGCACTAGCATTTAATGATTTGCATGCAGATGCTGCAGAGGCCGTCACGCTTTTACGGAAATGCTGTCTTTGAACAGTGGTATTTCCACTGATCGCCATAAATGCAATCTTTGTGCAACAATGTGGTGCAGGACCAGCCACATGTTGCTCATGACACTTAGGAAGCCAGTCCTGGTCACCATGTGCTGTATCATTAGCCTGGGGCTGTGTAAGACACATTAGTTCCAATATATGTTTTGTTCAAAAAAGCATTTCAGGTTTGATCTTCAGCAAAATTTTGGTGTAGGGATTGCGTCGGTTGTGAGGGGGTGGAATAGTTGCAGGAAGTTACCATCTCATATGTCCCAAAAAATCAGTGGCCTAAACCATCCCAAACACATTTTATAAATAAATCAAATTCCGGCCCGAACAAAAATTTGTATGGATTTTCCATTTATATTGACCAGAAAAAAAGTGGAAAAAAAATATTTTCAGCAACAAGGGTGGCCTGAGGGGGTGCCACTTTGGTTATATATAGTATATACTTTGGGGCACCCTCACACTAAGTGACAGCCTGATGGCTTGCTTGTGTGATTTTTAAAATGTTATTTTGTGAATTTTCCATTTATATTGTCCACCAGTTTACGTCATGTACATTATAAATACGTCATGTATGCAATGTACATGATGTATATTACTGTTAATCTGCATTGCAGCCACACATAGACTAGTTTGTGTAGCTATCTACGTTTTTATGTCCAAATATATCCTGTTTGGACACATTTATTACCTGTTTTGGGTATGCAAATGCCTACTATTTACTACGATCCTTACGAAAATTTCTGACGAAATAATAATACCCCCCTCGAATAATCCCCCCCTTGAATTAACCCCCCCCTCAAATTTTGCTGGCGAAAAAATAAACCCCCATGGGGGTATTTCGAGGTAATACGGTAGTAATATTTTGACCGTTCCCAACCGTAGACCCATTTGTAACCGTAGACCCATTCATTATCGGTAATCGATCCCAGCGCCAACGCCAACGTTTTCGAATGGCGTCGTGATTCCTTTCGAAGCCCCGGCTTCACATCGCCATTCGAAGATGCGCACGCTGCACAGCCACAAGCCGGCGCGGCACAAAGCCGCAGCAGTGACCCAAATTGCAACTGCAGTCGGGCCGGCCGCCGGGCCAGTTTGCGCGCAGCGGCGACAAGCTATTAGGGCTCGGCGGGGATAAAATGGGCCACTTTGTGCGCACGAGACTCGCGGGCGAGCGTCGTTGCGACGGAATAATATTCCAGGAGCTACATGGCTATCAGCGCACACAAAAAGCGCATTCTGTGAGATGACGTGTGGTTGAAGGGTGACCCGCGAAATGTGATGAACGATGTCTTATAACAAAAAAGACTAAAGTCGAATAGAACATAACAAAACCTAGGTAAAGGTAAGCCTTTAACAACAGCAGACAATGCAATTTCGGAATTTCCCATAAATTGCGAAAGCGAATGATGCGAATAATAATTGCGAAAATCTGCAGGAAAATACGATACAAGTGTGCGGAAAATGAAAATCTCAGAGTGTTCCAGGAAAAACACTGTCTCAGCAAGCCTCAACCATGCATGCACAACCCAACACTCAACATTAACCTAAACATAAATTTGAAAATGGGCCACACCCCCTGGGCAACCAATCCAAATAGAGCGGCGCACGGCGCAGTGCACTCAAAGCGATCCTATCAGTGAACAAGTGCCTCTATCTATTCCAAGTCTATGATGCAGAATGGCCGGTTTCAAACAGATAAATCAAATTATGGAGGCAGAATGACGTTGATATTAACGCTGCCCGCGTGTTGAAGGTATTTGAAGCAATTCAGTGGAGATAAATGAGCCTAGGATCCTATAAAAAGACGATTTTGGGGATCCAAACATCGCTCGGCAGATGTTTCGTCGCTATTTTACTGCCGCCCGCATCAACGGCTGCGTAAAGTTCCACGCACATTCAGCTATCACGACTATTGCAATTAGCGAAAACAAACATAAAAGCATGATTTCAGAGTAGTCGAGTCGAGTCGAGAGCAAAGTGCCCACACAGCACTCACGGTGCAAAATCAAAACACGCTCGTAAACAAAGCATGCGTGCAGTGATGCATGCCGGACGCATTCACAGGGGACAATGGGGAATAGGGGCTCGGATGCTCGCGCCATGCCGACGCCCAGGTAACAGACAGACCCGGCGCGCACTTCGCAATGTGCGCCGGGACACTAAAACAGGCGCGCCGGGCACACCTGAGTGCGCAGAAACACACGCTACGCTTTGCTCCATGGTTGGCTTCGGCTAGAAGTTCTCCTCAGCGGTGAAAAGAGATTGGCCGGCTGAGCAAAAGCGACGTCTCCATAGCGCGGCCGGCGTGCGCTCGCCTACGGGGGTCCACTTAGCTTGTGGCAGCTGGTGGCATGTGAATCTGGATTTTTTTAAACATTGTCAACTATAATCTTGCTTCCTATGTTGATCATTCCATGCGAGGTTCGCGTAATACAAAAAATGAATTAAGAAAATATAAAAGATCTTATATTTATTTATGCTTTCTACAGGTTTTTCCAGAGAGATTAAATTATTTTTAATTATATTTATTTTATGAGAAGTAAACTCAAGTAAACTTAAGGTTATGGAAAATAAATACAAGTTTTTGTTATCTCAAACATTATTGCTTGCTACTCAACACACTCGTTGACATCGCGAATTCGTGTCAACTAAAATGTTAACAAATAACGCCAAAATTTTCAAAAGGATCACACTTAGTGCTCCAAAAATGGGTGATTTTCAGGAAAAAATATTTAAAAAGGTAAAATCTCAGAAAATCTCTCTAAAAATAAAGTATAATTAGGTGAATCTCTCTGAAAAAAAGCAGAGAAAATACGTATACCTAAATAAATATAAAAATAAAATAAATGAGAGATTTTTTATATTTACTTCTCATAAAAGAAATGTGAAGTAATCACTCTAGAAAAGCATAAATAAATACCATATTTCCTCGAAATACCCCCTGGGGGTTTATTTTTTCAGAGTGAACATTTTGAGTGGGGTTAAACGATGGAGGGGGTATTTCGAGGGGGTTTATAATTTAACCAGAAATTTTTTGAACTCCCAGTACTAATTTGTTGTTTGTAACGTGTGCAGACGTAGAAAAATGCAACAATAAGCACCATGTATAAGGGTCTATAGACTTGTATATAAGTATGTAATTGGTATCAACCATGTTCTGCATCGCCCAGATCACAAACTGTAGCTTTTGTCATTTACATTCTCTTTACACTTACCTAATTTGGGAGGGAATATTTCGAGGGGGGTTAGAAATTCATAGTGTCCATTTTGAGGGGGAGGAGGGTTTTCGAGAGGGGGGTATCTCGAGGATATACGGCATATGAATTTTGATATTTTCTTTATTCACTTTTTTATCACGTGAAGACCGCATGGAATGATCAACGGAAGACGAGTCAACTGAAAATTGATTTTACACTTGATCACTTCCATCATAAATTTTTCGTTCAAATTCGTTCATGTCATTTCAAAGTCACATGTGTTAAATAATACCTGGCTGGAGTATTGATTATATGGTTAATTAACGGGATGTTAAATTCACAGGATGGAAACTTGCGACCGGCCACATGTGATGCCGTTCACTCTACCCACCTTTTGCGGGCCTTCCCGCCGTGCAGCGGGGGACTTTTTCTCCGGCCCCTCCGTCAGGTAATAAATGTTGCCGAATAAATCCAAAGTGATCAATTGGAAAACGCTGTTGGCACGCGATATCTACCTGGTAAAAAAGTTCTGGAATTAACCTGTTAAATGTTAGAAGCTTCATCATAGTGATATTCTACTGTGATGGTACAATTCGCAGCATACTGCCTGTGGGTCAGTATAATTTGACTCAATGTAATTTTCCAGTATTTCATGTAGATGTCTGGATTCTAGTGATACCCATCCAGCTAGGTATAAATAACATAGTCCATAATTGGTAAGCTCCCGCGAGTGAGAACCCCTTGAAAAATCTAGCCATAAAATAACTTTGTCTTTGATTTCATCGAGAATATCTATATATAATATTTATGTGTACCTATGTATTGAGGCAATTTTTATATCGAGCGCACTAGAACACTGTGTATGGATGTAAAAGGAACATAAATTGTACCGGTGGATCTTCGCCAGAATTTATCTTTGATTGGGATACCTAAAACCAACATTTGAACCCGAATGAAAGTAGCACTGGCGGTCAATGCCGCGCGAAATTTCGATTTTCTTGAAAATAATTTTACATTTTGCAGTTCCACATCATGATGCAGTAAGTGATGGATACCTAAAAAAGTGACTTCTCCTACCGAAGTTTTTATCCGAATTTCCACCAGAGTCACGCTCACGCACCGAATAGGAATGGATGCGGAGAAAACTATTCTACGACGAAGCCACAATGCAATAACGCGCGGCATTCACATGCGCCGCGCGGCCCATTCGAAGCGCGACAAAATGACGCCTGAACAACTGCAGCCGATAGCTGAGGTCTGCGTTGGAATTCGGATTTACCAAAATTGAGCGACTTTTACAACGATGACGTCGGCGATGCGAAATCTGTGCATCGAGAAGCTTGTGGAATTTTTTGAAAACATCATTGTCATTGCCACCATTGCCACGGTTGAACACGTTTATACGTTCTCTTGATCTACCGTATTTCCTCGAAATACCCCCAGGGGGTTTATTTTTTCAGAGTGGAAATCTTTAGGGGGGTATTTCGAGGGGGGGGGGTTATTATTTCGCCAGAAATTTTTCTAAATTACGTAGTAAAGAAAGGGCTTTTACATACTCAAAACTGGCAATAAACGTCACCAAACTGGAAAAAATATTAGAATATACAAACGTAGAACATACATACAACGTATTTATAGCTACCGTATTTCCTCGAAATACCCCCCGGGGGCGATATTTTCATAGTGGTCCCGAGAGGGGGTGGGGGGGTTAAACGAGGGGGCGGGGTATTTCGAGGGGGGGTTATTATTTCACAAGAAAATTTTTGAAAACCAAGTACGAAATTGTCGTCTGAAACGTAGGCAGACGTCGAAAAATGCAACAAAAACCGCCATTTATAAGGTTCTGTAGACTAATATTAGTAAAAGTCAGCGGACATTTCACCCTACAAAATCGGAGAGTTAGAATTCGGTCGTGAATAGAGCGAACAACGAAACTTGTGTCCCACGCGGACGCTAGAAATTGAAAAAGAAAATCATATTAAAAGAAAAATGACGTTTCGCTGCGTTCGTGCGTGCCACGCCCTTGTTATCTACATTTTCAACGTTGCTCGTAAAGAATTTGACCGTTCAAACTACCGTTTTACCGTTCAAACTATTGTTTTTGTTTTTATTTTATTTTTCATTTGTTGGCTCCGTTCCAACAGGAGAGAA
The DNA here is from genome assembly GCA_964036195.1 of Sphaerolaimus hirsutus. Lineage (NCBI taxonomy): Eukaryota > Metazoa > Nematoda > Chromadorea > Monhysterida > Sphaerolaimidae > Sphaerolaimus > Sphaerolaimus hirsutus. Next base: position 9,745,515 of record OZ038452.1, on the reverse strand, counting down.
CTTGGCAGCCAGCCAAAATTTCGAAATCCGCTATTAATATGAATAAATAGGCTCAAAATAGCTATATAACCATGTATAAAAACAAAAATAGCGATTATGAAGGTGGAAATTGTCAAAGCGAAGCAAATTTTAATGATTTTAGCTAACTTTCAGTTTTCACTCTCATTTGTATAATATGCAACTGGAAACTGGGATAAGGGCCAAGTTTTCATACTTGACCCGATCTATTCCAATGGTTAAAATATTGCGTCACAATACCTAATGCCGTCATGCACCCTCCACTGGAGAGATTGACGCAAATGTTTGTAGGGCGATACGTCTGCCGACTTTATGTAGATGGTATGTACACTGTTCTAACGTGACACCGACATTGTTTTGACGTGTGTTCTATCTGCAGTACACAGAACACAAACTGCAGTTATTGTCATGTACGTTCCCTTTACACTCAATTTGGGGGGGGTATTTCGAGGGGGGGGTGATTGTTTCATAGTGGTCCCGAGAGGGGGGGGGGGTCAAACGAGGGGGGGGGGTCAAACGAGGGGGGGGGGGGGTCAAACGAGGGGGGGAGGGTATTTCGAGGGGGGGGGGGGGGTATTTCGAGGAAATACGGTATACAAACTACTGTATGTATAGCTGCGATGAGATTCGACCCCAAACAATACATCATGTACATTATATACATGATGTACATCATTCAAGACGGGGGGTATGTCAAGGGGGGGGGGTTAATTCAAGGGGGGTATTTCGAGGAAATACGGTAATTGGGAGAGATACTTTTCAACTTCAAATTAAGATTGAAATGCGACCAGTCCACGTAAGATGATTGCAGAG
>OZ038452.1:9604993-9744484 GCA_964036195.1 Sphaerolaimus hirsutus | reverse complement strand
AAATAAATTAGCAACGGCGGCGCGAATGCACTGCACTGCGGCACTTCAGGCAAGTGATATTACACGCGTCCACGCGCCCCCTTCAACATATTAGACGCTGGATTGGACGCCCTATCAAATTTCCCTATCAAATTTGCCGCCAGCCGCCGCTAAATGACAAGCCATTCACGTTGTGCGTGTCTGCAGCGCACTGCGCTGATGCACGTCATTTAGCTGAACCCAAATGCACCATGGTGAAGACTTTGGCGAGCGGCCAGGGAACGGACCCGACCCGGTGCCACTCCTAGACACTGTAAAAAGCCTTGTAAAATGTCAAATGTCATGCAAAGTGTCAAAAGTCATGGAAAATGCCCTGCAAAATGGCAACTCGGTTAATAAATGCTTAAAATTCGCGTGACGTAAATACCGTATTACCTCGAAATACCCCCAGGGGGTTTATTATTTCGCCAGCAAAATTTGAGGGGGGGATAATTCGAGGGGGGGTCTATTATTTCGCCAGAAATTTTCGCAATTCAATACTCAGACGTAGAAAAATCAAACAATTACATTATCTATGTGTTTACCGTATTTCCTCGAAATACCCCCCTCGAAACCCCCCCCCCCTCGTTTGACCCCCCCCCCTCTCGAGACCACTATGAAACAATCACCCCCCCCTCGAAATACCCCCCCCTAGATTGAGTGTAAAGAGAACGTACATGACAAATACTGCAGTTTGTGTTCTGCGTAGTGCAGGACACACGTTAAAACAATGTCGGAATCACGTTAGAACAGTGTTTATACCATCTACGTACTAATATTAGTCTACATAACCTTATAAATGGCGGTTTTTGTTGTATTTTTCGACGTCTGCGTACGTTTCAGACGACAATTTCGTACTGGGATTTAAAAAATTGTCTTGTGAAATAATAACCCCCCCCCCTCGTTTAACCCCCCCCCCTCGCGGGACCACTATGAAACAATCACCCCTCGGGGGGTATTTCGAGGAAATATGGTATATGCATATAAATATAATACTGTATACCGTATTTCCTCGAAATACCACCGGGGGGTTTATTTTTTCAGAGTGAGAATTTTGAGGGGAGGTTAAACGAGGGGGGGTATTTCGTGGGGGGGGGTATTATTTCGCCAGAATTTTTTTGAAAACCAAGTACTAAATTGTCGTCTGAAACGTACGCAGACGTGCAACAAAAATCGCCATTTATAAGACTCTAAAGACTTGTATAAGTGTGTAGACGTATAATCACTGTTCTCACATAACAGAGTCATCGTTTTTAACGTGTGTTTTGCATTACCCAGATGACAAACCGCAGCCTTTGTCATTTACGTTCTCTATACACTAAATTTGGGGGGGGTATTTCGAGGGGGGGGGGGTTAGAGGTTCATGGTGTCCATTTTTTTTTTGGGGGGGGGGTATTTCGAGGGGGGGTATTTCGAGGAAATACGGTATATACACATAAACCCTTCCCCAACATTACTCAAACATCAGCTTTAACGTGTGTTCTGCATTGTACAGATCACAAACTGCGGTATTTTTTTTGTCATGTACGTTCACTTTACACTCAATTTGAGGGGGTATTTCGAGGGGGGGGGGGGTTATCATTTGCTCAGCCGAATTTTAGGGGGTATTTGGTTGCCATTTTGCAGGGCATTTTACACAACCTTTGACACTTTCCATGACATTTGACATTTGACAGGGTCTGGGACTGGCACCTGAAGATTTATAGGGCACTTTCAGACTATCGGGTCGGGTCGGGTCCAATTTCAAGCGCCAATTTGCTCAACGTGGACACAGCGTGCAGCAGCCAGTTTTCTTTAGCGGCTCAAAGGAATGCGTTACGGCCACTATCAGTTTCCGAAGTGCTCAAGGGAAAATAGTGTTAGCCATTTGCGTGGCGCGGTGACAATGTTGTGGAAAGTGCATGGTATTTATTGAGTTGTTTATGGAAGACGCACTGTTGTCAAGGTTGCCGTTTATTGACCCTTTTAACGGAATCCCCATAATGTAGGTAGATATTTAGGTAGGTATACCATAGTTGTGAATGCATATTTACTTTTACTCAAAAAGTACACATACTTAAGTACCGAGTAAATACCCACACACATACTTTGAAAAAAGTATCTGTACTCACCTCTACAGTGTACACTTACTTTTTTGAGAGTACCGAGTACAGTAGAGTAATTTTTGCGAGTACAGAATAAGTATTTTTGTCATTCGAGACCCGTGCTTTTCATAAAGAATACTTTTTAATAGAAAGAAAACACCTTTTTATTGTCCAGGGTAAACATTAATGCTCCTTTCTACATTTTCCAGAAACAAAATGTAATTTTACTAGTTTTAGGTTTTCCTGAGAGGAAAAAATACTTGCATTTACGCTATCTGGGGAAAAAGTACTTTACTCTCATTTACTCGCGAGTAAAAGTATAACAATTTACTTTACGCTTTCTGTATCCGGGGGATGAGTAAAAACAAAATACTTTACGCACACTTTGAAAAAAGTTCGGTACTTTAAACAACTCTTGAGCAGGGTTGGTTTTATAAAAATTCATTTTAGTAAAATTGTATAAAAATTGTATAAAATTTTTATTTTATTTTAATTTTATTCTTGTTTCATTTTATTTTATTCCCAAAAGTCATTAATAAAATAAAATGACACATTTTACAAAAATTGTACACAAATTTTACAAAAATCAGAATCATGCATGCAAGGCCAGAAAAATGTCATAATTAGACCTATACATGAAAAACCTGTGACAAATTTTTCCCTTACTTTTCAAAAGTTGCATGCAGTATGTATTGTTAGCTAGCTGCAAGTATAAAGTTACAATTATTGATAAGAATGGTTTACATTTTCAGTAGAAGGACTAGTGGAGTGTGCTGGGCACATTTGTAAAATGTAATGCAATTTGTCAATTGTCATGACAAAAGTAAAATAAAGTGTCAATTGTCATGCAAAATGTCAAGTGTCATGTCAAATTTCAAGCAAAGTGGCAATTGTCATGACAAATGTCATGCAAAGTGTAAATTGTGTATCCAAATCTTGTGTTTTTGTATCCATAGTATGTTTTGTATCCAAATCTTTTGTTTTTGTATCCAAATGTTCACATAAGATTTGGATTCAACAACAACATTATTTGGATACAAAACATAAGATTCAGATATAAAACATAAGATTTGGACACATTTTGCTTGACAATGGATACTTTATTTTTTACATGTCATTTAACAGGACATTTGACACTATACACTTGGGACTGCTCCCAGATCCATGAATAAACAGGTAGAAACTCAAGCAACGAGATAAAATTTTACAAAAGATGAATTTTTATACAATTTTACAAAAATACAAATTTTTATACAATTTTACAAAAATTTTACAAAAATTTGAATTTTTATACAATTTTTATTTTTAAATTTTCCATTTTATTTTTTTATTTTTATTCTTGAATATTCCATTTTATTTTATTTTTTCTGAGATTTTGCCAACCCTGCTCTTGAGGTATACTCAGCAGACCGCAAAGTATGTGCAGAATCCTACCATAATTTAATGAATGAAATCTTGTGATAATTTTCGTAATAAATTATTCCACAGTGAAAACGGAATATTATTGATGAACAACTGTATAATTTTCGGTTCATTATTCAGATGAGTTATGGTAGTTTTCCATACTAGGCGTGATGTCCGCCGAGTTTGTGTAGATTCAAAAGTCTTAAGACGAGAGATTATCATCGATATTTTCGGGTAACAAACTATTCCCCACGGTTGTTACTGAAGTTCAGTACCTTGAATTCTAAAAATCAACTAGGTATTTTGATTGCTTACACAGCTGAGTGCCAGAGTTGTACAAATACTGGTATTTTTAGAAAACGTAAATGTAAACGTAAATACCTTTACCAAATCAATAGTATAAATACTAAAACGTAAGGTATTTTTAAAATACCAAGGAATACGTAAAAAAAAGCGTAAACGTAAAAATGTTATGTGTCGTATTTGCCACTATGCTTTGGAATCGCTGATGTCCATGCAATATCTTCATGTCTTACGCACTACATGCTCACCATAATCAACAACATGAGTGAGACAACTATAACAAATGATAATGATCTAACACAAACAGCGATGAGATAAACATAAAAATTGAGCAAAAATTACACCTTTTTGTAATTAAATCTGATACATAATTTTCATTCAAATTATTTTGTTCCCAAATTGATTATTTTAGCAAATTTCACAAGCCCATGGCTAAATGGCCACTCTACAGCCACCGATGTAAGGGGAACAGACAATAATTTCAGTGCATTGAAACTTTTACAACTGTTTTTAGTCTATTTTGGAAAAACACTCCATCAAATATACTTTGAAATCTGCCACACCTATCTAAAGCGAGAATTGTGTTGAATTTTTAATCATAAATATGACATTTCTTTCACTATTTTGTTCATAATTTGTTGTCAGTTTATGACAAAATACAGTTACCTACATTCTCTGTGTGGCATCGACTTTGGTCGGTAGACAATGGTGACTATGATCGGACTTTATAAAATGCTTTAGCTATGGTTTGTAATCATCCTAATTGCTGTACTAATGGGATCGCCATATCATTCTGATCATTTTTAGTGCTCGACAATCAAAATCTGTAGAGAATTCATGGAAATATGCAGTGGCGCGCGGGCGCGGCCACTAAGAAGCTACCAAAGATCTGACTTTTTACGTTTTCCCTAGTACCCGGGTATTTTGGTTAGGAAAACGTAACAAAACGTAATGGTATTTTTGGAAAACGTAAACGTAAACGTAAATATAAGTAACCAAATAACCGGGTATTTCGGGGCAACGTAAATACGTTTTTCCAACTCTGCTGAGTGCGGTGTACGGTAATGACCATTGTCGGTTTTTAACCTTAAACCAAAAAGCAAATCCTAATTAAACTGGATCTGTAGTGTTCCATCTTAAGCTTGGCGCTTTGGTTAGTTTGGCAAAAAAGTTGAAGCGAAAAACAAAGTCACAGAAAAATTTATTATTCCCATGCCTCAAGTTCATTATTTATCCGAACATCATGTTAAAAATTCAAATTTATTACTTTCATTATATGGGGCTCAAAAATCTCAATAATTGGCCCCACACACGCTAGTTGACATCGACCCCGAATGACAACTGGTTCCATTCCTAATTCAAAGATTGCGTTTGAACGTCGTTTGTCCACTCGTCAGCAAGCTTTGAATCGGGATCGGCACCAGTTGACATTTGGTGCCGATGTCAACTAGCGTGTGACAACGACATGGAAAATCAGTGTGTTTCCATTTCAAGCTTTAATTTGAACATATTCAGGGATCTGGTTCAAAATTAGATGACAAGAAAGATGAGAACTTGTTCCAAATACATCAGTTTCTATTTAGCAAAAAAAATTTTACACGTGCACCTAGGGTTGGCCGATGTTTTTTTTAAACGTATTTTATTTTAAAAAACGCGAGTTATAAAAACGTTTTTTTCCCAACCCTACATGCACCTGTAAATACATTGTAAAATGTATTATTTTACTAGATGATGTAAAAATCATTAGCAGCAACAACAAAACACACAGAACAGTGTCGAAGTTGGAAGAATGTGGAATGCATGTAATTCAGCTCAATACGATCATCACGATGGCAAGTAAACTAAGGTAGATTTGAACGTGCATCTTGGCACTTGAGCGGGTCTGAAGCGTCTAACCGGCAGTTTACCGAACACCTGTCTCAAATTTGACAATTGAAAGGGCGCGGAATTGGCGCCAGTGACAATACAGATTAGCATCACGTTGCAGACCCACTCATATTAAAAACAATGAGATATATTTAACAACGTAAACTCGTAAAGTGTAGTATACTCAACGGACATGATACTCTGCCCTCGCACTGATTTATGTCTCACGTTGGAAGCGTGCCAATGATAAAAAAGCATGCGATTTTTGTAAAAAAATGAAAAAATCATCGTTGTGAATAACTTAACGTATAGCGTTAGAACAGCGACGACTACTTTCAACTTTTTATTAAAAATGCATGCGTAAAAAAATCGTTGGCAAACTTCCAACGGGGACCACGCGTGCAGGGTGTAAAGTGATCGGAGTATACTTCCTCATTTTTTATGCAGCATAATACCAAACTACCTATAATGTACTTGGGATTAGTGATGGAAAAGCGCCAGAAAAAAGGGCGCCAGGCGCCAATGGCGCCATGGCGCCATTCGGAATGTGGGCGCCAAGCGCCAAGGGCGCCACAGAAAAAGGGCGCCAGGCGCCAAGGGCGCCATGGCGCCATTCGGAAAGTGGGCGCCAGGCGCCAGGGGCGCCACGGAAAGAGGGCGCCAAGCGCCAAGGGCGCCATGGCGCCATTTGGAAAATAGGGCGCCAGGCGCCAAGGGCGCCAGGATAAAGAAGTACGTACAACACCCTAAAAGTGCTAAAAATGTTTCTACAGCACCAAAGTACACGCATTGACTTCTTTATTGGCGTTCTCCAGGATGTAATGCACAAAAACTATAGTAGCAACAAAAAATTTTGTAATAAAATCCATATGATGAATTCAAACAATATGGAAATTGTCATTTGACAACAATCCATTCACTTCAAATAGACTTTTCCAATCAATGTTTCCATGAAATGGACAAAAACGGAATTTCAATAATTTGAATCCATTTATTTATGATTTTGCAAGTTCAACGGTTCATCATTCTTATCTTCTGATCCGTCTGATGAACCGCTGGATGAAAGATTTCACACCACTTCGTCCATTTTTCCGGCGACTTTATCCACGCATGCGTTTTTATTTTTTTTCTTCTTTTACACAGCACTCACCTTGAAACCCTGCTGGCGCCTTTTTGGCGCCCTTTTAAAGCAGGGCGCCAGGCGCCAAGGGCGCCACGGAAAAAAGGCGCCAAGCGCCAAGGGCGCCATGGCGCCTTTCAGAATGTGGGCGCCAGGCGCCAAGGGCGCCACAGAAAAAGGGCGCCAAGCGCCAATGGCGCCATGGCGCGGCGCCCTTTGGCGCCCTCAAATGGCGCCAGCGCCATGGCGCCAATCCATCACTACTTGGGATACAAGAAAATACACGATTGGTCCTACACATATACTCCAGTTACTTTACACCCTGCACGCGTTGTTCCCGCTGGAAGCGTGCCAACTATTTTTTTACACATGTTATTTTCATAAAAAGTTTAAAAAGGTCGTCTCTGTTATAATGCTATACGTAAATTTATTCACAACAATGATTTCTTTATCTTTTATACAAAAATCGCATCTCTATCATAATTGGCACGCTTCCAAGGTGAGACATAAATCAGTGCAAGGGCAGAGTATCATGTCCGCAGAGTATACTAGTTTTCACCGTGACTTCTGTGAAAACTGAAATGGCGACATGGCGACGTACAGCCTACACTTATTGTATGCTATATGTTTTTGTTGTCAAATTTTCAAATTAAAACTTTTGAAAATTAAAATTCACATTAAAATTAAATTAAATCTTTCAACCGTGTTGATTTATCCCCATTTGGAAAAATTTTACTTTTCACCAAGGCAACGATGAAAACTAGGCACATTGACAAAAAACGCACTTTTACTTATAAACAGTTCCACGTAATACCAAAAGTTACAAAAAAATCACTGAGGGCACATACGACCCCTGATGCTATATTTCATTATTAAAAAAACACAAAAAAACAGACACAATGCAAACGTAATGTAGAATCGATATGAATTACCTATTCAAAATCGACAAGCTCTGGGGAATTTAGAAAAATTTACCACGTAAATATTCGGCTAAAAAATGCCAAAAAACATCGAAAGTTCCTTGAAAACCATCAAAAGTAGGAAACGCTTACAGACTGAAAAAGCAGCAACATAGCAGAGTTTGAGAAAACGATTTTTAGCAACGAAGGAAAAACAAGCAAAGAAACAGAATCATTCTCAACGACAACGGTACCTTAATAGTGACACGATGTTTACAAAACTTAACATAAAGGCATAGATATAGGGGGCACCAAGTTCAGCGAGGTTGGGGGGGTGGATGGGGTGGGGCAGGCCTGATACGCACACGCACCTGATACGCACATATGCCTGTTTTTTTCACTTTACTCATATCTGAAAATCACTTGAAAAAGTGTCAAGTGAAAAAAACAGGCATATGTGCGTATCAGGCGCGTGTGCGTATCAGTGCACGCCCGATGGGGTTACTGAAGGCTCCGGAACAACTCCCCGAGACGCCCAGCGAGCCACCATGTGAAGCAAATTTAGCGCCAAATTTTCCACTCAAAATTGCAATTTTTTGTCTATTTGTCAGTTTCGACTTTCAAATCGTTTATTATTTTACCTTGTTTCCGTTTTTAACGATTTTTAACTATGTATGCGTTTATTTACTTTTTGTTAATGTTGATCCAGTTAAAACAATTTTTCTATTTTCCTACCTCACACCTTGTAAAAACCCATGATGGAAACTCCGCGACCCCCCCCATTTTTTATCAGCATCCATCTTTTACTATGTGTATATGAACATCACAAGGTTCGAATCTTAGAGGCCCCTGCAGCAACACATACCCAGCCTTTGAATCGTAACAAGAACACGAAAACATCGAACATCAACTCACCTGAGTGAAATGTACATTCTAAAATTCCTGAATGGGAGGAACCCAGAGCATTCAAACGAGCGAATGAAAAATTATCCAGAAAATTAAACCCACTCATCTACGTAACGCGATTTTCTGAACACCAGACAAAATGTAAGCATTTTAAAAACCGTAACAACACGATAATTACATTACCTCACACATGCATCTTTTTGACATGTGTGTAGCGAGAAGACTTACAAGTAAACCTCTTGTCGCAGTGAGCGCATTCGAACGGGCGGGCATTAAAATGCCTGGCCACGTGGTCACTCAGCACGTGGTGATACACGAACGTTTTGTCGCAGTGCGGGCATTTGTACGGCCGTTCACCGGTGTGAATCCGCATGTGCGTCTTCAGGGAGGCTCGAGATGACAAAATTTTGTGACAAACCTCGCACTGATTGACTCCCTTCGTTCCATTCGGGATCTGCGTGAATGCTAAAGGTTGCGTGGTGCAGGTGGCATAAGCATTATGCAGGAACATATCCAAGATTTTTAACTGGGGAGGAGTGCTTGTATACGGAGTTCGGCGAAAGCTCTCCCTAAAATTTAACGCCATGGCGCTGGCGCAACTCGTAGACGTTAACGTTGGCGCAAACAATCTAGTATTCATGTAGAATCGGCGATCGGGGGGGGGGGGCAAAGACATAATAAGAATTTTCAGCGGGGGGCTGTTCGTTTACTGAGCCCAGTTTACGCCCCCCCCCCTAAAATTTTACCTACATGGTGACGGAATGACGTCATAGGCGTTGGCGCCAAAAGTAGCTGATATGTATGCTAAATATACATACATATAGAGCGACGGGACTGATTTACTCATAAAATATCAGTGTGATGGAAAATGCGGGAAATTTGGCTACATGGGCACCGGGTTTACATGCGCACCAACACAGACCCCATCACTACGGTTCAAACGATATGACTGTTCGATATCGATATTCAATATTTTTTTCTGAAACTCGATACATATTCCATATCGATACGATATGGAACCTCGATATCGATATTCAATATTTGATATTAAAAATGGTCGATATTCGATATTGCGATTTGCTTTTGGTATAGCAAGGCATATTTCAAGTGGCATATTTTCATGTGGTTGCACACCTGGTTAATCATCTCTTTACTGAAATGTGAATGATACAACTGATTTGACCAAGGTTTACATAACTGCAAAGTAGAAAATGGTGAATCAGAGAAAAAGAAAAACATGATGAATCAAAGTGTATCAGAGAAATAACAATTGGTGTCGAGTATACAGTGGTGTCGAGTATAAGTATACAGTTCATACTTATAACCTAATTGCTTAAGGGCATGTTGCAAAAAATAGCATATCAGCATTTTTAGCACCCTAACAAAAATGACATTATAAATACTTTACTTCTACTCATCAAATACAATACTATAAGCACATCAGATCAATCAAAAATATCTCAAAATGAAAATAATATCTTAATTTAGAGACACAATACAGGTTCGATATATCGAAAAAAATGGTCGATATTCAATATTTTTGCAAAATTTTCGATATCGATATTCGATATTTAAAAAAAATTTCTATATCGATATTCTATATTTTTTAAAAATTTTCGATATCGATATTCGATACAAAAAATGGTCGATATCCGATACGATATATCCTTTGAACCCTACCCATCACTGCACCTATCATCGGTCATCTTCGGAACATGCACCTGAACGTGTGGTGAATACAAACAAAACACACCATCTCAGTGGCAGCGGCCGCCTCCGGTTGAACCCTGACACTCTCAGCGACCCCTGAACCTAACGTGTTCACCGTGCCGACGACATCCGCGCGCATCTGCAGCGGCGGCGTTTGTCGCTGCGACAGTTGGTCGTTAGCCAAATTGGACACGGGGGTCGACGAGTCGCGGGCGGTGTGCGGCCGCGAGCTATTGGAATGGTCGGACGAGCTGATGGCGTGAATTGGGGGCGACTGGCGGCGTTTTTTCCTGCGGGGCGGGAATGTCGGAGTGAGTTCGAAAATTCACACGGGCTCGCGGCACTCCCAGAGCGTGTAAAATGCCCTGTAGAATGTCAAATGTCATCCAATCCGAAGTGTCAAACGTTACGTCAACCGCGGGGAAAAAATAGTTTATTTTTTTTAACTGGGCGTTTCACATTTTTCATGGCATTTCACACGATGTTCGACACAGCGCACGACATTTGACCATTTGCATTGTCCGGGAGTGGCACCGGCTGTTCAAATGAGGCCCTCACTTGAGCTCTTCGATCCTAGCAGCGAGAGTTTGCTCGTCCAATCGCTCGATCAGGGCGAGCTCGCCCGGTTCCTCGCGCGACGGTCGCACAACGTACACGCCGTAGTTGTACACCAGAATCTGTGGACGAATATTGTTGCTTAAGTAAAAATTTGCACTCGTTGCGGGTCAAGCCTATTCCGCATGTAAAACCATCCTGCATGAGACCCATTATACCTGAAGGGGTAAGAGAGGGGGCGGGTGACCCCACACCAAACCGCCCAGCTATCTATATATCCCTGGCACAAATTTTTTGTTACTTTCACCCAAAAACGCTAATTTTCATATTTCTTATAGATTTTCTCCTTTAAAATCATCAAATCATGCGGTTTTTTTTGCCTATTTTCAGCATGCCGAGTATAATTAAATGTGTTCCGGGTCAACATGCGGGATGGGTTTACATGCCGAATAGTGCAGTGCCCTCGTCGCTACCAACATAATATGGATACGTAATAATGGTCGAACCACTACCGTAGCACATTGGCTTGATAGTATATACTACCCTAAATAACATGTCACGGCTTGTTATGACACAATAGCATCGCTAAAGACACCTCAAAACCAACGAAAACAACAACCGATGGTTATATGCATGTGAAGTTGTCTGCTTGCGCACTGAAAAGGCTGTGGTTTAAAAAACAACGCTTTCAATGCTTGCTTTTTTAAACGTGATTTTAAACCTCCCTTCAACGTTTCCACGTTTAAGTGCCGCATTTGTATCAGCCTCAAGATTTGAATATAAGTCCCAGTCTCGGTGTTGGCCTCAAAAATGTTAAATGTCACTCGCAGTTTGGAGGGTTTGGGGGGAGGTTACCCCCAACACCTTTTCTTACCCCCGCACTCTCGGCCCCGAAAAACCTGTCTCGTTCGAACCCTAACACCTATCCAATGTGCACGCGAACCCGACCAACCGAATCAAGTCCATCCAGATTGTAAAAGTGGTTGCCGGGCATATCGGTGGGCATGGCGAGCAGCTGCTGGACCAACTGTTCCATGGTCGCCTGCTGCTCGGGACCAGACGGCACCGACCGCGGTGGCTGCGTGAGTGTGGATTGTGGTGGGGTTGTGTGTAGTGATAAGGGGTAGGAAAGGGGGGGGGGTTACCCCCCAAACCGCCAAGCTACGTACCCGACCCCCCAGAGGGTCAAAATTTAGAATACCCCAGGCAGTGATGTAAGTGACTACGACCAAGCGCCCGCGCCAGGCGCTTTTTTCCTGGTGCCACGAAATAATAGCACCAAGCGCCATGCCGCTTTTCCTGGACACGGCGCCAAGCGCCACAGCAAAATGGCCCCACCAAGCGACAAAAATACCAAGGCGCTTTTACATCACTAGCTGTGAGTATCGATATTTCGTAAAGTTATCAATGCTCGATACGTCCTATCGTGAGAAAGTAACCAATGCTCGGCTACCTGATCGAACATTTGCTCATCCATCGGTGTATCGCGGTCGTTATCGGGGTTGGCGATTTCTGAAAACATCATGTAAATTTGTAAAGCGATAATAAACTTTAAAAATGCAGCACAAACTTGAATTCACTTTTGAAAAAATACTGCAGTATTACAGACAATGAATTTCATTACATCAAAAACAAACCGTTGTCCTGGTGCATCCCATTGTCATTGGCATCGATAGTGACATTCTGAAGACCTTTGTCACCATTAATCTCCGATTGTAGTTCACCGGGGGCCTGAGAAGCAGAGTTTATGAAGAATTTGGCTTTTTCAAACGCAAAAATCTAGAATTCATGTATTTGTAGTGGCGAGACTGGTTGGAGTTCAGGTCGAGGAGATTTTACAAGATTTATTCTTGCTGCCCGCCTTGTAGGCAAATTCTATTTGATGATTGATTATGTCAACGCAACTTTCATCGTACATTCATGACAAACTAGGGATGGCTGGGTGGTTTTTTTCAAAGGTTTTTTTTATTATAAAAAACGTTTTATTTTAAAAAACCTACCATCGAAACCGTTTTTTTAAACCTTGGCCAAATTTTTTCGTACTAAGCACTAGGTATTAGGGTTGGCCGATGTTTTTTTAAAACGTTTTTTTATAAAAAAAACATCCAGTCAAGGACGTAGCGGCCGCCCCCCCTTCCCTAGCCGTACAAAAAAATGTGCCAGAAATGCCACTTCCAGAAGACGATTTTGTCACTGTTTGAAAAAATTTTGCGCGCAAGCGCGCATTTTCCTGTCACACAACATCAATTCTGTGCCAGTCTCTGCATCCTCAAAGCCACTGAAAAACCAAAATTCCTGTCAATGTCGCTGTTAGATACAGACTTATATAGCTGTTTTGGGTCCAATGCCAACGCCAGCGGCGCCATGGCGTCGCGCCTACGACTGGCGCCAGCGCCGATGCGTCACGCCTACGAATGGCGCCAGCGCCATGGGGTCATTCCTCTACTACAGGGGCAAAATTTTATGGGGGGGGGGCGCGCAGCCCCCCCCGTTCGCCGAGCTCTGTATACAATCCGCCCCCCCCCGCTCAAAAATCCTGACTACGTCCCTGCATCGAGGTAAAACAAACCTACCTGATCGAACATTCGCTCATCCATCGGTGTATCGCGGTCGTTATCGGGGTTGGCGATTTCTGAAAACATACATGTAAATTTGAAAAGCAATAATAAACTTAACTGCGACACAAACTTGATTACACTTTTGATAAAATACTGCAGTATTACAGACAATGAATTTCATTGATCAAAAACAAACCGTTGTCCTGGTGCATCCCATTGTCATTGGCATCGATAGTGACATTCTGAAAACCTTTGTCGCCATTAGTCTCCGATCGTAGCTCACCGGGGGCCTGAGAAGCAGAGTTTATGTAGAATTTGGCTTTTTGAAACGCAAAAGCAAGAATCCATTTACCCTAAATCCTCGAATAAGACCCCAGGGGAGTTATTCTTTCCTCAGACGTTTTCGAGGGGGGAGTTATTTTTTCCTCACCTCGCCAACAGGGGGGAGTTATTCGAGGGGGGATCTTATTCGAGGATTTGCGGTATTTGTAGTGGTGAATAGGGATGGCCGAGGGTTTTTTCATTTCAAAAGTTTTTTTAATAAAAAACGTTTTTTTTTTAAAAAAACCAAACATCGAAACCGTTTTTTTAAACCTTGGCCAATTTTTTTAGTACTAAGCACTAGGTATTTTGCAATTTTTTTGCGCGCAAGCGCGCAATTTCACCTGCACTTTACTATTTGTGGTGGTATTCATTGGTTTTGAGGCATTTTTAGTGTAAAAGCTTCCATTTGTTCATGCCATTGTGTCATAATAAGCCGTGATATGTTAGTGTAGTATATAATATCCAGTCAATGTGCCACCATAGACTTGTACAGTGTGAAAAATCACTGCTAATGAATTAGCCTTCTATTGTGACCTAATTTAAACACTATTTCCTGGCCAACTTCGCTTAGTCATGAACATTCAGCAAAACCCGATATAAAAATAATCGGCAATAACCTATATAAAACAGCACAAAGTACTGTCAGCTACTGATTTACCAGTATATGTTGACTCATGACCATATCTGGGAGCTTTTGAAAAAAAACGGTTTTATTTTAAAATAAAACCAGATTTTTTTCAAAAACGGTTGTTTAAAAAAAAACCTTGACGTTGAAAAAAAAACTTTTTCGGCCATCCCTAGTGGCGAGACTGGTTGGAGTTCAGGTCGAGGAGATTTTACAATATTTATTCTTGCTGACCTCCTTGAAGGCAAATTCTATTTGATGATTGATTATGTCGACGCAACTTTCATCGTACATTTACACTCCTGGAAAAATGTCTTTATCCTCCTGATCGGGAACAAAAAATCTATGTCTTCCTTGCTAATGTGCAACCCATGTCGGGGTATACATGGGATGAATTCTTGTAGATGACGGTCCCTTTATGCCACATATCGATTTTTAGGTTTCTGGGTGCCTTGCTGCTCATTTGACAGCGATCCAAAGTCAAATTTCCGGTGGAAAAAAGTCTTTATAACTTATGCTAAAACGTTCAAACAACGAAGAAAACCTGGTAAAACGATTAAAAAGACTGCGATGTGATGTGAAAAAACAATGCACTGCTTAAATATTTGTCACTTTGCCAATTTGTATTCAAAATGGTATACCCAGGTGATTTGATACTCTGCACTCGGTATTGATTTCGCATCATGTTCAAAATCGTCTGCCATTGGTTGACAGACAAATATTGACCCGGCATGGTGCCTATTTTTTTAATTGATGAACAAAACGAAATGTTGGCACCGTGCCAGCTCACGACTGGTCGCATTAAGCGAAATGTAAAAAAAGCTTTAAAAAATCGCGAAGGCACTGCGTTCACAGTTAACGATTTATTGACTATGTACGCAGGAGGGGGACCATATTTCTACTGGCCATATTTCTACATAATTACCCCACCTATGTATGAGTTTCACCTCTCAGTGACCCATATTTAATGTTTGGTTCACCATTCAACCAAAAAAATCGAAGGGATAAAGACATTTTCCAGGAGTGTATGACAAACGCAGAAAAAATGGGTATCGCTATTTCCAGGGTTGCACGACTTTAATATAGCACTCTATGTCGCACCACACTCAGGAATTTTGAGTTACGCGTTAGATGTTTTCTTTCGGGACGCGGAAGCGCAATACATGTTCAAAAATTCATTTGTTTGTTTGAAATTTGAATGTCAACGTCATTAAAGTAACTCGCATGTAGGCCTCACAATTTTTCGTTACACAGTTTTCCGTTCAATCGATTTCTTATTTCCACTTTTTAGTTTTAGTTTTAGTTTTAAAAACATTCGGATGCCAAACTAAAACATCATGTGTGTGGTGCGTCTGTACAGTAGGATTTATCATACGGAATAACGACAGTTAATTTTTTTACACGCCCATTGATGCATCACGCTGGAATGTTGAGTTATGCATTCGAACGTTTTTTGGAATTGGAACTAAAATGCGCAAATAAGAACCCGACGGAAACCTGTACGATGCAAAAAGTTAGGCCTACGTGCGACTTTTTACAGAACCAGGATAATTCCTTGGATAATCCAGTTACGGCTTAGCGATGAAAAAACGCGAACCATACCGCGCACCCTGAATAAGCAAATAGTTAAAAAACAATACCTTGTCCAATACTTTGTCCGACTGCGTGCACACAACAGTATCTTTGTTTGGAGTTTGCACGGGTTCATCCGCAGTCTCTGAATCGGAACCCCCCACAATCACGACTTTGATTTTTGGTCGAGATTTGGCCTTCAATGTATTGGTAGTCGTGAAAACGAAAGTGATACTTTTCCGCCATTTTGTCAAACCCCATTTCGATTTAAAAATACAGCCAAGGTGAATACAGGGAGAGAGGAGTTACAGGGTAAAAATATGAGGCATGGGACTCCAAAAATTTGGTCACGAAAAATGTGGCGTTTATAGAAACCCCAACAGCGTTCCTTAAAATGGTTAAACAAACTCCGACCATAAATACCTACAAATTTAGTAGTCTTTCCTCTAACCTTAACGAACCGAATTGGATAAAAAAGTCACTGACAGAACGCAAGAGAAGAACGTAAGCTCACCTGTTGTTTCTTCAGTTGCCTAAAATGGGACTTTGGATGGTGCACCGACATGTGAATGTCCATCAACAAAGCATCATATTCCACATGGCCGTCAAATATACACATTTGTTCACGTTTTTCAGACGTACCTGAAATAGATTGAGTTTCGAGAGATAGGGGTACAGATTTAAAATTTATACACATTTATAGCCTGGTGAGTACACACTTTTAAACTGACTTTGAATTCTTCAAAATATGATAACGCTCTCTGCGCTGCACTTACAACGTCTCTTTGAAATTTGGCAAATAAATGCAAACATCGAAAATAATACAATTATATCACCAACCGTTTCGGAATTTTTCCTTACTGGGTGCAATAAACACATACTTTTAAGACTTTTCCCCATTTTCTGCTTTCTATACCTTTAAACAGCTATTTATTGAATCAGGCGAACCCCCACAGAATCTTTTACAGCCCATATATACCGGCGGATGAGCGATTTACTATATATCTGAACCCCCGCAGGAGTTCAAATATACAAGACCCATTAATTGAGGGTCTGGTTGTCGAGAAAAATACCCGGTTTGCCGTTTTCAGATATGTAATGACTAAACCACAATGAACCAATCCCCAAACAAACCCGCGGGCACGATTCCAACTTCTAAACCCTGCGCCTGCGGTGCCGGGCCGCATTCCCGCTCCAAATTGAGCTCCTTTTTATCCATGGGTTCCTTTTTATCCATCTCGCTACACTTGAAATCGATTCGCGTCAAACGTGAACGGTTTGGCACTCTGCCAAATCGATTCTAATGGGCGCGCGAGAACAATCGTTGCGCGATCAGTCACCCAAGTACTTCCTCTGCGTTTTTGGGAAATTTTTATTCGATTCAAGTGGGATTGGATAAGAAATGGCATTGCCTATCGCCAAAGGAACGGCGGATAAGCGATGGCCCCATAAATTTTTAAGTAATAGTCGTGCCGTCCGGTCGGGATAGGCGAGATTTCGTCATTCTATGCCAAGTGAAAATAAAACTGACCAGAAAAACGGTGACTACAGGACACACCGCGTTCGAACGTCCAGAGAATCAAAAATTCTCGGCGATTTTTTCCCAATTAGAAATGATTTCGAAACCAAAACCTTCTCGCTGAAAGAGTCCCGTATGAGAACTTGGCATCCGGCCAAGATTTCGAAATCCGCTATAAATATGAATAAAATAGCTAACACTAGCTATATAATCATGTATATAAACGAAAATAGCGATTATGGAGGTGGAGATTGGGAACGTGAAGAAAATTTCAACAATTTTTAGCTGACTTTGAGCTTTTACTCTCATTCATAAAATACGCAAGTGGTAACTGGGATGAGGGCCAAGTTTTCATACGTGACCCTGTCCCTCTCGTTTTGCCGCAGTTCATCTTGATAGTGTTTTGGATACCAATCGAATGGAAAACAGTCCCGATTGCTGTGACCGTGAGGGTGACTTTTTCGGGGCCGATGTACCCTTGACGCAATCCCTGACACAACCCTTGACAAATAAATTTATTGGGAAACGCGATTTATTTATTACGATGCTGTCAACTAGAAACAGGGTTAATTTCAATAGGGCCGCGCATAATTTGGATACAGATGGTTTGATTTGGGTCAAAAAGTGACGCAATCTCCTCAAAATCTATGACAGGTAGCCTCCTGCCACTAACCTGCCGAAAATCTAAACACCTTTCCGGGCAGACCCGGCACCCTATTTATAATTCCACTTCGGGTGCCTTAACTCCCGCTGCGTTAGTTGTAGAAAGCTGAATATTCAACTGGGTATTCCACTGGGGGTATTAACTGGGGGAGTTATTCAAGCGCGGGAGTTATTTTTTCGGAGGAAAGGGGGAGTTATTCAAGGGGGAATTATCCAAGGGGGGCTATTCAAGGGGGAGTTATTCAAGGGGGACTTATTCGAGGATTTGCGATATGTATTTATGTATCATATATTTACGTCGATTTACAGTTTTTGGCGTCATGATGTGGCGCTTATAAATGGCGCCGGCGCCATGGCGCGATTCTGTCACACTGTAGGTACAATTGAGGGGTGCAGAGCATGCAGTACGGCAGAGTTGTTAAAATACCGGTATTTTTGGAAAGTGTAAGTGTAAGTGTAAATACACTTTCCAAATTTTGAGTATGGATACAAAAAGTGTAAGGTATTTTAAAAATACCTAGGAAAGTGTAAAAAAAGTGTAAGTGTAAAATTTCTTTTTAGAAAGAGCTCTCACTGTTGAGCATTAGAAAACACCACTGTTTTCACCTTTAGATCAATTTATTTGTCATTTTCATGCATTATTTCACATTTTACTACCTTTTATGAAACGTTGCAGACTGTAACAAATACTGTAGTGGTATGAAGTTCCCTAATAATGGCACTTTTTCAGTGTTCACAGTTTACTGATTAAGCAATGCGATACACACTGTTTAAATGCAAGAATGAACATACAGCAAATGTCAATGCAAAAGCCAGTTGACTTTGTGTCCAGCTGGTGAATTTCCATTGATCTTGTTCTTTTTACAAAAGTATGATGAAACTGTAGAATACCATGAGTACTGATCAAAGGTTGGAGTTCAAACGCTAGTTTGTACATTTGCCTTATTTTCTACATTCAATGCATAGCTGCATGTGTGCAGTGTGCAGTTATCATTTGTACATGACCCTATTTTATGCTTTCTCAAAAGCATAAAACAGGGCCATCTGAAAGAAAAAATACACTTTCTGTACCCGGGTATTTTGCTCAGGAAAGTGTAAAAAAAGTGTATGGGTATTTTATGAAAGTGTAAGTGTAAGTGTAAATATAAATACCCATTTACCCGGGTATTTCGGACAAGTGTAAATACACTTTCGCAACTCTGCAGTACGGTCAGAATACAGAAAAAAATATGATACGACAAAATGGTATAGGTAGATTTGAATATACTCAAATGACATATGTTGGAAACTACTGTTTGCATTAGTGCTTCTATGTGGGTGGGATTACAGGAACAAGCTCGTGTGTGCACTGTCAGTCATTCGCTTTTTTTATTTACTATTCGATTTCCGTTAACCTACATTAAATAGACTTTTCAAAATGGTTGTGTAGGGTTGGAAAAATTTCAGAAAAAAAATAATAAAATCGAAAATTGAAGAATAAAATAAAATGAAACATGAATAAAATGAAAATAACAATAAGATTTTTACAATTTTACTACAAAAATTTAGTTAAACGAAATTTACAAAAAAACAACCCTGGTTATGTGAATAAAATAACTTTAACTTTGATGCATTTTATCAGTGAAATTTTCTTTCCCAGAAATGGAAGATTCAAAAACAAACAGAACAATCAGATTTCTGCTGTGGCCTAACCCACCCTATGTGTATGAATGTGGCTTGAAATATGGTTCTGCCAATATCGGTAAATGTGAGATTCCTGGCTTGAACGTGTATGTGCTGAGGCTCTTTCAGAAGTTAATGAAAGGTGTTAACATAGAAAGTGTTTTTCATGAAGAGCTTATGGACACAGAAACCGCCACCAATTTTCTGCTTGTGAGTTATTTACCTAGGTTATTTTTATGTGGAGAATAACAGTTTTTCCTCACATCATTAATTCTCAATTCAACAGAATGGCACAGTAGACTGTCTCCTAGGAACCCTAATCACAAATCGGGGACTTGTAAATCGAACAGGCATTTCAATCACAAATGCGGCAAGCATTGAATTTGGTCAGTTTTCTCAATTTCACGCTTGAAATGATCGATCGGAGAAGTAGCTCTTGAAAATAGGTATAAGTTTAAACATTTCTGCTATCTTTAATTCTGATTCCGATAATTATGAATCATAAGTATGATCTAACATTTGTTAGATGGCATTTCAAAGCCTGTCGTGTCCACTTTACAAGTCTGATGAGATGTACATGGTCGGGCTGAAACGTCCCTGGACAGTGCTCGCCATTCACGCTAGGGGTAAGCTATGGTCATAAAATTTTGACAGGTTAATATATCAGGTGTTTTGAGTTTTCACCCAAAACTTCACCCCTCTAACTCCACCCACTGCGGACCTGTGCGGGTTACAACTTCGGTCAATTTGTACTGATGTACACATGGTGCTCTAGCTCAATGCAGCTTTATGTTGTGATTATGAAAGTTTAGCTAGTGTAAGCCACCAGTGTTGGCAATGTGCTGATAGTATTCAACACTTTCATACACATTATTGCTTAAGGTAAAATTAATATGCAGATCAGGGTAATGTGCAAGAAACGTAGGAACTGTGATGGGTGTTTTTGGTTCACGGTGGTTCAATAGATAGGCATAGAAGGGAAGAAAGGGAGAAAAATCGCTAAAAGTAGGTGAAAATGGGTATATAAGGACATATAGTACTAAAAATAGCTGAAAATAGGCAGTTATTTAGACGCATGAACCAGTGATTTTGGAGGTGAAAATCTATATAGAGGTATGAAAAATAGCAATTTTGAGCGAAAATTGGGGTATAGTTCTTCAAAAATCGCTCCAGATAGATAGATAGCTGGCTGATTTGGGGGGGGGGTTTAGGGGATAGTAGCCCAAAATTTTGCCTCCGGGATAGATAGATAGCTGGGTGGTTTTTTTTGGGGGGGGGGGGGGTAACCCCCCTTTCCTACCCCTGCCCCTAGCGCGAATGGCGAGCACTGTCCAGGGACTTTTCAGCCCGACCATGTACAATAAATTAAAATACAATTTTCACCATCGTGCAGCATCGTCACTCTCGTGTGAAGGAAACGGGACACGAAAAGATAATGAACTCAATTTCCTGTCAAAATTCAGTCCAACATTGTGGCTTCTCACGGCCACAGTTCTAACACTTTTTGTCACAGGATTCTATTTGTTGACTAATTTAGCCATAGAAGAATGCAAATGCCCTGGGTGTAGGCAATGTGGCCAGAAATCACACGTCATGGCTCAACTACCACGATCACAGGTGGCTATGACCATTTCTTGTTGTTGTTTTTTGGTGATGAATCAAGGCGCTCACCGTCAAAATTGTCATTGTTTTTAGATAGGACACAAAGTGTATTGCACTTCATGAGAATAAATGCAGAGAACTGCGTGCAGATGGGCAGTCGTCTGTGGGCCGCCATAAGGCAGGTGCTGCCGCAGTCGAGCAGCCCAAACATCAGTTTGACCAGCTGCAGTGGTGCAAAACTGTTTCATTTTATCATAAGAATGGCCATGTTTCTGCTATTGGGCATCTTCCAGAAATTACTTTTTGTTGACATCATTCTACCGAGTCACAACACAAACCACTTCAAAACAATTGAAGAAGTTTCTCGGGTAAGTATGTAGGGTGTCAACTTTCTCTTTTGCATTTTCCGTTTCTACTTTCCGCAGGCAATTTTTTACCATTTCTGTTTTTCAGATGCCAAATTTTTTTTCTGTTTCCATTTCTGATGTTTTTCCCGGCTCATTTTCCATTTTTCGGCTAAATATTCAGTTGATCCACTATTTTTCTGTTTTCTGGCTCAAAATTCTGTTTTCCCCCATCTTATTTCCATTTTCTGCTTCATCCCACCTTTTTCCAGCTGAACTTTATGTTTTCTGTTTCAGCCAAACTGGTAAACATACACGCAGGTATTCAATTACCATATTACCTCGAAATACCCCCAGGGGGTTTATTATTTTGCAAATTTTTTATCCGGGGGGGGGGTTAATTCGAGGGGGCCTATTCGAGGGAGGGCCTATTGTTTCGCCAGAAATTTTGTGAA
Organism: Sphaerolaimus hirsutus; assembly: GCA_964036195.1. NCBI lineage: Eukaryota > Metazoa > Nematoda > Chromadorea > Monhysterida > Sphaerolaimidae > Sphaerolaimus > Sphaerolaimus hirsutus. Next base: position 9,722,295 of record OZ038452.1, on the reverse strand, counting down.
ATTCCATAAACTGAAACATAGAAAAATCAAGCATTTACATAGACACATGTGTGACTGTATATGACTGTATATACGCATAAACCCTGTCCTAACGTCACTCAGTTATTGGTTTCAGCGTGTGTTCTGCATCATGCAGATTACAAAGTGCGGTATTTGTCGTGGATATTCTCTTTACACAAAACTTGGGTGGGGGTATTTCAAGGGGGGTTTATTAATTCCTCAGCGAAATTTTAGGGGGGTATTTCGAGGGGGGTTAATTCAAGGAGGGTAATTCGAAGTAATAAGGTATGTGTATTTTTTCCATTTCCAGCAAAATTTGAGCTAACTGCTGAAATTTGCTAGAAAGAGAAACTAACTTTTCCATTTTCCAGCAATTTTTTCCATTTCCATGCAAATTTCATTTTTTCGTTTTCTGTTTTCTGGCGTTTCATTTTACCGTTTTCTGGCAAGTGCAAAAAATTGGTCTATGATGCATGTAAGTGAGGTAGGAGCGTGTGAAGCAGCACGCTTCCACACGCTTCCACCAGCGTCACAAGACTTCCAGTGAGGTGTTTTCCTCATGCTTCACCACCAGCCACTTCAGGCACATCCAAACAGTTTTGTTAAAAGTACTGAACTTTTCCAAAGTAGACATAAATGTAACATTTTATGTAACAATGCTGGAGAAACATTCTTAGCACACGCAGGGTATTGTATACACTAATTGACTGTGGTGGCGCCCTTCGCGCCTGACGCCATATTTTTCAAATGGCGCCATGGCGCCCTTGGCGCTTGGCGCTCTTTTTCCATGGCGCCATTGGCGCCTGAGCCCATTATCTGAACTGCGATATGGCGCCCTTGGCGCCTGACGCCTTTTTTCTGTGGCGCCCTCGGCACTTGGCGCCCGCTTTCCGAATGGCGCTATGCCCTTTTTTCTGGCGCTTTTCCATCACTACCCCTGAGTACAGAACCATTAAGTTATTTTTTTATTTTTTTTACAGTGCATAAAAGGTGAGTTAATGTAAATACCAGTATTTTACCCAGGGAAAACGTAAAAACAAAAATTGTTTTTTTTGATTTTGTACCTAGGACAATATAAAAAAGAGTAAAAGTAAAAGCGAAAGTCGTCGCTTTCCCTACATATCGCGTCTATCATTTCCGTTCCCATTTTTGTAGGCAATTACTTTGAGAGGTTCTTGCTTCTTCTGCACCCCAATTTTTTATATTTTTTTACGTTTTCTGTACTTGTAAGTGAGTACTGCTATTTTTGGGGAGAAATGTAAACGTATTTACGCAGTACTCGAGTATATGTATTTATCGAGTCAATGTAAATACGTTGTCACAACTATGGTTCCAAAATTGTGAAAGACACTTCACTTTGCTGGCGCCTCAGATACTAATGTATACATTTGCATGGTAGCACCATATAAGGAAGCATGAAGTTCCTTCATGCAGATTTTGTGATGTGTATGGAAGGTGCTAGCATTTTTGGTGAAGTGTCAGTGTTGGTATGAAGTAGAGTTGTAAGCGTAAGACGCCTTTTACACTGTGATGACCAGGGTTGGTTTTATAAAAATCATTTGTATACAAATTGTATAAAAATTGTATAAAAATGTATTTTATTTTTTTATTGTTCTTGTTTCATTTTATTTTATTTTATTCCAAAATGAAAATAAAATAATAAAATGGACCATTTTACAAAAAATTTACAAAAATTTTACAGAAATTTTACAAAAAATCAGAATCTTGCATGCAAGGTCAGAAAAATGTGATAATTAGACCTAAACATGAAAAACGTGTGACAAATTTTTCCATCACTTTGCAAAAGTTGCATGTAGTAGATATTGTTAGCTAGTTGCAAGTGTTAAGTTACAATTATCGATAAGAATGGTTTGCATTTTCAGTAGAAGGATTACTGGAGTATGCTGGGCGCATTTGTAACACATCATGCAAACTGTCAATTGTCATGACAAATGTAGTAAAGTGTCAATTGGCATCTCAAATGTCAAGCAAAGTATAATTGTCATGACAAATGTCGTGCAGAGTGTAAATTGTGTATCTGAATCTTATGTTACGGTATCCAAACCTTATATTTTGGTATCCAAACCTTATGTTTTTGTATCCAAATGTTCACATAAGATTTGGTTACAAAAACAACAAGATTTGGATACAAAAGATACGATTTGGATACAATTTGCTTATCAGTTTCCACTTTAATTTATATTTGTCATGACAATTGACACTTTACTTAACATTTTCATGAAAATTGACACTTTCCATTCCATTTCATATGACATTTTGACACTTTACATGGCTTGGGACTGCCCCAGCTTTGCGAATGAACAGGTTGAACTATAAACAACAGAAAAATTTTTTACAAAAAATATGAATTTTTATACAATTTTTACAAAAATATGAATTTGTATACAATTTTACAAAATTTTTACAAAAATTCGAATTTTTATACAATTTTTATTTTTATTTTGAAATTTTCCATTTTATTTTATTTTATTTTATTCTTCAATTTTCCATTTTATTTTAATTTTATTTTTATTCTTTTCTGAGATTTTGCCAACCCTGGTGATGACTGAGAAACAAAAAAGCATTTTTTCAGCTATTTTTGTGAGATACATATGAAATATTTTACATGTGTGAAGCCTCAATCAAACATGAGGTGATCAGTTTCACTGCCTAAGACAAACATCAAATTATATACATTGCGTGATAATGACTACTTTTTGTTGTTGTCGGAGGCTGTTGCTGTATTTGTTGTCACCAGCACTTTAACGATTCCACCAACAATGCCCCTTGTACAAATACAGCAACAGCCCCTGACAACAAAAAAAGTGTGATCTAGTGTGCATGAACACGCAATGTAAATAATTTGATGTTTGTCTTAGGCAGTGGGGCTTAAGTCATGGTCAATTGAGGCTTCACATATGTAAAGTATTTCGTATGTATCTCACAAAAATGGCTGAAAAATTGCATTTTTGTCATCACAACCATCACAGTGTAAAAGGGGCCTAAGTGTAAATAATTTCCAAATTTTGAGTATGGATACTATAAGCGTAAGGTATTTTCAAAATACCTAGGAAAGCATAAAAATGCATCAGCGTGAAATTATTTTAGAAAGTGCTATCGCTGTTGAGCATCAGATGGAATACACCCTTGCTTTCAATTTGATGTATGGACATCAAATTGGGACGTCATGTAAATGTATAATTACTTTCCACACAGAACAAACTTGAGTTTGTCATGTGACTAACTTCTTCCACTATAAAAAAATATAGTGGTTTAATTTAAAAAATGTACTGAAAAGAACCCTGAACAAAGCTTTTGGTGCAGAAATTTTGTAGGCACACTTAGTTCATAAAAATGCACATGCTTTCTACCAGGTGCCAATCCCAAGCCCTGTAAAGTGTAAAGTAAAGTGTCAAATGTAAAGTCAAGTGTCAAGTCAAATGTCAAATGTAAAGTCAAGTGTCAAATGTAAAGTCAAGTGTCAAGTCAAATGTCAAATGTAAAGTAAAGTGGCCCAGTAGGCCCTTTTAGTACCCAGGTATTTTGGCCGGGAAAGCGTAATAAAGCATAAGGGTATTTTATGAAAGTGTAAGTGTAAGTATAAGTATAAATACCCATTTTCCTGGGTATTTTGGGTAAGTGTAAATACACTTTCACAACTCTGGTATGAAGACACTTCACAACACCACATCATGCATCCACACACACCGATTTTTTTGCTGGTGAGCCAGCTGTTGTCGAGCTATCTGGAGCAAGTTTTGAGAAATTTTGCAAGCAAAATTAATGTGGAATGAACAAAATTGAGTGGGACCACTTATGTGTGAAATTTCAAGGCCTAATTGATTTTGCCACTTTTGGCCTTATAACTTTTAGAACCTGTGTCAGTTCTGCAAGTGAAGAAGTGAGAAGTAAAATGGCAAAGGTGCAGTGAAATGGCAAGTAAATGGGAAAAGGGAAGTGTAATAATAAGTAATTTCACTTCGCGTTTGCCACTTTACTTCCCAATTCACTTCGCACTTGCCATTTCACCGCGCTTTTGCCGTTTTACTTCTCACTTCTGCACTTGCGGAAGTGACCCTCTGGTGGCAATCCCAAGCCCTATAAAGTAAAGTGTCAAATGTAAAGTTGAATGCAAAGTCAAATGTCAAATGTAAAGTAAAGTGTCAAATGGAAAGTCAAATGCAAAGTCAAATGTCAAATGTAAAGTAAAGTTTCAAATATAAAGTCAAATGTAAAGTAAAGTGTCAATTGTGTATCCAAATATTATTATTTGTATCCAAATCTTATGTTTTTGTATCCAAATCTTATGTCGAAAAATAAGATTTGGATACAAAAACATAAGATTTGGATATGTCAAAATTAGATTTGGATACACAATTGACACTTTACTTTACATTTGACACTTTACTTTACATTTGACACTTTACTTTACATTTGACATTTGACTTTGCATTTGACATTGCATTTGACTTTACATTTGACACTTTACTTTACACTTTACAGGGCTTGGGACCATAGTTGCGAAAACGTATTTACGTTTACCCGAAATACCCGGTTATTCAGGTATTTGTACATGTACTTACATTTATGTTTATGCTTTCCAAAAATACCGTTACGCTTTGTTACGTTTTCCTGACAGAATTACTCGGGTACCAGAAAAAACGTAAAAATATGCTACACGGAAATGTATCAAAACATATACAATTGTGAAAGAATTGCGTGCTAGGTATGCCTAATGTAAAAGATAGGACACACAATCACAGGCATCATTGTGCCCAATTCGTGTGTGTTTTTGCACACAATGCAGTCACTATTTATTAGTACAAATGCCCTTTACAAACACGATCCACAATCTTGACAAACAGGGTTAGTAGATGGCAAAGTTGCTTCCCAAGAATGCAATTGCACATGTATAGGGGGTTGACTTGAGTTTTTAGGGGCTGAGTTTACAATTCAGGGTTGAGTTGATGGGTGTTTATAAATTAGGGTTGAGTTGACAGAAGTTTAAAAATAAGGGGCTGTTGACACAAGTTCACAAATTAGAGGCCGAGTTTATGGGAGTTGAGTTGATGGGTGTTTGCCAAATTAGGGGCTGAGTTTATGGGAGTTAACAATAACATTACCATAATCCTTAAGTGAGGCCCCCGGGGCCAAAACTTTCAAATTGTGAAATGATGCATTGTGGGTTTCTAATTACACTGATTTGATATATAATGCACTCCATTTTGACACTACATTACCATAACCCTGAAAATGAACCACTGGGGCCAAAAACTTTCAATTTGTGAAATGATGCAATTTTGTGTTTCTGATTGAACTGATTTCAAATTTAGGTTTCTGATTGCACTGATTTGATATATGCACTCCATTGACACTACATTACCATAACCCGTTAATGAACCCATGGGGCCAAATACTTTCAATTTGAGAAATGATGCATTTTTGGGTTTCTGATTGCACTCATTTGAAATAAGCACTTCATTTTGACACTACATTACCATAACCCTGAAAATGAACCACTGGGGCCAAAAACTTTCAATTTGTGAAATGATGCATTTTTGGGTTTCTGATTGCACTGATTTCAAATTTGGGTTTCTGATTGCACTGATTTGATACATGCACTCCATTTTGACACTACATTACCATAACCCTCAAAATGGACCCATGGGGTTAAATACTTTCAATTTGAGAAATGATGCATTTTCGGGTTTCTGATTGCACTCATTTGAAATATGCACTTCATTTTGACACTACATAACCATAACCCTAAAATGAACCCCCTGGGCCAAAAACTTTCAAACCATAAAATGATGGATTTGTGGGTTTCTGAGTGTAGCGATTTCAAATATGCCCAGGGCTTAAAAAATTAGAAATTGTGAAATGATTCAATGTGGGTTTCTAATTGCACTGATTTGAAATATGCACTCTGTTTTGACACTACATAACCCTGAAAACTACATAACCATAACCCTGAAAATGAACCTCTGGAGCCAAAAACTTTCAATTTGTGAAATCATTCATTTTTGGGTTTCTGATTGCACTGATTTCAAATTTGGGTCTCTGATTGCACCAATTTGATATATGCACTCCATTTTGACACTACATTACCATAACCCTAAAAATGAACCCATGGGGCCAAATACTTTCAATTTGAGAAATGATGCATTTTTGGGTTTCTGATAGCACTCATTTGAAATATGCACTTCATTTTGACACTACATTACCATAACCCTAAAATGAACCCCCTGGGCCAAAAACTTTCAAACCATAAAATGATGGATTTGTGGGTTTCTGAGTGTAGCGATTTCAAATATGCCCAGGGCTTAAAAAATTAGAAATTGTGAAATGATTCAATGTGGGTTTCTAATTGCACTGATTTGAAATATGCACTCTGTTTTGACACTACATAACCCTGAAAACTACATAACCATAACCCTGAAAATGAAGCTCTGGAGCCAAAAACTTTCAATTTGTGAAATCATTCATTTTTGGGTTTCTGATTGCACTGATTTCAAATTTGGGTCTCTGATTGCACCAATTTGATATATGCACTCCATTTTGACACTACATTACCATAACCCTAAAAATGAACCCATGGGGCCAAATACTTTCAATTTGAGAAATGATGCATTTTCGGGTTTCTGAAAGCACTCATTTGAAATATGCACTTCATTTTGACACTACATTACCATAACCCTAAAAATGAACCCCCTGGGCCAAAAACTTTCAAACCATAAAATGATGGATTTGTGGGTTTCTGAGTGTAGCAATTTCAAATATGCCCAGGGCTTAAAAAATTAGAAATTGTGAAATGATTTGATGTGGGTTTCTAATTGCACTGATTTGAAATATGCAATCCATTTTGACACTACATAACCCTGAAAACTACATAACCATAACCCTGAAAATGAACCTCTGGAGCCAAAAACTTTCAATTTGTGAAATCATAAATTTTCAGGTTTCTGATTTCACTCATTTGAAATATGCACTTCATTTTCACACTACATTACCATAACCATAAAAATAAACCCCCTAAGCCAAAAACTTTCAAATCATAAAATGATGCATTTGTGGGTTTCTGATTGTAGCGATTTCAAATATGCACTCCATTTTGACACTACATTACTAAAACCCTGAAATTGAACCCCTAGACCCAAAAATTTCTTATTGTGAAATGATGCATTTTGCAGGTTTCTAATTGCACTGATTTGAAATGACTCAATTTCAACTCTACATTACTGTAAGCCTTAAATTGAACCCATGGGGCTAATAAATTAGAAATTGTGAAATGATGCATTTGTGGCTTTTTGATTGCCTTGATTTGAAATATGCACTTCATTTTGACACTACATTACCATAACCCTGAAAATGAACCCCCAGGGCCAAAAATTTTCAAATCATAAAATGATGTGTTTGTGGGTTTCTGATTGTAGCGATTTCAAATATGCACTCCATTTTGACACCACATTACTAAAACCCTGATAATGAACCCCTGGGCACAAAAACTTTCAATTTGTGAAATGATGCATTTGTGGGTTTTTTATTGCGCTGATTTGAGATGTGCACTCCATTTCTACTCTACATTACCATAACTTTTTAAGTCTAACCCCTGGGGCTAAAAAATTGAAAATTGTGAATTGATGCATTTGTGGATTGATGATAGTGATTTTTTGAAATATTCATACCATTTTCCAAATTAGGGGCTGAGTTTACAGGAGTTTCCAAACTAGGGGCTGTGTTTACAGGATTTAGAGGGGGTCCCCATGGGGTGCCATTTTTGGGGGGTCTCCAGGGGGTGCCATTTTCTGGAGGTACATATGGGGGTGCCATTTAAAGGGGGTCCACATGGGATGCCATTTTTTGGGTGGTCCCCAGGGGTGCCATTTTTTGGTGGTCCTCAGGGGGGTGCTATATTTTTTTTTGCGGGGGGGGTCCATATGGGGTGCCATTTTGAGAGGGGTCCCCAGGGGGGTGCCATTTTTGGAGAGTCCCCAGGGGGAGCCAACTTTGGGTGGGTCCCCAGGGGGTGCCATTTTTGTGGGGGTTCCTAGGGGGTGCCATGTTTGGGGGGTCCCCAGGGGGTGCTATTTTTGGGGGGTCCCAAGGGGGTGCCATTTTTGGGGGGTCCCTAAGGGGTGCCATTTTCTGGTGGTCCTCAGGGGGTGCCATATTTGTGGGGCCCTAGGGGGTCCCATTTTTGGGCGGTTCCCAGGGGGTGCCACTTTTGGGGGGTTCCCCAGGGGGTGCCATTTGGAGGGGGGTCCCCATTGGGGTGTCAGTTTTTGCAAGCCTCTGAGAAGTGGGTACCTAAAGCAGGATTCTCTCCAACCTTCAGTTGGGTTTTGTAGAGTCCCCAGGGGGAGCCAACTTTGGGTGGGTCCCCAGGGGGTGCCATTTTTGTGGGGGTTCCTAGGGGGTGCCATGTTTGGGGGGTCCCCAGGGGTGCTATTTTTGGGGGGTCCCTAAGGGGTGCCATTTTTGGGGGGTCCCTAAGGGGTGCCATTTTTTGGTGGTCCTCAGGGGGTGCCATATTTGTGGGGCCCTAGGGGGTCCCATTTTTGGGCGGTTCCCAGGGGGTGCCACTTTTGGGAGGTTCCCCAGGGGGTGCCATTTGGAGGGGGGTCCCCATTGGGGTGTCAGTTTTTGCAAGCCTCTGAGTAGTGGGTACCTATAGCAGGATTCTCTCCAACCTTCAGTTGGGTTTTGTGGTTCTCTACAATTTATACCACAAGGATTTACAAACACAAAAAAAACAGCAAAGCACAAATGTAACCAATTGAAGATTACAACAAAGTTTGACACCTTGCAAAAACCACACTATCATATCACAAAACCTATACCACACAGAATGCACAGGGTCCCCAGGGGGGTGCCATTTTTGGAGAGTCCCCAGGGGGAGCCAACTTTGGGTGGGTCCCCAGGGGGTGCCATTTTTGTGGGGGTTCCTAGGGGGTGCCATGTTTGGGGGGTCCCCAGGGGGTGCTATTTTTATGGGGTCCCAAGGGGGTGCCATTTTTGGGGGGTCCCTAAGGGGTGCCATTTTCTGGTGGTCCTCAGGGGGTGCCATATTTGTGGGGCCCTAGGGGGTCCCATTTTTGGGCGGTTCCCAGGGGGTGCCACTTTTGGGAGGTTCCCCAGGGGGTGCCATTTGGAGGGGGGTCCCCACTGGGGTGTCAGTTTTTGCAAGCCTCTGAGTAGTGGGTACCTATAGCAGGATTCTCTCCAACCTTCAGTTGGGTTTTGTGGTTCTCTACAATTTATACCACAAGGATTTACAAACACAAAAAGAACAGCAAAGCACAAATGTAACCAATTGAAGATTACAACAAAGTTTGACACCTTGCAAAAACCACACTATCATATCACAAAACCTATACCACACAGAATGCACAGGGTCCCCAGGGGGGTGCCATTTTTGGAGAGTCCCCAGGGGGAGCCAACTTTGGGTGGGTCCCCAGGGGGTGCCATTTTTGTGGGGGTTCCTAGGGGGTGCCATGTTTGGGGGGTCCCCAGGGGGTGCTATTTTTATGGGGTCCCAAGGGGGTGCCATTTTTGGGGGGTCCCTAAGGGGTGCCATTTTCTGGTGGTCCTCAGGGGGTGCCATATTTGTGGGGCCCTAGGAGGTCCCATTTTTGGGCGGTTCCCAGGGGGTGCCACTTTTGGGAGGTTCCCCAGGGGGTGCCATTTGGAGGGGGGTCCCCATTGGGGTGTCAGTTTTTGCAAGCCTCTGAGTAGTGGGTACCTATAGCAGGATTCTCTCCAACCTTCAGTTGGGTTTTGTGGTTCTCTACAATTTATACCACAAGGATTTACAAACACAAAAAGAACAGCAAAGCACAAATGTAACCAATTGAAGATTACAACAAAGTTTGACACCTTGCAAAAACCACACTATCATATCACAAAACCTATACCACACAGAATGCACACTGCACACCATCATACCAAATCGCAAACTGTCTACATTTTACTACTGAGTTTCATGCCCAACCATTTTACAGAAGTTTACAAAAATCCATTCCAAAACATTGCATCTTTGGTATTGGTCTTGTTATTGTTGGTAGATTACATACCGCATTTCAAAACACATGCCTAGCATGTGGGCAAACTTAACTAAAGTATCATATTTTCTCCAATGGTATTAATTGTAGAGAACCACAAAACCCGACCGAAGGTCGGAGAGAATCCTGCTAGTTGTTTTACAAATGTAATGTATTACACAACATGTTCTAATGATGAGGAGTCCTAATTCCGCAATTGGAGAACTCAAACACCAATTTGTAAGTGAAAAGTAAAAAGTTGAGGGAAAGTATTTTTGTGAGGGAGAACTGAAATGCAAAAAAAGTCAAAGCCATTTTTAGTGTTTTCTCATGACTGGCCATTTGTCTTTTAACTAGCCATTTCACTTATAAATTTACTTTTCTTTCAATTTTTGCTCGCCATTCAACTTGCCATTACTTCTCACTCATAAAGTTTTGTTTGTTCTCCTGTTACGGAATTGGCACCTTATGGCCCTAAACCCACTAGTTGACAATGACGCAAAATGTCAACTCAGATCACAATTCAAAATCCCGATCCCATAATTCTAAATATTTATAAAATACAGGTAAGAAGAAAATGTTGATGGAGATCATTTTATGGTAGATTCTGCAGGTGGGGGTGGGTGAGGCGTAGTGATGGAAAAGCGCCATGGCGCTGGCGCCTGGCGCTAGCGCCAAAGCAAAAAGCGCCATGGCGCTTTTGGCGCTTGGCGCCATTTTGCTGTGGCGCCATTGGCGCTTGGCGCCGATAGTCTCAAAAGCGCCATGGCGCTTTTGGCGCTTGGCGCTAACACGCTCTGGCGCTATTGGCGCTTGACGCTAGCATTTAAAAAAGCGCCAAAAAAGCGCCACCGCCAGACAGTGAAAAACGCGCAAGGTACACATACAGAGGTATATCACACATAGCATTGCAAAAATCTCTGGGAGATTTATATTTAAAAAATCTCAGAAAATCTCAGAAAATATAAGATTTTCTGAGATTTATATTTTTTCCACGATTTTCCAGAGAGATTTAATTATATTTTTTCTGATTTAGAAAATCTCTCGAGAAAATCTCTCTATAAGAACATGTGTGATCTATTGATTTTGAGCAATGATTGAATATTCAGCTGATAAAATTAACAAAGCGCAATAATTTTAAATAGCTAACAGTGAAAATTCCCTCCCATGGCTTGAAAAAGTCTATCTGAAATATATTTTATGTACTCTAGTACTTTGAAAAAGTGTATGTTCACATGGGTACTGCTGCGTCGGTCGGGTACTTTAAACAGGTCGACTTTTTGGGATTGGTTCTTTAGGATTTCAGGACCGGGGCTGGGATCTCGGGACCATTATCATGATGAGGATTGTTTTTTAGAGATTTCAGGATTAGATCTGGGTTTGGTGTCTCAGGATAAGGATCAGGACTGAGATAGGCATTTTTTCAGGATTGGGATTTTTGAAAAAGTTCTGATATTAGAGGTTTTTCTCTAATCTGTGGCAAAAGTGGTCTAAAAACACCCAAATGCCAGAAAAGTGGCATAAATTGGACATTTCAGGTTTATATTCACATGTCTTAGTGCAAACAATTTAACAAAGTTGGCAACTTTTTCCACAACAGGATCGGTATTGAAGAAAAAATTATTGGGATTGGGATTCGAATTTCAAAAGTTTTGAGATTGGGATTAGTTTTTTTAAATTACAGGATTGTGATTGAGATTTCAGGATTGGGACCACAAAATCCCAAAAAAAAATCGGGATTCGGGATCTAGACCAGGATCCTGTTTGAACCCGTGGTACTGTTACTTTTTCAGAGTCAGTATAGATGTATTTACTCAGTATTCAAGTATATGTATTTTTGGAGTAAAAGTAAACACACTTTGTGAATATAGTTAAAAAATTTGGTGAAAAAAACATTTGATAAATTCTGTGGGGATCATCAGACGTGAAAGTGATTTATTCTATTATGATGAAAGATGTACCTAAATTATATTTGTGTTGATTATTCAGATAGTACATGGTAGTACAAAGTGTACTTTCAGTAGACAGTGTCTTGTTGTCATTTGAAATTCTGAATGAAAAGCTTTAACAACACATAAGGTTCTTAATATCTACTCTGAATGGTTCAAACACCTTGAAATATCGATTATAGTATGATTTAAGTTGAGAGATTTTCTGAGATTTTTTGAACTGTGAGAGATTTTCTCAGAGATTTAATTATATTTTCAAAAATGACCCTAGAGATTTAATTATATTTTTTCTCTCGAGAGATTTTCTGAGATAATATTTAATTATATTTTCTCAAAATTGGCCATTTTTTGCAATGCTAATCACACATGTAGCGTTACTTTGTGATGTTACATACAGCAGTAGAATGGCTCTGGGCCATGGCATAATATTATAGGTGCATTTTGAGGTATTTTTAGTGTAAAAGCTTCCATTTGTTCATGCTATTGTCCAAGAATAAGCTGTGATATATTAGTATAGTACATAATATCCACCCCACACACTTATACATATCTCGATAAATATCTTATTGTAAATATGTGCTTCCACATACTTCTACAGTGTGAAAGATCACCACCAATGTACTAGGTACTCTTAAATATAACCTTATTTAAGCACTATTTATGCCAAACCTCTCTGGCAGTCAAAGATATTTAAGGAAAAGCAATAGACGTAATGAAATGAGTTGAAACAAAAGTTGATATTTCTGACAAAAATTTCCAAAGTAGTGATCTCCTGTTATAATGCTATCCCATAGTTCTACAGCGATTCTATGGCTATGAATTACATCACAAAGTACCGCCACTTGACTGACATACCTGCATACATGTAAACTAATAACTGTGGACTTTAAAAATGGTTTTGAAGAACACAGCTTTTTTTATAAAAACGGGTCATTGAAAAAACGTCATTCCATCCCTAGTAGGAACTTTTTAGTAGCAAAAAGTGCTAACACTGGGATAATGCTACCATTTATTGGAAAGTGATAAAGGTAGCTCACACAAAGCAATAGTAAGGACTACATTTAGGACACCATGAACTGCGTATGCAATGCATCATAAAGAAGCGAAATCGCTTTGGCGCTGGCGCCATTGGCGCTTGGCGCCATTGCCTCCTGGCGCCATTGGCGCTTGGCGCCATTGCCTCCTGGCGCCATTGGCGCTTGGCGCCGTGGTCCAGAAAAGCGCCATAGCGCTTTTGGCGCTTGGCGCTCAAAGCCTGGCGCTTTTTCCATCACTAGTGAGGCGTGTCCTAATTAATTATACGGCTGGAGAAGAAAATGTTAAACGTGAAACTATATTTATTTATTTCACTCACAACGTATTTTCTAACATGAGCAGACTTTTTGCGAGTGTGTCTACCCCGGCATCCAGTTTACGACTTTTGTGATATGGTTTATGGTTGCGGGTTTGATGTCTTCTAATCCACAATGTTGTAAAAAACATTGTTTTTTTTGTATTCTCTGATAGTGGAAGCACTTAATATAATTTTTACCTTTACGTTTTATTTTACGTTTTCACCAGTATTTTAAAAATACCTTACGTTTTAGTATTTATACCATTGATTCGGAAAAGGTATTTACATTTACGTTTACGTTTTCCAAAAATACCAGTATTTGTACAACTCTGCTTGGGACTGCCCTTAGGACGCTTGAATTTCTACATGAGAGTATTGAAATTCGCGCAGGCCTTGCACAGCGGTGAGAAACATTTGGTGACAAACGATCGGGGCAGCGATCTTATGCATCTCATCCGCGCACAAAACGATGGGTCTGGAAAAAAAATCAGAAGTGCAGTGGCGAAAAATCCACCGTTGGTGGTACTGAACGGGACTGATGAAATAGCAGCAGCGATAGCTCTAAGTACGTTCCGTTTCCTCGCTGGGCCTGTGTAAATACCTAAGTTTTCCAGTGTACACGTCGGGAAGTGAAGACTTAATCTTTCAACAAACATTATCTTTACAATCATTTCAAGGGGGGGGGGGGGGGTTAGTTTTTCAGTGCTGATTTTAAGAGGCGGTGACAAGGCGCTACCAACACTGATGAAAGATAAGGCGGTGTTTATAGTCAATGACTGTGTGACGAAATCTTTTGAACATTTCTGGGCTCAGTATGACACATCTGATATGCTTGATCAATAGCGATTTTATCAGCCCACACCCTAATAAATATATAAAACCCCACATATTTCACAATCATGCACACTAAGGCGCCTTTTACACTGTGAAACTGTGATGACAAAAATGCAATTTTTCAGCCATTGTTGTGCGATACATATGAAATATTTTGCATGTGTGAAGCCTCAATCGATCATGACTTGATCAGCCCCACTGCCTAAGACAAACATCAAATTATATACGTACATTGCGTGTTCATGCACACTAGATCACACTTTTTTTTGTTGTGGGATCACACTTTTTTTCATGCGACAGCATCCGACAACAAAAAAAGTGTGATCTAGTGTGCATGAACATGCAATGTATATAATTTGAAGTTTGTCTTAGGCAGTGGGGCTGATCAAGTCATCGTCAATTGAGGTTTCACATATGTAAAATATTTCTTATGTATCTCACAAAAATGGCTGAAAAATTGCATTTTTGTCATCACAATCATCACAGTGTAAAAGGCGCCTAATCATACCTTATTCCTGTTGTCACAGGCTGTCGCAGAAATCTGTTCTAGGAGCCTCTTGAAATGTTTGACATTTGAAGTTTTCCCTAGGTTATGAGTCTGATCAAATCATTATTGTTCAAGCCATCACACATGTCAAACATTTCATTCTCATTCCAAAAAATTGTTGAAAAATCAAGCCATGGTTGTCACACGGTCATTGACTGTAAACACCACTAAAATCTGTGATCAGTGCTGATAGCGCCGCGTTGGTTTATGCTGGCATCTTGCCATGATAGAGGTTTATTCAGTCACAGCGGTCGAGCCTGACACCTAAATCGCAGAATATTTATCTATTACATAAATGCGAGCTCACCTGCAGGAAATGGCGTCTTCGTGGGGCCGGACATCACAACGTCCAGTATCTCAGTTCAACTTACGAAATATTGCACCCCGGCCAAGTTTCAGATGAACACCTACACCCTGAATAGGGGCATCGGGTGCACAGAGGACTTTTGGCTGTTGCCAGAAATGAACAAATTACTGCAGCGCAATACAGCCGAGTTGACGAGCGCCGGCGAGTTTTACAGACGCTGGTATCATAGAGCTAAGACGGAGGGATTACGACAGGTTGCAGAGGGTGCCGAGGTGAGAAAAAAGAACTCGTTGAAAAGTGGTTATTTTAGACAGATATATGTTATGGGCATGTGTGGTCTGGTCGCAGCATTTTGTGTGTGGATTTTAGAAAATATCTCGAGGACGAGAATGCTCCACGAAGTTGAACAAAATTTTCCGTAGCCGCATAAATATATATATTTCTCTAGTAGTCAGCAGCTTAGGCCTCGATTACAGCTCAACCCTAGAACGGAAAATACAGGGGTGGACATTTTCAGCTGTCACTGGAAAAACGCAAAAGCTTGAGCTACGGTTGGGCTATTACAATGAAATTTTAACACAATAGAGTAGACTCCATAGGACACATATTCTGAAGTTTGCAACCCAAACGGCGACATTTTGGGTGAGTTGTGGAATACACAGTTTTTAGTGTAATTCTGTGACTTGGCCCCCTTATCTCGGGACTGGGGGACTATTCGAGAAAAAATAATTTGGTCGTATCCCCGACCCCAAACCCCAACATACCCAAAGGGCATCAAAATCGGCCAGTGTACGACAGAATGGGACGGCACCAAAGACTGGTGACCCCCCCTAAAATTCCACCCTCGATGTATCCTATGGGTGACGCCAAGAAGCAAAATTACACTAAAAACTGTGTGTGCCATAACTCACCTAAAATGTGGCCGTTTGGGTTGAGAACTTCAGACTAGGTGTCCTATGGAGTGGGTTACGTACCCTATCCCCCCATGGACATCTTCCCCCCTGGGTTGATATAGCCCCTGAGGACTACTTCCGCCCGAGGACTACTTCACCCTGACTTTTATAACGTGGGCGGAAGTAGTCCTCCATACAAAATAGTATTAAATAGTACATTGAAAAGTCCCCCGCCCACTCTAATTACTCTATTGGGGCGTCTGTTTGGCCACAGGAATGTGTGCTATGTTATTTCTTCTTTTATCTAATGTGATGCAAAAACAACACTTGCATCAGTTTAAAATTATTTATTGACGCGTGGCGCTCCACAATTATGCACGCGTCTGTTAGGCCCATTGGCATCGATTATCGATTGTGTGAGTGCATGAAGAAAAATGCATGCAACTTCAAAACTCAATTTCTCGGCCATTTCTCAGCCGATTTTCACCACTGAACACTTAAAATGATCAGAATCACATGGAGATTTCATTTTTAATGGTGTTGCATGTGTTGCATTATGGTAATCATAACAGACAAAATGCCAATGGACCACAGACAAAACATTAATGCAACACAGACAAAAGATCAATGCAACACAGACAAAACACCAATGGATCACAGACAAAATGCTTTGGAATTTTGTCGTGTTGCATTGGTGTTTTGTCTGTGTTGCATTGATGTTTTGTCCGTGTTGCATTAATGTTTTGTCTGTGTTGCATTGATGTTTTGTCTGTCATGATTACCATAATGCAACACATGCAACACCGCTGCACCATGAACTGCTCTCTTCCTGTTCAAAAAGCGGATCGGTATTTCAAGTGGTCCGTCGGCACAAAAATTGGAGTAAACGAGTGCGTAAAGAACAGCACATTTTTATTTTCCTTCTTACTATCTTTATATTTTCTTGATTACTAATTTCCTTTCTCGTTCGCTCTACAAGAACAAAACATAACTTTCCGATTTTGTAGAATGATATGTCTGTTGACTAAACATATTTATATATTCACAACCCACTGTGCACCGTTTTTCTACTGTATTTAAGATGTATCGCACTTCGCTGTACAGTAAGGCGCTGAATTTCTTTGACGCTCAGCGAAGCGTAACATAAGTAAACCAAACTTGTAGATTATCATGTATGCCGAGTATACATAAGTGGGGGGGGGGCTGTGGTCAAGTTTTGAGGTAGATTAGGCGGTGAAAAAAGAGATCAAACGATAGGAAACATAACATTATCGGGGCGGATTAGCGTTGAAAGTCGATGCCTGGGAAAGTGGAGTCTGCATCGTTTCGCAGAACAAAGATTTCGCATCCAGCATGAAGTGCCTCAGTTCGCAGAAAAAACTGCTACACCTCGCAGAATTTTTTCACATCAAGTTTCTGCCTCACTTTGCAGAAGGAACTGCATCATCTTGCATCAAATGGTGCCTCAATTTGCAGAAAATGTTTCGCATGAACAAATGCATCACCTCGCATCAAAAGGTGCCCCACTTTGCATGAAAGCGTAGCCGCACGTTTTGCAACCTTCGTAATTATGTCATCACGCGTGACACGTGGCAAATGTTGCGAGCATATTGAGCGGCACCCTTTGGGGATTTGGCAGCACCTGGGCACAAATTTACTCCAAATTTGAAGTGTTCTCTTGCATCAAACCGCATTTAGGCTTTTACTTAGGAACAGACGCAGCTCTGTGGTTGTGGGAACAGGTGAAATGGCATGCGGTAAATATCAAACAGAAAATTTGTCAAGTCATGATACCCAATGCTTGAGTAATTCCAAAATCAGTTGGAAAAATGAACCTGAATTTTGGTTCAATTCACGATGACGGTGTTTTGAATGGTTTTTCATCAAGGAATACGCCTCTGATTTATGTTAGAAGCACTGCATATCCCCAACATTACTTCCGCTTTAGTAGTAATGGTGTTAAGTCAGGCAGCCGCTACAATTCCTGCAGTCATTGCGTTGCTATCGATGCTTGTGTGCGGCCGCAGTTGCGTGTGAAGTGAGTTTTGGCATTGTTGTTTTCTAGCTACATGTTCATCTATTAGTTACCTTGCCGCTGCATCTATTCATCCATTTCTCAGCTGTGAAAGTGGCGCGTTTTTGACAGATCCACAAAATCCTAAAACTGCACATGTGTGTATGAAGGATTTTGATAGATATCCAGCATTCGGCCTTGCTGATGTGAAGGCTGAGGTTTTGTACCAGTTCGTTTCACTGCACATTTATTTCAATGTTTTACAATCATTTACCATATTTCCTCAAAATAACCCCTCAAAATGGCCACTATGAATCAAAAAACCCCTTGAAATACCCCCTGTAATGTGCACATCGTGCATGCAATGCACATGATGTAAATATCTATTGTTGTGAGTTTGCATCGCAGCTACATATATTCTAGTTTGTGTAGTGATGTACGTTGATATGTTTAAATATATCATTTTTGGACACATCTATTACTGATTTTGGGTACTTAAAAGCTTAAATTTTTGATGAAATAATACCCCCTTGAAATATCTCTCCTTGTTTAACCCCCTCTCAAAATTTGAAATATGAAACAATCACCCCAGGGGATATTTTGAGAAAATACGGTCATATATTTTTCATCACATGCCTGCATTGTCATCTTTGTAGGAAAAAATTGCATGCATTGGCAACTGGGCAACAGGGCTATGAAGCGCCCTGTAAGGCTAGAGTTAAGTTAAAGTTAAAAGTACTGAACTTTTTCACTAGTATATGTAACTGTCAAATTTTCAAGTACTTAAATTTTCTCCATGCCCGTTTTTTGTTGTACATCACTTGAGTAATACCCATCACTATACCTATTTATACATATTAAATGTTGTATCGTTTATTTCATTTTCCAGAGTTGTTTTAAGTACGTAATGTTTTCAAAAGTATAGGTAAATGTAAAGTATGTATGTTAGATTTACCTACTTACTATCGGATTTTTTGTACTTCAATTCAAGTAACAGTAAACACACTTTTCTATTGATGACATTTTTTTGTGATGGCACCCTATATTCAGACATATTACTGTAATGACTGCATAACATTAGTTATTGTATACATCACATATTATGCACTGCACTGTATACACACTTAATTATTTACCTAAGCGGCATTCACATTGGAACAGATTCTACCTAATAAATGTGTTGATGCAAAATGAGGCACTTTGCCCTGTTGCAAAAATGTTGTATGTGGAAAATGCAAATCAGCGCACTTTGAGATGCGAAAGTTCTGATGCAAAATAGGGCAGTGGTTTCTGCAAAGTAAGGCACCTTTTCATGCAAAGTAGAGCACAAATGTGATGTGAAATTTTGTTGCAAACCGAGGCAGTATTTTCTGCGAAACATAGCACTTATGCCTGATGCGAAATAGCTTAGATGCGAAATGGTCTGGACTCGGGAAAGTGATCAGGCAATCGATTGTCCACGCGGCAGAACAGATGCCCCTGGGTCGCGGGCAACGGGTCAAATGCAAAGCAAGGCCGCGTGCAGCGGGTCAATGTAATGCACACAATAGGTATTACATTACATATATATATATAATGGGTTGATATAGTCCTCATAACTCAAGGACTGTCGGGCGATATAGTCCTCGAGGACTATATCTGTAAAATAATACGGAACTTGTCGAAATGACTTGTGAACCAGCTCCTATTCCTAACCGAGGAAGAGGACAAATGTGAACGTATGAAAGTTGACGTGAAGCGTCGTCTCTAGTTGACGTTCCGTTATTTTATCAAATGTGATTAGTTGAGTTGACGTGAATTGACGTGAGTTAGTGTGAAGCAAATTTAGATTGTTTACCAAAGGTTTTGACAAACGTTTTTATTTAGACAATTAAATACAAAGAAATAAGTGTAAATAAAATATATATAAAAATATACGTAAACAAAGGAATTAATTTACAACTAAATTAATTACTTAATTAAAACGTAAAAGAAGCTCTAATTACCGGAGAAATAAGGCAATTTAAAGAAGGCACTTAATTACGACAAAAGGCGACAATTAAGTGGCGCGGTTGTGACTAAAGCACCTCAAACAGCGCAGGTGTGAAATAAAGCACTGAGGTGACTTAAAGCACCAAGTGTTAAACTTAGCACCAAAAACAAGCGACTTAATAAAGTGACTACGGCGCTTATTTATGTCCTAGGAAGAGATTCGTGTGAAGTTGACGAGGTTGCAAACACTGCCGATTTTAGCTGTGAAATCGGCTTTTAAGGGCCAGACCGATGACGATTGACTTGGCGCCAATCGGTCGGCTCTAATCTCCGATTTTTACCCAACATTTCCAATTGTGAAAGTTCAATTCTTGCCCGCTCGCTTCTCCAATGAAAAGCGAGCTAAACTGACAAGATAGTGAAAATGTGAGCCAAGCCAGACAGCATTTGAAATGGCGCGCGGGCCCGGCCCCCCACTCGGGGCGGGTCCGCCGCTTAACATAAACATGACGGCGTATATGCGTGCTGCTTGTCAAGGAAATGTGGCGGAATGTGAGCAATGACTAAGATCTAAATATGTGAGCGATGTGAAGCGCACGTTGTAAACAACGTGCTTGAGATATTAAATGACGAATGTGAAGATGTTAAGAAATGGAATGTGAATAAAAATGGAATCGTAATAAATTGAATTAATTAAATATAAAAGCGAACATAAGAACGTCAACTTAAATATTAAAGATTTTACATTTTACGATAATGTTACACACTCCCGAAACTAGAATAAAAATTAAATTAAATTTAATTTTATCTCAGCCAATCTCGGCAAATTGATGTGAATCAAAATCAAAATCAAACGCCTGTGATACTCTCATCACTCCTGTGGTAGCAGATCGTCGGCGTCTTCGACGCCGGCATTTTCCCGGCCCTCCTCATGATGCTCGTCCATGGGTTTGACGGCATCCTCCTCAGGCTGGCTGCCTTCCCCGTGTCCGAGCGCCTGGTCTTCTGGGGCCCCCGCTGGTCTGCCTGGCCAGTTGGGGAGCTTCTCAGATTCCTCGGCGAGCCTCTCGAAGGCTTGTCGGAGCGCGTCGGTCTCGTCGACGATCGTCTTCGACGGCTCGGTGGGCTGCCATTGCTCCGATGCTGCAAGCGGTTGGCTTGATAGCAAGGGGACATGGGAGGTTGTGAATGAGGTCGTACATTGTGAAGTGATTGAGTTGACTTGGTCAAATGGTACGGAGGGGGATCTAGATCTTGATCGTGACTTTCTTCCATCTCTCCGAGCTCTATGTCGGACTGTGAAGGTGTTTGTTTGAGGAAGGTCACGGATCTTTTTAGATCGTTTAACTTTTGATTTGACCAGTTTTTTATTGATGTTATTGAATTTGTGAAAAGTTTGGGGTATAAAGGAAAATGTCTGGTGTGACAATTGCTGCTCACCTGGGAGCCCTGCGACTCCAGCGAATCTCTTGAGTCGTTTTTGCAAGGGCTCGCGTTCAGGGATCGCGTCTTCCATTGTGACTTCCGTTGTGACAGGCTCGGTGACTGTGAGTCTGGCGTTTGGTGACGAGCTCTGTGGTTGTGACTCGCAGGGGGGTGCAGGTTTTGTGACCCGGCGCGCACCCGTCTCCATTTCGATTTCTTCGGCGCGTTCGGTACTATAACTGACCGGGGGATCCGATCTAGGCTGTACCGAGCGTCCTGAAAGCCGTTTGAATGGAGATACTCGTTTGAGGGGTGTGACAAACTTTGAAGATAACTGTGACGAACTTGACGATTGTGTGATGGTTTGATTTGATAAAGCGGGTTTGTTGAAGCCGCTTTTCGGTTTCTTCTGGCGGTTACGTCGCCGTCGCTTACCGATTTTTCCTTGTTGAACGGACGGGGCTCCCATTTGTTTGGGTTTCTGTCCCTTCTGCCCTTTCTTCGGAAAAAGCCCTTGATGTCTGGCAGCATACCCCTGCCGGTTACGAGCCGCCACTGCATGTAAACATAACCAATATACCCAATACAAGCAATTGTGATAATAATGAGTATGATGTTCACAGCTGTTTGAAGTGGCCCAGTAAGTAACGTGTCTAATGCAGACGCACCACCTGTGACGCTACCGTGAATGATGTGACCCAATTCTTTTCCTACACCTTCAAAATATGCACCAACCCCTTGGCCAATGCCAGCAATATATGCTTGCACTGCTTTAGGATCGTTGGATTTTGTTGCAATATAATCGACTGAACGTGTGACTTGTTGTTCGAGTCGTTGCAAATTTTGAAAGTGATGATGTGCAGCCATGATACTGAATGCAATGTCAGTCATGCTTACACCTGGTGACCCGGAAACATTAAGTGTGAATGGTTTCCACGAGCCAGCCCAAATTAATTCGATTGGGAGTTTTGTGACGTGCAAATTCGTTGGTCCGTTTTCGTTGGCCCATGAATTATCATTTAATTGATAATATTTGTGATCTTTCATGAGACAATGATCTATTGGTGAATGTGTGATCAGATCATTGGTACCAGGAGCAACGAACATAATATGTGGGTGATTTGTGACTTTGACCGGCAGAAATTTATAACAAGTATTGTTATATTCATGTTGAAAATAAATAATTTCTGCGGTGACTGGTTTACAATCCCAGAACATTAATATATCTCCATGCCATTCAGCATAGAGATTTTGACGTCCTAGCAATGCTCGCAAGCCAAGCGTGGGATTGAATGTGACAATTGCATGAATTATATCTAGCTGGGTCTGACGGATGTGACATAATTGTTGCCAGATAGATCCAAATTGTTTTTGTTCTAGATGTGCAATTTTGTCAACTTCGTATTGTTGACGGGCTGAGAGCAAGTGAAACACACCAACATCAAGATTTGGTGCGAGTTTGAAATGAAGAGGAGCTTTTTCGGTTTCAGGTTTTTTCAATTTCTTAAGTTGATATCGAAGAAATTGAATGAATGCCGAGCCCTGGTCAATATATTTTGCGTCTTTTGGCACGCATTCTGCATTATTTGGAAATTGTTGTGATCTCCATGTGACAGAAAATGCAGCTTGCAATTTTTCCACTATGTAATGATTTTGTGAATATTGCGCATCGAATTGACCAATCTCTTGGAATGCACACTGTTTGTTAAAAGCAGTAGCATTCCATAGAGAGACGCCATTGTCGCTGTCATAACAATAGCCGGCTTGTGGGTTGCAATGTGACAGATCTTGAATTTCGGAAACAATTTTCTTTCCGTCAAGACTTGCGACCACACCTTCCTCTATGTGAAAGTTCATTACTGTGTTACTCAGATTGTGACAAAAGTAACAATAATCGATGTGAAGTGATTTGTTAGTGCTCCACAATGCATGACCGATTTTTATTAAGGGTTCGCCTTTCCAAGTTTTATTTTGGTAGGCGATCATGCAATCGTAGGTTGTGACTCTATGGTTTTTAATGATTTCTGGTGGCAGCATAGCTTTTCCGCCCACCAGACTCATATACGTGACTATAGTATGCTCTTGTTGAAAGCATCTATAAATTGGTGTTGTTTGCGGCTGAACACGCAACGTCCATATGGATACCACAATATCCTCTATGGCTGTGACTTGAGGAAAGTGACATGTTACTTTTTCCGGAAGTTGTATTGCGTGCCCAGTGCGTGTTTTATGGCACAGATTGAAAGTTTTGTGATATTGATCTGTCCATGTGAGCGCGTTGGCTAATTTTGATTGTATTAGCAACGTGAGCGCCATTAAATGTGACACGTTTCCCCAGAACGAATATGTGCCAGTGTAGCGACATGTTCGACGTGGGTTTGTGCGTCTTGCATCTTGTTGTGAAGATTGTGATTGTTGATGTGATTGATCTGTTTGTGAATGATCACTCTTATCAGGTGAAGGTTGTGAATTATCATCATCTTTTACCTCAGTGTCGATTTTATATTCAACACCGTCCTCTGTGTCGATTTCAAGAGGCACTAGATTAGATGGAGATCTACGTGTGCGACGGCCGTTGCTTGACAATACTGTGACTGCACGTATTTTGCCATCGCTTGACACGTGTATTTCGTGAACGCGGCCCATTTGCCACATGCCGCGTGGCTGTTTATCATCTGTGATTAACACCACTTGGCCACGTTTGGGAGCTTCGTTGATTGTACCTTTTTTCAATCGTTGATTTTTAGCTCGATCTTTAAGTAAGTCAATGTATTGACGTGACCACTCATACCAAAGCACTTCACGATTGTGACGAATTTGGTCCCAAAGTAGTGTGATATCATCTCTGTCCTTTTCAGGAACAGAATTGAGTGCAATTTCGTCAATGCAGTTGACGTCATTGACACGTGGGGGTGTGAGTGTGTAGGATTTTCCAATTTGTGAAGGTGTGAGATTGAAAGATCCATCCGTCAACTTTTCCCATTCCTCTTTTGGAATTTTTCGCATGGGTTCAATCGTGGTGGAATCGAGTTCCATCTCACGTTTTTCATCCATGTAACATGGTGGTGGGGTGCCCCAAAGAAAATGTATTGGGCGCAGTATCGCTGCACCAATGTCTGTGTTTGACAAGTATGACAATGGTCGCGTATTGACGTCAAGCATGACTGTGAGAAATTCATGCCATGTGAGACAACGTCGTCCGCATGCTTTTTTGAGCAAGCGTTTGACTAATCCTACCATGCATTCGTACACGCCGCCTTGCCAAGGACTGTTGGCTGTGATAAAATGCCATTTCACGTCCGGCAGCAATTTGACACAGTTTTTAAACGCGGGGGCATTGTCGGACCAAATTGTGTCCGGCATGCCACGTCGCGAAATAAAACGATTTAAAGCCATAATTGTGTCAGCTGTTGAGACACTATTAGTTGACTCTAAATGAATGGCGCGTGTGCTGAAGCATGTTAGCAACAAAATGTGTTGACTGTGACGGGTACCGTTTTGTGAATAAATTAACGGTCCCATATAATCAATACCAATATGTTGAAATGGTTTGATTTGTGATTGAGTTCGAGTGACAGGTAGTGTGTGAAAATCAGGTAATGTGAATGGACCTCCTTCCGCTTTGCGGCAGGTGACACATTTTTGCAGAATTTTTGCAACTACTTGCTTGGCGCTTGACAACCAGCAGTGTTTGCGTAAATCTGCTAAAGTGTGAAGCATGCCACTGTGACCCGCAAGCTCATGAAAATGAGTAACTACTAGCGTTGTTAACCACCCGGTCTTTGGCAGGTAGTAAAACAACGAAGGGTTTCGGTGTTCTTTGTGAGACACACGCGTGACACAATATAATAAATTATTCCACGCGTCCCATTTGAGCATGTGGTGTTTGCCAAGTTGCGCTTGTGAAATGCAACTGGCACATTCCTCTGCTTGTGAAATGTGCAGTACATGTCTAAATGCTTCGTTTAAATCAGCTTGTGTGATAGGTTTTGATAAATATTCGCTTTCACGCTTTGCAGCTTTATGCATGGAGCGATTTAGCCAATATGTTTTGACACGAAGTAGATATACGACAGTGCGCAACAATTTTGACAGTGTTGAAAATCGTCGAATGTCGATTTCGAATGGATTTGAAGGGATGTGACGTTGTCGACTTTCGACAAACGGATTTTGAGGAGTGACATTTTGTGACAAATTGGGGTCCAAATTGACAGGTACTTGCTGTGCAAGAGCATTAGCTGGTTGTGAATCAGGCTGTGAAGTTACTGCTCCAGCATATAAAGGTCGACTGATGTGAGTGTCGCCTTTCGCAAGCTCTTCGGTGACAGGTTGCGCTTGATATTGCGAAATGTCAAGCATGGTTGATGTGAGGGGTTCAGCGAAAAATGTGGGTCCGGTAAACCACATTGTTTCGATCATTAGTTGATCAAAAGTACATCCCCGTGACGCAATGTCAGCTGGATTGTCTTTTGTAGCAACCTTGCAAATTTGAATGCAATGTTTTGACATTAGTGAATGGATTTTGGTGACCCGATTGTTGACAAAAGTAGCCAGCGGCTTTGCAGTATATAGCCAGCCGATGACAACTGTACTATCGGTCCAGAGGAAATTACTGTGAATTTTCCATCCACCCAGCTCAGCGAGTTCATGATGTAAATAATCGATGAGCTGTGCGCCAATTGTGACACCTAGCAATTCCAAGCGTGTGATTGTGAGGGGTTGACCTTGTTTTGACGGAAGTGGGGCTAGTTTTGTGCGAGCTGTGAGAAAACCACTAAAATATCGGTCATCTTCATAGCCATATTCGTCAGGTGAAATCGCTTTTTGACGCAAATAAGTGCAAACGGCGTATCCATCTTTTGAGGCATCACAAAACACATGTAATTCTAATGGCCGTGTTTCGGCTTTGACATCGATGCCAAAAGAATGAAATGAGCGCGGGAATTTGATTTGACTTATGGACGAGAGATGTCGTTTTAAATCGTCCAGTAAGTCATCCGCCTCTGGGTCTTCGATGAGTTCATCCCAGGTTGTGATATTGCACCTTTGAATTATTTGTGACACGCGAAATTTCAACCGAAATAACGCGGGTGCTGTGATGCCAATGGGATCGTATGTTGAAGCCAGCAATTTGTTCAAATTGCGGCGTGTGGCTGTGACAATGAGCGTGAAATCCTTTTTAGGAGCTGGCACCGCAATGGTGTCTTCAATGTGATCGTAAACGAGACCCATTACTTTGATATATTGTGACTTTTTCGGGTTGAGGTCATCAGGTTTGATTTTCTCCGAAACCATAGGCGAATTTGTCATCCATTCGCGCATGTTGAAATTTGCTCTGGCAAACACAGCTTTAATTAAACGATAGAGCTGTATTGCATATTTGTCATCATCTACGCTGATAACTAAATTATCAACGTAAATGCTGTTGAGCAACAGCTCCAGTTTCAATTGTTCATGGGTCTCAGCGGGATGCATGTGAGCTAATTCCGCTTCTAGGTGATATTTGATAACAGTTGACAAAATGGAAGGACTGCATGTGAGACCAAACAGCACCCTTGTGAATTGCATCATTTGAATATTGTCTTCATGAGATGGAATAGTGTCATCACGCAGCCAGTAAAATTTTGTGAAAGCGCGTGATTTTGGGTGAAGAGCAATTTGTAAAAATGCTTTCTCAATATCTGCTAATAACACCACTTTTCCGGCTCTGAAGCGAAGCATTAATCCGAGCGCCAGTGGTGTGAGAACTGGGCCTCGAAATAAGCAATTGTTGAGACTTGGCTTGCCGGCAGAACCATCGTACACTATTCGACATGTTGTCGATCTGCCAGGTGTGATGACAGGTTGGTGAGGTAAGATGTGTTCTTGCAAACCGTCTTGTGAACCATAAACGGGTTCTATGACACCCTTGTGAAGTTGATCTGAGATGACTTTCGCGTATGTGGCGAATAAATCGGGATCTTTTCGAAACCGTTTCAACAGTGACAGAAAGCGACGAAATGCTTCTGCATTGTTGGTTGGCAATTCTTGAATGGTTGATTTGAATGGCCAATCCACGCTATAGCGACCAGTTTCTGGATCGAGAGTAATTGATTCCAGAATTAGCTGTTCAGCTATGTCATCATCATGTGATAATGGATCATCTGTGATACCTATTGACTCGAGACTGTGAAATTGAAATAATGTCTCTTGGCCAACAGCAACAGCTGATGAAGCATGTGAACTACATGAAACCATGAATTGATGTGGTGAAATGTCGGGTGTTGTGACAAATGACTGTGATGACGCATTTCCGCCAAGCATCAATCCAAGTATTGATTCGACTATGATCAATCCAGATGGGAGTTCGATTTCTGTTGGTCGAATGTCAAACTTCCAATAATAGTCTTGACCAATGACTACATCTGGTTGACATAGTTTGTGACAAAACTCATCAGTCATTTCGGTCAATTCAAGCGGTTCCGCGAATTGTTCTTGTGCGTGTTCACCGTACACAATATAAATGACTGTTTTGTCATCTTGTGACAAAGGAGGTGGGCATGCATATGTTGCCAAATTATCCACTGCACGTAAAGTGAGCGGAATTTGTAACATATTGCCCTTATTGTCGACGTGTTTGTAAATAGGCATGACAGCCTCGACCAAAAACGTATTGACTGTGACAGGCGTTTTTGTCGCAAACACGTTCATTTGAAGAACAACATCTCCTTTGTTTTCAAAGTTATACTCATTTGCCACGGATGCTTTAATGTATGAATATTCGCATCCAGTGTCAAAGAATATTAACAAAGGGTCTGTGACTCGATTTAATTCAGCGTCTTTATTAATTAATGAAGCCTGGGCCACTTGCAAACGAACAATAGGTGCAAAATCGAACTCACATTCTTGTTCGGCCTGCTGCCTGGTAGCGGTGTTGGGGTTACCGTAACCCGCTTGTGCGCTCAGCACTTCCACCGTGGGCCTGTGACTGGGTTGAAGTGGCACCGACGATGACATTTGGTTCGGGTTGAGGTGCGGGTACATCTCGTACCGTTTCTGCTGGAAGCCGCGGATTTTGGCTTCGACGGTCTCCATGTCCATGCCGTCCTTGATGAGGCTGGCACGGAGCGTCGTCCACAGCTCATTTTCGCTGTGATACTTGCGGGCTTCCTCTTGGGCTCTAGCCTGGAGCTCGTTCGCGGGCCTCGGCCATTCGCCCATGTCCAGCGGGCCGTCCATATCCAGTTGATACAGCGTATGCTGTCTCCACCGGAAATCGTTCTCGTCCGGGGGGATGACACACACACTCATCGGTTCTGTGTGTGAAGGCGGATACGATGGCGGTGCATGTGACGAAGCCGCGCCCGTTGTGATTACCTGAGCGTTGACAAAATTAGCGCTCGTTGCTTTGACAAAGGCTTTATTTTGTGAATTGTTTACCTGACGCCTGGCGGGTGCCTGTCTGGTAGGACAGAACGCCCCGTGATGCTGACCAATCTGGCGACAATAGTAGCAACTCAATCGTTGAGTGCATTGTGCCGCTTGATGGCCTCTGCGTGTGCAGCGCGTGCACACATCGCCCAAAGCTTGCAACCGTTCAGTGCGCTCTCTCGGTGTGATGTATTGAGGGCAGTCGGTTGTGTAGTGCTCTTTGATGCCACAGAACAAGCACTCGAATCTCGGCTTGCGATAGTCAGCAGCAGGTTGTGAGGACTGCTTTTGACTAATCGCTCCGATCGCGGGAGTTCTGGGAGGTTGAGTGGAATTTTTATTTTTTCCTTGTTGCTTACCAACATTAGCATTGGTACCAGCAAAAGCAACCGTATTGTGAATAGGTTTTTGTTTTGAAAAGGTATTTTGTGATTTATTTCCTTTTTTCTTTTGCTGTTGCCAACCACCTCCATTTTGTGGCTTTTTCAACGATGAATTTTGTGATTTCTGAACAACATTTGAAGATTGTGAACTTTGTTGTTCAGTTTTCATCGCATCTAACCGAGCACGAGCAATGGTAGTTAATGCATCAACAAACCTGACGACTGTGAGTTCTGTGTTGTCAGTTGCAGCAGTGCGCATCGAATTCCGGTGTTCTTCTGTGACGGCAAGAACAATATTATCGGGAAGATAACCACGAATTATTCTTAACACTGCACCAGAATTGACACTTTCACCCCTTTCTTTAAGTTGATTGAGAGTTGACAAAAGGGTTCGTGTGAAATTTGTGAGGGAGTCTCCTCTTGATGAAGGTTTTTCAAGTGAATACAATTTATCCCAAAGGGCGGCTTGTACCCGATGCGTTTCACCAAAGTTTGATTTTAACATGGTGACCGCTGTGTTGTAATCTCGACCATCACCTTTTAATCCGGCCAGCAGTTCCGCTGCTGGACCGATAAGGCTGAGCTTGAGGTATGTATATTTCATACCGTTTGACAAATTAGCTCGGTCGTGAATTTGAGCTCGAAAAATCTCCCACCAAGCTGCCCATTCTAACGGATCACCGTTATATTTAGCAAGCTCGATTTTAGGTAACTTTAACAAAGTTTCTGGTTGTGAAGGTTGAGAACTACTTCCCATATTGACATTGTTGTAAGGGGGTTGTGAAGGGGGTTGAGTAGTTAAATCAACATTTGACTGACCTTTCAAGGAAAGTATCAACCTTTCCGCGGATTTGATTTGCGCTTGGGCGGTCGCCATCCTCGATTCCAGCTCATCCATGAGCATCATCACGTTGTTCAAGCCCGAGTAGAGCGCGCGCTCTAATTTCGCGTTGGCGCTCTTTATTTCTTCGGCCACTCCATCTTGATCTCTGTCCAGGCTTGTGATGTGATCTTGGACAATAGATGTGAATTTGTCCATAGCCTGAGACAGGTCCGAGCGTTTCAGCTCAGCTTGGTAGCCGTAGGCTTGAGTTAATTCTAATACTTCCTCCGCCGCTCGCAAGTTCACGGCAGCGGGTTGTGACTCGTCCTTGACGATTTTAGGAATCAGTTTGGATGTGAAACGTAGCACTCCGTTGTGCACTCCGGTCAACGCCCGGCTATGTTGAGTCAACGGATGAGTTGTGTCGGACTCATCTACGTTGCTCACAGGCATAGCTGCGGCGGCTTGGGCGCCTCGCTGAGTGCGTAAGCGTTCTTCCATAGCAAATCTCGATTGATTGATTGCTTATTAGCAAAGTGGTAGCTAGCTGTGAACGAAATAAAATAATAATATAAATATTTTGTTTCTTGTGACTTGTACTTGTAAAATCGTAAGTAAATATGCACGCGCTACTAACGATTTTGCGTCCAAAACCGTATTACCGTAACCTCGTGCTTGTGACTCAGGCTGTGAAAAACAATTTCCAATGAAATTTCGCGCGAGACGACTTAATTAGAGTGACCAATTAGTTTAATTAGTCACCCTGCTCGCTGCGCCATGTAAAATAATACGGAACTTGTCGAAATGACTTGTGAACCAGCTCCTATTCCTAACCGAGGAAGAGGACAAATGTGAACGTATGAAAGTTGACGTGAAGCGTCGTCTCTAGTTGACGTTCCGTTATTTTATCAAATGTGATTAGTTGAGTTGACGTGAATTGACGTGAGTTAGTGTGAAGCAAATTTAGATTGTTTACCAAAGGTTTTGACGAACGTTTTTATTTAGACAATTAAATACAAAGAAATAAGTGTAAATAAAATATATATAAAAATATACGTAAACAAAGGAATTAATTTACAACTATATTAATTACTTAATTAAAACGTAAAAGAAGCTCTAATTACCGGAGAAATAAGGCAATTTAAAGAAGGCACTTAATTACGACAAAAGGCGACAATTAAGTGGCGCGGTTGTGAATAAAGCACCTCAAACAGCGCAGGTGTGAAATAAAGCACTGAGGTGACTTAAAGCACCAAGTGTTAAACTTAGCACCAAAAACAAGTGACTTAATAAAGTGACTACGGCGCTTATTTAGATCCTAGGAAGAGATTCGTGTGAAGTTGACGAGGTTGCAAACACTGCCGATTTTAGCTGTGAAATCGGCTTTTAAGGGCCAGACCGATGACGATTGACTTGGCGCCAATCGGTCGGCTCTAATCTCCGATTTTTACCCAACATTTCCAATTGTGAAAGTTCAATTCTTGCCCGCTCGCTTCTCCGATGAAAAGCGAGCTAAACTGACAAGATAGTGAAAATGTGAGCCAAGCCAGACAGCATTTGAAATGGCGCGCGGGCCCGGCCCCCCACTCGGGGTGGGTCCGCCGCTTAACATAAACATGACGGCGTATATGCGTGCTGCTTGTCAAGGAAATGTGGCGGAATGTGAGCAATGACTAAGATCTAAATATGTGAGCGATGTGAAGCGCACGTTGTAAACAACGTGCTTGAGATATTAAATGACGAATGTGAAGATGTTAAGAAATGGAATGTGAATAAAAATGGAATTGTAATAAATTGAATTAATTAAATATAAAAGCTAACATAAGAACGTCAACTTAAATATTAAAGATTTTACATTTTACGATAATGTTACACAATATCATCCCCCGGGGGAAGATGTCCATGGGGGGATAAATACCTGTAATCCTATGGAGTCTACTCTATTGCGTTCAAATTTCATTGTGATAGCTCAACTGTAGCTCAAGCTATCGCGTTTTTCCAGCGGTAGCTGAAAATGCCCACCCCTGTAGAAACGGAAAATGTTTAACGGAAAATTACTTCCGAATTAAAATAAAATTAGAATTTTCCGTCTGGCTGTAATCCCCGCTTTGGCGCCACACACGCTTGATGTCAACTGACCTCGTAACAACTATTTTTTTTGTGAATTATGTGATTTCAACTTTCCTATCTGATAGAGCATAGTAAATATTACATAATGACACTTAATTTTCATTGATTCTGTTAAGTGTGCTGCTTTTAAACTTATTTTTGTGTTATTTAGTTGACATTGAGTTGACACAAATTTGCGATGTCAACTAGCGTGTGTGGGCCCATTAGGTGGCTGTTGTAAGCCGAGCTCATATTTACCTTACCTCAAACACGGTCCAAATCGTGAATCGTCGCAACTAGAAAATGCAAATACCGTAAATGCTCTATTTGTACGACCCCCTCCAATAAAACGTCCCCTCCAACAGCGCGACCCCTTGGGCACGTTGTTAAGTATAATGCGACCCCCAAAGAAAAATAAAAAACAAAAAACGGGCATAAGAAAATGATTTCGCAATCTTCAGAACAAAGTGTCGGCCAGTTCGCCAGAGCCAGCGGGCAATTCACAAGAGCTGGCGGGCA
Source organism: Sphaerolaimus hirsutus (assembly GCA_964036195.1). Taxonomy (NCBI): domain Eukaryota; kingdom Metazoa; phylum Nematoda; class Chromadorea; order Monhysterida; family Sphaerolaimidae; genus Sphaerolaimus; species Sphaerolaimus hirsutus. The sequence goes on along the minus strand of OZ038452.1, from coordinate 9,689,738 downwards.
GTTCGCAAGGGTCGGCGGGCAGTTAGAGTTACAAGAGTTACATGAACAGTTGAATTGTTGAGTTGTTGAAAAATACAATGCGACCCCCTCCAATAACGCGAACCCTCCAATAATGCGACTCCCAAAAATGTGCTGAAAACAATAAAGCGACAGTCGCCTTAACAGAGCATTTACGGTACCGTGGTATTCTACTTCATCCCTATCAATTCACACGAATAAGTTTTAGTTGTTTTCAATACTCGGTATTTGAAACATACCGTATTTCCTCGAAATACCTCCTCTCAAAATGACCACTATTAACTTCTAACCCCCCTCGAAATACCCCCCCCCCAAATTGAGCGTAAAGAGAATATAGACGCAGTTTGTTCTGCGTAATACAGAACACACGTTTTAACAATTTAGGTACGTTTGTAACAGGAACAGGGTTTGTACCATCTACATACTTATATAAGTCTACAGACGTTTATAACTGTCAGTTATCGTTGCATTTTTCTACCTCAGCGTACGTTAACAACGACGAATTAGTACCGGTAGTCCAAAAAATTTCTGGCGAAATAATAACCCCCCTCTCAAAATTTCCACAATGAAAAAATAAACTCCCTGGGGGTATTTAGAGGAAATACGGTAAGTGGCAAGAAAAACGGTTTGTGACAAGTAAAGCTACTTAACCCTCTTTCTCAGTCCACATATTCTGGTTAAAAGGCGCGATGCCATATTTTTACACTTAAGCATCGCTCTGCGTTGTGTCCCATTAGAAATTAGTAAAAGACAGACTTTGTAAATACATTTTCGCCTATTATTCTATGGTAGTAAGTAGGTATTTATGTTTACGTTTTTTCATGATAAATTTCTACCTCTTCATCAGCTTTCGTTATCATCGCTGTATCTTCAATGTAAATTATTACCTGACGATCGACACCTATGGGTTTATAAACTGAACCAATAAAATCGGGATAAAAAAAATTTAAATGTGCGAGTATTTCCATTCTAAATTTACTTGCTATTTTACCTGACTGGTCACTTATCATTTTTAATACCACATGCCACTTTTCTGGTATTTTAACATATTTATCTATATACTCCACGGACCGCATGCTATGCATTTTTCTGAAGAAAATACTCCGTCATGACGTCATCGTAAACAAAATAGAAAAATTTCCAAAAAAAGAAAAAAACAATTCAGGAAAAACATTCCGCATTTTTCTTCCTCAAAAATTTTGTTTGTGGAAGTGCGTACATAAGTATCCTGCTCGCGCATTATCGAATAAGACATAAGTAATTCTGGGCGCACATCTTGCGGTCCGCCGAGTATACTTCAACAAAAACATAGCAGGGCGTGAGAAATGAAAAGATCGAAAAACGAAAATAAAGCAGAAAGAAATCGAGAAACCGAACTAATGCAATAGGCAACGTTTCAAATAGAAAAAGCCACCTGTTCAAAACCACTAACGGCAGCGGAAATCCATTCAAGCAGAAAAACAAACCGCGCTCACTCAATCAATCTACTTAGTCGAGTACCTCTGTTCAAAAAAGTTCAAATGCTGCAGTCCGTCGGGCATGTACGACTGGTCGACGGGCTCATCGAAGTCGGGGTTGTACTTGTAGCCCTGGCCGAAGCCGAGCGACCGCATCAGCTTGGTGGTCGGGTTGCGCAGATGCAACGGCACGCCTGCGGACACGAAAGGGGTGTTGTTGGGGGGGGGGTCAATTTGAGGGTTAAAAACTTGAGTCGCCAGCGCAATTTCAGTTGGTTCACGATATTGAAGTCTGGCGACTCTTGCAGCTGCGATGTGCCAAGTGAAGTGCCATATTAAATGAAGATGAAGATTATATAAATATTTTTCTTTCCAACAAATGAATTTTTGGGCCAATTCTTCAGCAAAATGAAGGCAATATCTTAGGGCCCTATAGGGACATTACAATAACTAATACTATGGGATATTAGTTTTTGTGATATTTTTAACGATGGCAAAAAAAAATTCGAAAATTCGATTTTTTCATAATTTTCGAATTTTTATTTCACCCCTGAAAAAAACACTCAAAAATCGATTTTTTCCCAAAAAAAATTCGAAAATTCATAAATTCGAAAATTCGAAAATAATTTTTGAATTTTTCAGGGAATTCAAGGCCACAAAACGTGTTCTTAAGTTAAAGGTTATAAATCAATCCGCAATTGATTTTTAGTGTATCTGAATAAGCGTGAAGTAATGGAAAAAACGTCAAAAACGTTGAAATGGCATTTGTGGTGGACAAAGACACATCCATTTCGGAATGCACCAAGCAACCGGATCTATTGCACGTACGATGCTCTACTACCGTGACTATTTAACTATTGAACCCCTGCCCAGTGATGTAAAAGCGCCATGGCGCTGGGGCCTGGTGCTAGCGCCAAAGCAAAAAGCGCCATGGCGCTTCTGGCGCTTGGCGTCATTTTGCTCTGGCACTAGGGGTCAGAAAAGCGCCATGGCGCTTTTGGCACTTTTTACATAACTACGGGCCCCACCCACTAGTTTACCATTATGACATGTCAACTATTTTGGTAAACTGTTTTGACAAAACAGTATGAAACACTGAACAGTTGTACAGTGTTTCATACTGTTTTGTGAAAATTTTTACCAAAGTCATGAAAAATGCTCTGGCAAATGGCAGACTGTGCTAAATTTCGCTAAACTAAGGTAAATTACAGTTAAAATAAGGTAAAAGGTGATCCAAAACTTAAAACTATCCAAATACAGCATTTAAAGGTTCAAATTCAATATTCGAAAATTACCCAAAAAGATTCGAAAATTGGAAAATTAAATTCGAAATTCGAAAATTATTTTGAAGAAAAATTCGAAAATTCATTTCAGAAAAAACACTTTAAAATTTAAATACTTTTTTCTGGGGGGTTTGCCATCGTTAGATATTTTTCATTGACAGAGCTCTCTCCATATGGCGCGAGAGTGATGCCCGCGCTAAGAGTGATAACACACATCACATTCTTAAAAAAATAACAAACAGTAGCTTCGCACGGCACACGAAAATGCTCGAAGGCGACGCAAAACCAGGCATCAACATGAAGTCATCCACACACTTGTCAGGGGTCCCTTGTGTTCCCGAATGGCTGCTCTGGCCGCAGAAAGTGCTTTGTACGCTTCAACTGACTTTGGAGCACGCGCCAAGTACACGGCGACATGGGCGAGCGCAGTGTCGCACTCTGGCGCCCCTATTAGCTGTACAGTTTGGGCCGCAGCCACCGCCATGCCTGAGGGGGCATTGGTGATAAAACATGTGGTAAAGTGTCGGTGATTTTGATGGGGCGCCAGCGTAGGTAGCTATTTATCAAGGAAGCACTTTCTTGCAATCAAAAACGCATTCAAAATAGCAGATTTGCATTTCACAAATATTTTTTTTGAATCTATGAAATCAGGCCCCTCAAACCATATAAACGCACCCAAAGCGGTGGGATCGGCCAATCCGATATCCTCGCTGGCCATTCTGACCAGTCTGCGAGCAATATACCTGGGGTCATCGCCACCTTCCAGCATGGTGGCCAGCAGATGTGGCAGGGGCATTATGGGGATGACGTCACCAAACCATGCGAACTACCTTTGTGGCTAAGGAACGAAGTCAAATCTTGATACTCCCGTATTACGGAATGCAATACGCCCAGTCCCCATTCCGTTTTCGGACCGAATGTTCATTTTTGGGCAGAATTTTCATCACATAGTTATGAAAAACCATCAGGATCTAGTGCCAGCACCAACATGGCATCAGACCAGATGGCGCAGTTGCATCAACACGATTCACCACACGACATGAATATGTCAGGCGTCAGTCAACCAACCAAGTGGCACCAAACCCGTTTCCACATGTGCCACTGCACCAGCCAATACAGTGCCGCGTTGTCGTCACTGCCGCGGATGCTTTTGTGCAGCGCCGAGATGCAGTCGTAGTGCCCGCATAGCATAATCTGGGGGTGGCATTTTAGGGGGGGGGGGCGTTCATTCGTCTTTGGTGAGTTACCATTCTGTTGTGCATGGGTTTTGTAGACCACCACACCTAGGGTGTCAACTTTCCGTTTTCCGTTTTCCGTTTTCCGTTTCCGCTTTCCGCAGGCATATTTTTTTCCGTTTCCGTTTCCGTTTTCCGGCTGCTAAATTTTTTTTCCGTTTCCGTTTTTCCGGCCCATTTTCTGTTTTCCGGCCAAATTTTCAGTTTTTCCGTCTTTTTTCCGTTTTCCGACTCAATTGTCTGTTTTGCCAACTTTTTTTCATTTTCCAGCTAAATTTTCGTTTTTCTGTTTCAGCCAAACTGGTAAACATGCATGCAGGTTCTCAATTATGTGAATTTTTTCTATTTCTAGCAAGATTTCTGCAAAAAATTTTATTTCCGGATAAATTTCTGGAAATTTTTTTCCGTTTCCGGCAAAATTTCAGCAAATTTTTTCCGTTTCCGGCATAATTTCAATAATTTTTTTCCGTTTCCGTTTCCGTTTTCCGGCCTTTCATTTTTCCGTTTTCCGTTTTCCAGCAAGTCCAAAATTTTTTCCGTTTCCGTTTCCGTTTTCCGGCTAGTGCAAAAATTTTTCCGTTTCCGTTTCCGTTTTCCGCCAAAAAATTTTTGTTGACACCCTAACCACACCTAACTCCGGATCATGAGATTATTTAACCTTAACCCCCAACATATCCAAATTGCGGGAAATCCAGCCCATGCACAACAGAATGGGAACACACCAACTACGAATGAACCCCTCCCCTCAAACTGTCACCCCAGGTTATGCTATGGGTGCCGGTCGCCGGTGCGGTCGTACAGCAGCGGGGCCCTGGCTGCCGCCGCCGCGCAGTTAGCTAACGTGATTACGGTGCTGCAGCTGCGTTTGGGAAACAATGTGGTGATTTGAGATGTAATGGAAACGCTACCTTATCAAAATTATTAATTTCGAACTTCATTGGTTCCATGTCACCGTTATCAGGAAATACAAATTATTTAACTTTCATTAGGACCTGGGGCCAGATTTAATACTCCCTACAGATTTGTAAGGTAGGGCGTACGCCCGATAGATTTTTTAAAGTTCAGCCGCATCGACGCACATGCACCGAGAGCAAGGCGGTTTGTAAAATATACAAAACCATCCCTTAAGGTCGCCGATATTGCAATATGACGTATATTACTTAGATTTTGGCACGGAAATCATGATTTCGTCATTTCTTGGCCGTCGGCCAATTCGTTTTTTATTTTATTTTGTCGGGCGGGTTACTCGCATAAGTCACGCTTTGGTGTAGTCAGGTGGTCACTTTTTTAGTGTTCACTGTCTGCAACCGAAACCATGAGGGCAGCGACAAGAAAGAAATGCATGCACGAGCGTACAAAAGCGCGACTTATGCGAGTGACCCGCCCGACAAAATAAAATAAAAAGCGAATTGGCAGACGGCCAAGAAATAACAAAATAGTGATTTCCGGGCCAAAATCGAAGCGATATACGTCATATTGCAATATCGGCGACCGTACGGGATGGTTTCGTATATTTTACAAACCGCATTGCTCTCGGTGCATGTGCGGCGATGCGCCTGAATTATAAAAAATCTATCGGGCGTACGCCCTACCCTACAAATCTGTAGGCAGAATTAAATCTGGCCCTTGGCGTACAATTTTGCAACATAAATGTCCAAATTTGTATGTGCCACACCATAGGTAACGCTTGTACTCGATCAAGTCTACCTAGATGTTTGAATCGAAACACAAGTGTATTTGTGGACACCCAACAAACGAAACAAAGCATTACTACAAAGGAAAACTAGATTCAAAAAAGTGTACAAACACAGTACACCTCAATTTTTCCCCAAGTCACGCCCACAGCCCCTCCACAACAAAAACAACTTCAAAAATTTAAAACCTGCTAGCGGCGGCAGACAGTGCAACCTGTAGGGCGTTGAGTGCCCGCCGCGCGTCGCCGTCGCTCAGCTCGCACAGCAGCTCGATCCCGGCTAGCATTGAAAAAAACGACTGATTTTGAGAAAATATAATTAAATATTATCTCAGAAAATCTCTCAAGAAAAAAATATACCGTATTTCCTCGAAATACCCCCCCCCTCGAAATACCCCCCCCCTCGTTTGACCCCCCCCCCTCTCGGGACCACTATGAAACAATCACCCCCCCCCTCGAAATACCCCCCCCCCAAATTGAGTGTAAAGGGAACGTACATGACATATACTGCAGTTTGTGTTCTGTGTACTGCAGAACACACGTTAAAACAATGTCGGTGTCACGTTAGAACAGTGTACATACCATCTACATACTAATATTAGTCTACAGTACCTTATAAATGGCGGTTTTTGTTGCATTTTTCGACGTCTGCGTACGTTTCAGACGACTATTTCGTACTTGGTTTTCAAAAATTGTCTTGTGAAATAATAACCCCCCCCCTCGAAATACCCACCCCCTCGTTTAACCCCCCCCCTCTCGGGACCACTATGAAACAATCACCCCCCGGGGGGTATTTCGAGGAAATACGGTAATTAAATCTCTTGGGTCATTTTCGAAAATATAATTAAATCTCTGAGAAAATCTCTTGCAGTTCAAAAAAATCTCATAAAATCTCTTCTTCTTAAAGTATGATTAAATTGACATTTCAAGGTGTTTGAACCATTGAGAGTAGGTAGATATTAAGCACATTATGTGTTGCTTAACCTTTTCATTCACAATTTCATATGATAACCGCATATTGTCTACTGATGGCACACTTTGTACTACCATGTATTGAGTATCTGTATAATGAACAAAAATATGGTTTAGGCACATTTTTCCTTATAGTTGAATACATTACTTTCACGTGTGATGATCCCCACAGACTTTTTCACCAAAATTTGGTAACTATATTTCCAAAGCATGCTGTCAACTCTTTGGTTGTTAAAATGGCTAGAACCCAGTGCATAAGTTTACCCATTGTACAAGTAGCAACATCCAATGCCAATGTAGACGCGGTGCTTAGGTACAGCCCCATACTAAGCACTGGGTCTTCATGGGACTGCAGGGCTTCAGTATGGTTCAGGGGTTAAAACTTATTTACATTTACGCAAAAATACATATACTTGGGTACTAAGTAAATACATCTAAATTTCTGCTGAAAAAGTACCAGTACTCTATGTATACTTCTTGAAAGTACTTGAGTACAGAAAATGCATTTCAGATAACTTTTTATTGGCTGGAACAGAGAACAGAAAAAGGAGAGGGAAAACTACAAATAGGGGCAAAATACCCAAAAATGGGTATATAAGCAAATATATGGTTAAAAATAGATGAAACTTGGTAAAAAAGCACATGAACTAGTGAATTGCAAACTAGTGAATGTGAAAATTGGAAAATATAGGCAGATTTTCTCGAGAGATTTTCTCAATCAGGAGAAAATATAATTAAATCTCTCTGGAAAATCATGGAAAAAATATAAATCTCAGAAAATCTTATATTTTCTGAGATTTTCTGAGATTTTTTAAATATAAATCTCCCAGAGATTTTTTCAATGCGAATCCCGGCGCGCTCGATCGCCCACCCGCTGCAAGGGACAGTGGTTAATGTAACGAGATGTGGTACACTATTGTGCAGAATAGTTGGGACTGTGCGCACTGTGTGATTATTGTTGTCAAGATTTTAAAATGTTGAATGTGTACAACATTTGGATAACATTTATGGGTACAATGGGGGGTTGGCTACATAAATGCCCGAGATGACCGTCCCTTTAGTTTGTACCGTATTTGCTTGAACAACCCCCCTGGGGGATTATTATTTCGCCAGACTTTTTTGAGGGGGGAACTATTTGAGGGGGAATTATTCTTTCGTGAAAATGTTCGGGGATTTTTCTACAAGTCATGTCACGAAATGTTCATTTTCAACGCAAAAACGTGCTTCTTTGTTCAAATTTGGCACAACTAATTGATGAAATATCTTTAAGAGGGGAATTATTCGAGGGGGGTTATTATTGCCTCACTTGTCTTACAGGGGGGATTATTCGAGGGGGAATTATTCAAGGGGGAACTATTTAAGCAAATACGGTAAATGCATTTATTCTTAGTGCAGCAATATTCATTAAGTTTTGTTCATGTTTCAGAATAGTTCAGACTTTTCTTGTTATGGACAGTAGCAGCCCAAAAGCTAATTTTATAGTCGGGATCTATCTACCCCGCAGGTTCGCATTAGAAACCTTTTGCACCTATACCCCGGTGAGTTGACTGACAGTGTACACGGCTAGATATTTGTGTGCCAGTGGCAGCGTTCCGTGCATGCGACACCGAAAAATAATGAAAATTCGTATAGGTAATATGTATATGTTGAAACATTTTACAAGTTTTTCCCATCATTTTTCTACAGTTGAATGTGTAAAAAACTGAAAATATGTTGTCCACTGTTGAAAATTCATCGATGTGAGTATGTAAATGAATAACATTATAACAACAATCAATTTTGTAATCTTTTTATGAAACTCGTACGCGCTAACAATCGTTGGCACACTTCCAGCGGGAACCACGCGTGCAGGGTGTAAAGTAACCAGAGTATACATACACGCCACATTCACTTCTGAATTTTACTCAAATTTCATTTGACCTAATCGCGACAAATACCTTTTGATTAGTTTATCGGCGAGATGCGGCGCGGTACCATCATCGTATTACAGTTTCAATAGTATTTATACTAATCAAATAATCATCAATTTTTTTTCATTGGTTTTGAATATGCACGTAAATTACGGTACAGCCCCGGTAGCGACACAATTCATGGATTTTTTAAGGTTTTGTAATAAACGGCAACTGCGACCTGTAAGAGATATCGACCAGAAACGATTGTCACATTGCATTTCAGTGCTCAGCATGCAGGTTTACCAGTTTTGTTGAAACATAAAACGGCCGGAAAATGGAGGCCATTCGTAGGCGCCACGCCATGACGCCAGCGCCAGGGACCGCTGCATACGTACCGTATTTCCTCGAAATACCCCCCCCCCTCGTTTGACCCCCCCCCCTCTCTCGAGACCACTATGAAACAATCACCCCCCCCCCCTCGAAAAAACCCCCCAAATTGAGTGTAAAGGGAACGTACATGACAATAACGGTAGTTTGTGTTCTGTGTACTGCAGAACACACGTGAAAACGATGTCGGTGTCACGTTAGAACAGTGTACATACCATCTACATACTAATATTAGTCTACAGAACCTTATAAATGGCGGTTTTTGTTGCATTTTTCGACGTCTGCGTACGTTTCAGACAACAATTTCGTACATGGTTTTCAAAATTTTTCTTGTGAAATAATAACCCCCCCCCCCCCTCGTTTAACCCCCCCCCCCCTAGGGTGTCAACTTTCCGTTTTCCGTTTTCCGTTTCCGCTTTCCGCAGGCAAATTTTTTTCTGTTTCCGTTTCCGTTTTCCGGCTGCTGAATTTTTTTTCCGTTTCCGTTTCCGTTTTTCCGGCCCATTTTCCGTTTTCCGGCTAAATTTTCAGTTTTTCCGCCTTTTTTCCGTTTTCCGGCTCAATTGTCAGTTTTGCCAACTTATTTTCACTTTCCAGCTCAATTTTCTGTTTTCTGTTTCAGCCAAACTGGTAAACATGCATGCAAAATCTCAATTATGTGATTTTATTCTATTTCTAGCAAGATTTCTGCAAATTTTTTTATTTCCGGATACATTTCTGCAAATTTTTTTCCGTTTCCGGCAAAATTTCAGCAAATTTTTTCCGTTTCCGGCATGATTTCAGTAAATTTTTCCGTTTCCGTTTCCGTTTTCCGGCCTTTCATTTTTCCGTTTTCCGTTTTCCGGCAAGTGCAAATTTTTTTCCGTTTCCGTTTCCGTTTTCCGGCAAGTGCAAATTTTTTTCCGTTTCCGTTTCCGTTTTCCGCCAAAAAGTTTTTGTTGACACCCTACCCCCCCCCTCTCGGGACCACTATGAAACAATCACCCCCCGGGGGGTATTTCGAGGAAATACGGTATGTAAATATACGTACGTATACAGCGACAGAGACAGAATTGAGTGTTTGCTCGGAGAATTGCGTTTAAGGGATTGATCTGAAAATAATACCAAGTGTAGTGATGTACAGTAGGATTTAGGGTTGGAAAGAAATCGATTTTTTTCAAACGACCCCGATTTTTTTAAATAAAAATCGCTGGGGTCAAAATTAGCCCCATTTCTGCCTAAAATCGCCTCTGGTGGTAATAAAAGCCATATAAATTGGTAGGGAGTGCACACTTATGCTTTCTGTGCTGATATAGGTACTGTAGAGCTCAGGGGTCTCCAAGATTTTGGCCCTCGCGGGGGCTGGATATATAGCAAATCGCTCCTCCGGAGGGAAAGAGAGCTGACAAAATTTTCTGGGGGGGGCTCGCGTGGGCAAAATATAGAGGCTTTTTCAGTACATAGAAGGCTGAAAGGGAAAAAATCGCTAATAATCGGCTAAAAGTGGCCAAAAGTAGGTTTGAAATGGCTAAAAACAGGTATAAATTTCTGCTAAATTTTTGCTAAAGGCTAAATTTCTCAAAAACCACTCCAGATAGATAGATAGCTGAGCGATTTGGGGGGGGGGGGGGTCTTTGGGGGTAGTAGCCAAAAATTTTGCCTCAGGATAGATAGATAGCTGAGCAGCCTCTGGGATAGATAGATAGCTGGCGGATTTGGGGGGGGCAGCACCCCCCCTCCCCCCCCCCCTAGGAGACCCCTGGTAGAGCTTGAGAAAAGCTTGAAAGTCAGTTATTTTAAGTGTAAGTGTAATTGAATTAATAATTAATTATTTGTAACATGAATCACATTTCATCGACCATTTACAATTTTGTTTGCAGAAATAGCATGTTCCTGCTCAGAACAAAATATAAGTGATATTGGAAGTGAACATGGATGCATTTTCATAAATGTTTGTGACAACACAAAGCATAACTCCCTAAAATGATTCACAGCCTACCTTACACGCTTAAAAGCACACATGAATGGGTACTACACCCCCAAATTGGTTGTAAAAGCCATGAAAAAAGCAACTGATGGATTGTTTGCATGAAAGTGTGCGCTTGCGCGCAAATTTTTTGCATTTTACCTAGTGCTTGTGTACCAAATTTTTTTGCCAGCGATTTTTAATTAAAAAAATCGGTACGGGTGCTGCGATTTTTTTTTAAATCGGAATAAAAAAAAATCGCTTAAAACAATCGCTTGCCAACCCTAGTAGGATTTATCATACGAAATAACGAGACAGTGTAATTTTTTACACGCCCATTGATGCATCACGCTGCAATTTTGAGTTATGCATTCGAACGTTTTTTGGAATTGGAACTGAAATGCGCAAATGAGAACCCGACAGACACCTGTACAATGCAAAAGGTTAGGCCTACGTGCGACTTTTGACAGAACCAGGATAATTCCTTGGATAATCCAGTTATGGCTACGGTGTCAAATTTCTGTTTCCGTTTTCCGCCTTTCCGCAGGAAAATTTTTTACCTTTCCGTTTTCCATTTTCCGGCAGCCGAAAAATTTTTACCTTTCCGTTTTCCGTTTTCCGGCAGCTGAAAAATTTTTACCTTTCCGTTTTCCGGCAGCTGAAAATTTTTTACCTTTCCGTTTCCGTTTTTCCGGCCCATTTTTCCGTTTTCCGGCTGAAAAATTTTTACCTTTCCGTTTTTGTTTTACCAGGCCATTTTTCCATTTTCTGGCTAAATTTTCAGTTTTCTGGCATTTTTCATTGTTGTTCCAATCTGTATTTATCTTCAATTGGCTCATCCCATTGTGTTGTTTTTGTCTCTTGGAGCAGCATTGACAACTGGGATTTCAGGGTCAGTGAAACAGGTGCTGTGAACCCAATTGGGTCATATGCTGACACCAATAATTTATTCAAGTTTTGTCTGGTTGGTGTTGTGATGCTGTCAATTTGCAATTTTGGTGTTGATATTGCCAGCATGTCCGTTCAGTGATTTTATTTCATGCCCATTACTGCGACAATTTTATTCACCTTTGGACTCCTGTCATTTTCTGCTATTTCATTCATGACTGATCTGGAGTTTGACAGCTATTCCCTCATGTTCATAGAACATTGGTTAAATAAAGCTTTGACTTTGTAATATAGTTCTAAAGCTTCAACTTCACTCGTGACACTCTTGATGAAGTTATCGACGTAAATGTTGTTTATTATCATCGCCAACTGGTTTCATTCCCCTTCATTTTCTTCATATTCATTCATGTTGTTTATTGTCACATTTAAATGGTATTTTATGACTGCTCCCAAAATTGCTGGGCTGCAGACAAGTCCAAACAGTACATGTTTAAAACGAAGTACTATTAAGTTATTTTCAGTTACTGGTTTTGAGGCATCTTTCAGCCAGAAAAATTGTGTGTAGTCTCTAGCTTGGTCATGCAATCCTATTTGCAAAAATGCTTTTTCAATATCAGCAATTAATGCTAGATTGCCTGCCCTGAACCTCAGGAGTAGGCCCAGTGCTAATGGTGTTGTAATTGGTCCTCTAAAAAGGCACTCGTTGAAACTGGGCTTACCTGCCGACCCATTGTTCACGATTCTGCATGATGTCGATTTGCCCAGCGTGATTACTGGCTGGTGTGGCAGGTAATGAATCCCCTTGTTGTCTGTTTTGTCGTCACAGATCTCAATTATTCCCTTTTCTAGTTGGTCGTCCAAAACTTTCCGGTATTGTTCAAATAAGTTTGTATCTTTGTTGAATCTTCTTATCAGTGATTTACACCACACCAAGGCTTCTGCTTTTCCCATGGGCAGGTCACTGATACTCTCTTTATACGGCCAGTCAATATAGTATTGTTTGTTGTTGTCATTGAATTTTATGTATTTATTATCATCTCCTCTGCAATGTCGTCATCAACTGCATAGGGGTCATCAGTGATTCCCACTGCTTCTAGACTGTGAAATTGTCGTAGTGTTTCCTTTCCTATGGCCACTATGGCTACTTTTTGATGATTTTTTGTTGGTTCAGTTAAGCTTGAACTACAAGTGAAGTTACAGGCATGATCCATAGTTGCAGAATGTACAGCTACCACAATCAAAGCCAAACAGGCAAACCTGCATGCAGGTTTTCCTTCTGCAAATTTGTCTATTACCGTGCTAATTTCACTTTATTTTTTTCCGTTTCCGTGAAAATTTTGCTTTCCGTTTTCCGTTTTCCGGCATTTCGATATTTTCGATATTTTGCTTTTCGTATAGCAGGGCATATCTCATTTGGCATATTGCATTTCCATTTGATCACAAACCCAACTGATCATCTCTACTGAAAAGTAGATGATACAAATTTAAATGGCACACAATGATCAAAATGAGGAACTGATTTAAAAATGTGACAGATGTGGTAAGGAAAAGGTGCCAGCCCCATTTATAGGTGCCATGCCATGGTGCCATTGATGTTTCCATGGTGTAAGTAGTTATTAAACATAAAGTTGTCGGACTTGATGCCCTGCCGTCGATACTTATGTCTTCGTTCAGCAATAGAGCAATGATAAACTTATGTTAGAATTTCCAAAGACGTTCTGAGTAGTGATTACCTTCATAATGACCCCTTTTTCACCCCTTTTTTATCCAAAAAAGGAACACTTTTTTATTATGTTTATTTAATTATAACCAGAAGATCCAAAACCGATGGAGTGACCACCGTGAGAACAACAAGCTATATCCACGTTGTGGCATGTGGCGTTAGAAAATTGCTCACATATAAGTTGAGCAATTCTATCACCTTGACAAACGTGATACCAACTCTTTGTATTATTATATAGGATAACTTTTATTTCACCATCATAATCAGGATCTATCACTCCACCACCAACTTCTAAACCATGAAACATTGATAGACCACTGCAAGATGCCAATCGTCCATAACAACCATCGGGTACTTGTATTTTCAAATCTGTTTTTGCAATTATTCTCTCTCTCGGCAGGATGAAGTATTCTTCACTACTCACGATGTCATAACCGGCAGCCTTTGGTGTACATTTCGTGGGTGGTTTTGCATGATTACTCAATAATTCATATTTCAACAACTCACCCGACATGACCGATGTAATAACTGTCTGTAAATAGAGAATGTTCATTTATAATTGTCCATCCATCTTTTCTTATATACCGCCTTGCAACTATTCCATCTTCATACATGCTGTATGTTAATATTCCTCCAAAATACCACTCCGGTAATATGCGTTCATCTCTGTCATAATAATGGTTCATATTTACACCATTTAGCCATAATGTATATTTTGAAAAATTGTCTCTAAGTAATGAACAGTCGCAACATTCTTGGTCAAGTAAAGTCATTTTAATTTTGTCTTTGTACAAAACACCATCAAGGTATTTATCAATAAGTAATTCCGGACCTTCGTATGTAGGTATATAGTAAACACCTTCCAAGATCTCACGACCTACCTTTAAAACAGATATGCGGTTGTTTGTGTAACCACTACTGCACATTAAATTGAATAGAATGTCTAAGTTTAATGGAATGAATTTTTTCTTACCCATTTTTCTTATAACTTGTCTTACCGGTGTATTTCGCGGAATACGACAATTGTAATGGAAAACATTGGTTCGGAACCTTTTAAAATTTCCCTCCTTTTCTTAAAAAGATATGGTATCCAAGTTACTATATTTTAAAGGTAATCTATACACTTCAATCAGTATCTCTTTTACATACCAGTTTTTCTTTCTAATATCCACCATGTTAGCCATTTCTGAAAATGTTAGCTTCCTGTTAGTTTTATCCCTTTTATCTGTATCATGTCCTTTGATAAAATATTACACAAATTCATTCCATTTAACCATATCATAAATAACCTATCACCTCTTTTATAATCTACCCCATTACACAATGGGATTTGTTCGAATATGATAATGTGAAAGCTGTCATTACCACTTAAAGGATGCACAAAGTTTTTCAATGGTATGTCCATGTCCGAGTGATGACAGAATATGTGAAATAGAGATTTTGGTATGTATTTAGCTGACGCAAGAATAAATATTAATTCTAATACTAGTGTATTTATTGTAATCATAGCTGAAAAATCAATTTTTTCTCTTTTCGAGGAATCCATCGCATCCCAAGTTTCTTCTGGAGTTTTTGGTTTAGTTTTGAAATAGCTTTTATATATTGATGCACTCCATTTTGATAGCATATGATTTTTTCTTATTACAAAGAAATTGTTAGATAATGTATGCGGTCCAAATTGCATCTGAATGAGTGGAAAAATTACATTTCCTCAAGCATATAATGATATTCCTCACAACTCTTAATATCAATAATTTCCACTATTTTTGGGACAAATTTAGTGATACTTAAAAACGCCTCATAAGGTTTATCTATTTCACTATCTGCCACTCGCCTACAAGCAAAATTAATACCATCGGATTTACTATTAAATTTGTAAGATTTCTGTTTTAAATAAGATTCAAAATGGTTTTCCCAATCTTTGGTAACTTTGTTATCAAAGTCATCCCAATTTACAACAATACTGTTTCCCTCATATAGTCCACTGTTTTCATAACGATTTTTCACATATTGTTTCAGTTGTCGTAATACATTTCCACACTTCCTCTCCATACCTATGAAAAAATTGACGCATCAGCAAAAAACAGTTGTAACATCCACCTCAGCTAAATTAAATTTATACGTTACAAAAAATTTATGCATGGAATCGGAAGTGTCGCCTCGATCGTGTGCTTTTATGTAAGCAAGCGCATCTTCCTTTGATGAAAAGATTTTATTTATTGCCAAATCAATAGCTCTATTGCCTTCCAATTTCCTTATATGTATTTTATTAAATCTATTTTTTTCCTTGTACGACATACCTATACACCTTGGGAAAAAAAGCAATGATACGCAATAAAAACTATAATTATTATTATCCATCAATTGTGTAGCAATCTGATTTTTCAATTCATTCTCACATTCTGTCTTCTGTATGGATTGCCCCATCTGTGTGTATGTGAAAATTATCGCCTATCAATACTACCTCCTCTAGAGGTTGATGACGACATTTCCGACACCATAATTTCATCAGCTGAGGTATATTCATCACTCAACCAAGTGAATACAAATAACGGGTTACAAAGATTTAGATAAAAGTTAAGATCTTTCATCCAAAATGAAATGAATGCCAGTCTAGTATTTGAATTTTCATTCTTTTTCTCAATATGATATAATACTTTAATTTTCAATGATTTGTTTCTATATTTACTTAATTTTAATATTTTAGACAATTTATCTTTTCAAACATGAGTTCTCAATAAAATGTCCAATTTGATTGAATTGGGTAATAGATGACATACATCCCTAATTTTTGAGGCTAGCCTACACATAGATATAGAGTCGGGTACTTTATGTATATGATACCGCTTTTTATTTATTCTATTATTATTATTTTTAAAGAAAACATTTTGATATTCTGTACTACTAATTTGACTATGAACAAAAATGTCATCACTCAATGTAAGTAGCTCCACCTCTATATCCTTATACTGGCGCATCTGAAAAATTCAGATACCTTTATATTCAAAAGTAATAAACCAAAAAAATATGCTCACTGTATTAGCCTTGGATAGATACGCTATCACTGTCACCACTGCTAATGCTGCACTTGTTGCAAAAGTTTCTGAATCACGCTCCGTCAGTATCTATTTCGCCAACTATTATCATCAATGTCTGGAAGTTTTTGACCTTTTTAGCCAACTTTTCATGTAAGAGAATAATCATTTTTACCTGCTCTTTTATATCTTTCCATTTCCCCGTTGTAATAATAGTGTAATATTGTTACAAAAATAGCTTTGTGCAATACATATAATAAAATTGTTACTGCACATTCCATTGTAATGTTGTTGTAATATTACAACACCTATTATTATCATACTATTACAACATCACAAATTCATGCAGTATAAAAGGAACACTCTAGCTATGGAACAGTTTTATACCAAAATCAGTTCAACAACCCAATGGCAGATCAAATAAACTATGAACTTGTAGACAGCGAGCCAGAATTAGAGGATGATGAACAACAACAACAACAAGAAATATCATCGGATGAGGAAGATATTGATGAAAACAAGATCAATTACGAAGAAGCTGACCCAGTTACATTAAATAAACATTATGAGTATCTCAAGGACAACATTGCAGAGATAGAACAGGCTGATCCAGAGTGGAAGGGTTTATTTAAGATAGATGAACCATGGTTAGAAAAAAATGGAAAATTTTATACAAATTATTATGTATACAACGTAAGTTTTGCTTCCAATTTGCAAGATCACTTAAATGATCCTATAACGTTCTTAGAATACGTTTTGGGTAAATGTCTTGAGAAAGTATATAAAGATTATTTTGAAGATAAAGAAAGTGAAGATAAAAAAAGAATTTTTGTTGGAATAAAAGTTATGTCAAAAAGTTTTGATAGAGGATATATATTATCAAAAATTACGCACTTAAAAAATGTATCTATAGCTTCAATTTTAAATAGAGTTGAGATGATTTTTCAATCTGCTGGTATAGAAGAAGATAATCTACTAAACGGCTTTTCTGTAAATATAACTACCGTAGAAAGACAAGATGTCATAGCCAAAGGATTTGATATGATAAAAAAGTTTCTTCCAGATACGCAAAGTAGAATAATGTACCATAAGAAAGCTATTTACAACCCACCAAATTTAATATCCATCCCAGATGAGTGTCTCCCCGTATATCTATTTATGGGAAGACAATACATTTTGGCAACCATCACCAAAAAAATAAGTTGATTTAAGAGGTACAAACAAAAAAGTAAAAAGGGTCGACATGTCACCTTAGAAAATGATGTATCCAGATTTATAGAATTTGCAGCCGTATCTTACAATTATGACTGTAATTGCAAAGACTTGTACAAAAATGTAAATATCCTTTTAAAGGCTTTAAACAACTTTCCCCCTAAATATAATCATATTATATATAGATGTAGAGTGTGGTCAATATTAGCCAGTGGAATTGAGATGATTTTTCAAAGCGCGCCCAATACAAAAAAAAGTGCATGCATAGATTTATTGTACGATGATACTGAGAATCATATTTTGTTGATAAAATCATTGAGCACGCTAGCGCAGTGTTATACAGTAACGGAATGTTGTAATAAAATAATGTTCAACAAAGACACACCGTGTAAGTGTTCAAATTCTGCATGCCCCATGTGTTTTGCACCAAATATATGTCCAATAGAAAAAGGTAAGAGAACTATAAAATGTCAAAAATGTAATAGGTCATTCTATAATAAAAATTGTTATAAAAATCATCTGGTAAACATCTTTCCACACAAGTATAATACTCAAATTACTAAAATAATAGGAGATACAGATGAATCTGACAAAGAATCTCAATTAAATGAAAAAGAAGTAGAAAAATTGAATGAATCATCATGTACACCATTGACTGTTTGTCAATGTGTTCATTTCTGCTCCAATTGTAAAAGGAAAATTGTTCTTAGTCAAAGTCATGAAAACTGCGGGTTTACAAAATGCATGTATTGTAAAACATATGTCCCTATGGATAAGACGTTTAGAACTAGTTAGTTTGAATGTTTTTTTACAAGACCAATACCGTATGAAATCAAATTCCCCGGAAAACCATTCCAAATTTTATTTTATGACACAGAAACATTTCAAAAACCGATAATAGAAAAGAAGCAAGAAAAATGGGGATATTTTCAATCTACTTCTACCACGTCTTCAAATTCTGACCAAGTCATTTACCGTAAAATACATGCTACATACGCAGTTTATTGTACTAAAAGATGCCAAAACTGCATACTAGAAGAAATAGCTTGTGCAAAATGTAAATCTTGTACTCGGTTTTTTTACGGTTTGGATGCGATATCGCAATTTTACTATTTTCTAATGGATTACAAAATGCACTCAAATATAACGGTCATAGCGCATAATCTGAGTTTTGATTTATGTGAAATTTTATCCATCTTTATCAAAAATGGACAAATACCAACAACACTTCTTTCGAATGGAAGAAGAATATTTTATATGCGTCTTAATAGTAGAATAAGTTTTTTATGTTCTTTAAAATATTTCCCCATGAGTTTAGAACAAGTAGGCAAGGTGTTTAATTGCACAAACCGAAAGGGTAATTTTCCTCATAGAATAGTAACAGAATATAATTTGGATAGCACATACAAAGAATTACCCAATCCAGAGTTTTATGATGTAAAAAATATGAAAATTGAACAACAACACGAGTTTATGGAATGGTATCAAAAAAACAAGTATAATGAGTTGAACATAAGAAATGAATGTTATGAATACATAAAATCAGATACCATGGTTTTAGAAGAAGCATTTGTAAAATTCACAAAAGAAATTTTCTACACCTTTAATATTATTCCTCATTTGAATTCCAAAAGTCTTAGTAGTTTAGCAAATTTTATATGGAAAAGTCAACATGTAGACACATCAGTAAAAGTCCACACCCCCCCACGAAATTCGTTTAGCGTTGGTGATAACCAAAGTAATTGGGCTTTGAAAAGTATTATAGCCATAGCAAAGTATTACGGTAATAAATACATTCAATACTCTAGATCGCAAGAAGGTGAAAAAACTATTGCATGTTACGACCCCAAATTAGGGGATGTAAGAAATTTTAAAATTGACTGTGTTGTATACAAAGATGAAAGTAAAAATGAAATTGACTTTTTACGAGAATTTTGCGGATGCAGCGTGCATGGCTGTAAATCTTGTTTTACAGCTAGACATACAAAATTGAGACAATCTCATTTATCACACAAAGAAAATTATGAAAATACGATTAGAAGAAATGATTTGATTGAAAAGACGACTGGTCTGAAAGTTGAAGTTTGGTGGGAATGCGACATTCAAAGACTGAAAAGGGATAGTTTAACTTTTGCTAGAATTTACAAAGCATCCAAGGTTAGAGAACATTTGAATATGCGCTCTGCATACTTCGGAGGTAGGACATAGCTATTTAGTTGTTTTGCATCCACTAACCCATATGGAAATCTTTTTGAAGATAATATACCAATGGAATTTGACTCAAACTACACAATAAATGCTGTAGATTTATGCAGTCAATATCCAGCAACTATGAAAAAATTTCCAATGCCAATCAAAGCACCCAGAGTCTTAACGCAAGAACAATTGGAGTTTTTAACCGACTACTCGAATAAACCATTACCATTCGCGGCTGGTGTGTTGCAAGTTGATATTTTACCACCAAAAGATTTACTTTTACCATGTTTACCCATGAAAATAGATCAGTTTTCTGTTTACGCATTATGTTACACGTGCGCCAAAAAGTACGCATCTGGCAAAGAAAAATTACCCCCACCAGATGGATCATATACATGTAAATGTTCCAGAAAACAAAGAAGGATGTTTGGTACCTGGTCAGTAAATTGCTTAAATATGGCGTTAGAAAGTAATTACCAAATACTTCGAGCATATGACGCTATTATATTTGACAATGTTTCCGTATGGTCCCCAGATTTCCCCAATGATGGAGTCTTCAGTACTTTTATAGATAAAATTTTTGCTTTAAAAGTTATGTCAGCAAAACACAATTTTATGAATGAAAAGGAAAAGTTAGAATTTTGCCAAAAATTTAATGAAATTGAAAAATGTGAACTAGACCCCAATAAGTTTCAAGAAAATACAGCTAGGAGTAAAGTTTGTAAATTATTATTGAATAGCGCCTATGGACAATTAGGTATGAACTGTCAAAAATCAAAATATGTGTTTATAAAGGACCCAAACAAATTCATGACAACTGTTTTCTCACCCATGAATGAAATAGAAGAGGTTTTTATCATGAATGAGAACATAGCTAGAGTCAAGTTGAAAACTGCTAATGAATACGTACAAAATTCACCAAATTCATGTCTTATATTAGCTTTATATATAGCTTTATATTTAGCTAGTTACGCTAGATCTATGTTGCAAAGACTCTTGGAACAATTTCAATATAATCAGTTACTATATACTGACACTGATTCATGTTATTACATCCACGATGGAACATCAACCGCTAATCACCAGCATCCGGAACTAAATCCGGGTATTTTAGGAGGACTAGATAGCGACGTACCAAATGACCAGTTCATATCTGAATTTGTAGGAGTAGCCAATAAATTTTATTCTCTCACATATAGGAAAAAAGTAGACCCTCATTGTGCATATACTGTACTAAGGGCCAAAGGTGTTCGTATGACAAATAGTAATAAGTATTTATTGCAAAGTAATGAACTCAAGAAACAACTGGTTTCCTACTTTGCACCTTTAATTTTTTCACTGCATTATATAAGCATGGTCAACCTTCAGTTCAGAAATACACCAAACCTTTTATCAATCACCACAGAAAATGTTGTGAAAAGAGTCCATTTCCAATAAAAAAAAAAGATATCACTATTGGCATGATAATAAAGCCTGGTCAGTACCCTGGGGATATTCTGGAAAAAACCCGCATCATGACTGAAAAATATTTCACTGAAAAAGATGTTCAAATGGCTGATTATGGTCAGTCTTATCTTATTATAGGTCCAAGTAGATGTGGTAAAAGTTCATGGACTTTAAAATTTTTGCAAAATGCATTGAGAGGGAATCTAAATTTGGATCAGAAACCAGACAAGATTTTAATATGCTCAGGTAGCAATCAACACAATCACCCAGTATATCAACAATTACAATCAGAGTTTCCAGATAAAGTGGAATTACTGGAACGTAACAAAGTACCAGCATTGTCATCATTGGAAGATAGTAGTTTGGCACAAATCGTCGTTTACGATGATATGCAACTATAAATACTGCACTGGTATACTAGCCGTCTAATCACAAATTCAGTTAGTCATTCAAAAAAGTTAATAATACTCATACAGCTGCATGACCCGTACTATAGTAGCTCTCTTCGCATTCTACGCATATGTTGCACATACCTGGTACTATTTAAATATCCAACGGAACAAGTTGTAAATTCATTAGCCTCAAGCTGGTTTGGGCAAAGTGAACAAAAGCGCAAGTTTTTACTAGCTTACAGTGACTCAGTACTTATACCGTATGGTTATTTGATTGTATCATTTTAACACGTTCCTAATCCCATATTTCAGGCGAGAACTAATATATTCAATGAAAACAACGTAGATCAAATCCTATACAACCTCTCATCTCATTTCAACAATAGCAACGAATCTACATCCAATTTGCTGACAGTTTCTGATCAACAGCGACATCAATAATGAAGGGAGTCCCCAGGGTCAAGAAATATGTCAAAAAGCTATGTAAAGCAGTATCCATGCAAACAGATAAACAATTGCGATCCTATTTAAGCTCAGCGAATCGACATGTGATTTCATCCATTTTGGATATTGCTTTTAATATAAGTTACAATCGTGATTTAAGAAAGTTACTTGGTAGTTCAGTGAATCGTTCACTAGATTATTTTATGCCAATAATAAATTTATT
Organism: Sphaerolaimus hirsutus; assembly: GCA_964036195.1. NCBI lineage: Eukaryota > Metazoa > Nematoda > Chromadorea > Monhysterida > Sphaerolaimidae > Sphaerolaimus > Sphaerolaimus hirsutus. The sequence continues at coordinate 9,667,297 of OZ038452.1, read as the reverse complement.
GTCAAATTGTCAGTCTATTAAAAGTGGCAGAAAACTATTGGTAAAGCACGCATCCAAATTAATGATCAAAATGTTGATCAAATCCGTAGCTTTCAAGATATTCAATAAATAAATAAAGAAATGAACACATGGACAACCAAAACCGATCAAATATAAGTGTTAAGGACTTCAAATATGTATTAAAAAAAGTTTGTAGATGAGCAAGCGGGAAAAGAACAATTCCAAAAACTCATAGAAGACATTTTGAACAGTAAACATATAACACCAGAGCAAAAATATCATTTACTTATGGCGGCGAGAAATAAATTATCATTAATATTGAATAATGTCAAAAACACAGAGGAAAAAAAATTACTATCTACCAAATTATCATCAAACGTAGAAAGCGGATTTGCGGGTGAATCAACTCCACCCACAGAACCGCCAGCAGAAAATACACCCCCTGAAACTAAACAAACACCATTCAATACACCTGAGCAATCCAAGGAAACGTTTTTTCCAGTTCAACTATATCCACAAAAGGGTGAACTCCCTAAAGCATCTACACAGAGTAGCTCCACACCTCGCCCAACCCAGGAATCGTCAGTTAAACGCAACTCGTAAAGAAAGGTGTGCCCAAGATTCAAATAAAAGATGGAGATTTGAATATATTGTCAGCTAAAATGAGGGAAACGCACAGAAGATATATGCATAGAGTGTGGGTTGATACTAATAATCAAATTATTACTGATAATGCGAAGGTAGTAAAAACTTCAAATTATTCTGATATAATTCAATATTTGGCTACAATTGTGCTAAAAATACCTCGGTGAACCCTCATTTATACAAAAAAATCCAGAAAAACTGGTGGGGTTTGAAGAATTCTGGCGTCACATGACAACGCTAAGACAACACACGCGCGCTGACCACAGACGACAATTACAGGATCTAATTGGTAAGGGGAAAAAAAGAAATAGGAAAATCAAATGTAAGCGTTCCAAGATATCACGACTGCAAAACATTCAGTGGTTGCAAAATACTTGGTAACTCGATATGAATAAAAAAAGCAAAGAAGCGTTATTGAAGTACCTATGGTATGGAAAATACAATAAAGGAAAGTTGACTGCAAAAAAAATCACGCAGGGGTTGTTTTCTAGAGCTCAAGTCCTTTAAAATGAAGCACACAAATATGAAAAGGGTATAACTTTGTTACAAATTTGTACAAATATGAAAAGGGTACAAATTTGTTACACAATGGCTAAAAAGACAAGAACCACATGTGTTGACTAAACAAACTAAAAGATCAAAAAGAAACACGATTGTTTGAGTATAGATTTGGCATTTTTTGGACCCCCTAAAACAAACTATGGGAACACGGCGGTATTATTAGCAGTGGACACATTTTCAGACATGATACATTTTCGGATATGCAAAAGAAAAGCTGCACCTCACGTGACCAAAAAATTTGAAGAAATTTTACGTGAAATTGAAAATAGGGGCGGAAGCGTTGAAACGGTATTTTGTGATTTCGCTGCTGAATTTTTGAGTAAGGAATTTACAGAATTTTTATCAAATGAAAGGATAACATTAACCCCATTAGCTAGTTATCAGAAGAATTCACCAGTTGAGAAAATCATTTCAACTATTCGTTTAAAATTATCAAGGTTTTATGCAACAACCAAACACAAGAGATATTATCGCTATCTGTTATTATTTGTAGATGCTATAAATAGGACACCACGCAAGTATTTAAACAACAAAGCACCGATTCAGTTGAACATTTTGGATGACCGCAAAATTTAAAAAAAGAGATTTTTACCGAAACTGGAGCGAGGATCGCTAAAAAATATTCTTTCAACGACCCTGTAAGAGTTCGTATCCACAAAACATTTGCAAAGTCTACAGATCAGAAATTTTCATCAAATGTATATTACATTGCCAAAATAAAGCACAATTTTTGGCCTTACACTTACTACATTTCAAAAGAAAAAAACGCATCAGAATCTGAGATTTTACCCAGAGTTTATTACGCAGAGGACTTTGTAAATGTTGAGGAAAACGACCACTCGCAAGATGTCAAATAAATCATTTTCACCTCCATTAACGCGAAGCAAAACTGCAGAGATGAATCAGACGGTAGATAATATCGAACCACTATTATTATCAAATCCAAACAGAACTGTCAACTGTAATGTAAACAAAAAACTGATTGTACAAGTTGGCATGACATTTATTCAATTAATGACAGTAATTATCATTTTGATATATATTACAACGCGCCTACCACCAAATATCATTGCCGAAAAATCACCAGATATATTAAGGGCTTTCTTGAGAGTTTTTGACAAACAGTCCGCTCAAGAGCACGTGTATGATTTAATATTCGCGAACCATAAAAACTACAGCTTGTGATGGAGCCAAAGTCGAATGAATACCATATTGATATAATTTTAGAACCCAACAATGAGGAATGTATGGCATCCAATATGGTTTATGAATTTCCCAGTAATATACAATTCAATTTGTCTCAAAGTTGGGAAATGTGAATAACGTCACTGTCATTTTCACATTTAGACAGAACGGAAAATGTTCTAGAACACAATCATGATAAATATTACATGGTATATGATTTCAACAATAAATTTCATTATTGAAAAATGGACTTTTCCAACCTCACGATCAGACGCAAATTTCTTAAAATACCCAGTGGTAAGGATTTAATCAATTGCTTGAAAGATGCATTCAACAAATCAAAACCATGTAATGATTTACACGAATTGAAGGAAAAGAATATGCCATACTGGAACCATCTTTTTGACTCATTAGAAGCATACCAAAATCCTTACACGAGGTTCTACTTACCCCCAACTGTAGACAGCACTAGAAAAAGACGACACGTCCCATTTGAAAATTTGAGGGAACAAGAATATGGGTTGGTTAAGGTGGAAAATTCTCAAGACATTTTATTATCAAAAGATAAATTAGCACCCATTTCGAAGGTGACGGAAAATTCCAAACCTATTCTAGATTTTCAAGAAAAAGAAAATGATATTTTTGTGGCCAAAACAAATGTTTCCATGATTTTCCTATCGGAACCTTTGAGATGTTTGTTATCAATGTACAATCATTTACTGAATGATGGTGATTTAGTATACCCGAGATGGAATTTTTTCCGCGGCAACCAAATTGTATATATAGCCGAAGTTTCGGCACTTCAAAAAACCCTATTTGGATGCAATAAGGTATCTTTAGCAAACATTTTCTTGGATAGTTCCAAGGTCATTCAAGACATAGATTACCACCCAAGCACACCAAAATTTCATCCTTTTGGCAGCGTTTACACTTATTGACTACAATTTTCATTTTTCTTTGAGAATGGTACCTACGTGAAATTAGGACCTGATGTGAGAATTTTTTTATCTTTGTCATTGAGAAAGCGCCCTATATTGCAGTAATAAAATGGATCACCCAGAATCCGAAAAAGACTGCGCAAAAATTCACAAGTATAATTATGGAGTATATAAGACACCCGATGCATCATTTTATGAAAAGCAGATAATGAATAAAGCTAATTTTACTGGTCTAGTGGGATTAGGTTCTCCAGGTATCGTTAGTACTAGATTATTGGCTGAACCCATAGTTGCCAGCGAGAGTCAGCAGGCTGTAAAGTCGACAGAGGACCCATCAGAGAAACGGAAGAAAAGAAGAAAGTATGTTAAAAAAAAGATTGGTTAAGGTAAGCGGCGAGGTGCAACTGGCAAGGGCAGAGGACGGAGAAGGAAGAGGCGTGGATAAAAGTTTTTACCACCGTGGATGAAAAAGGCAGGTAAAGGAAAAAGGAAAACGGGTAAAGGTCGTCGTAAAAGGAGATCTAAAAAAAAGTTTCCGGTATCGATTCCTGTATTTCCACGTTAACTTGAACCCAAATTCCTATATAAGATGATGGACAATGAAAAAATTTATCATTTAAAAGATTTTGTACAAAATGGCCGCATCAACAGCAAATATAGAAGGATCTACCTTCGCCCAACCCGAAACAATCTTGAAGCAGAAACCCAACCCATCTTCATCGTTTGTAACATCCGATGAAGTGGAGTATTGGACAGCCCCCGTAGTTGATACTACTTTTGTCCAATCTCAACTGTTTGAGGTACCCTTAACAGTACAACACGCTGACTACAATACATCATGGACGTGGACAATAGACACATCGCAATATTACATCGATCTATCAAACATTTTTGTCCGCATGAAATACAAGGTTGTGAAACCCGATGGAACGGATATAGCAACTAGATTGGAAATCGGACCAGTTACCAACCCACCAACACCACCAACTAATGTTTCTAACATGGTAGCTTTGATACCCAGATTTGGCTCTACGTGCTGGCGCACAGTGAAGCTGTTTAGTAAAGACGCCCTCTTACTGGACATCAATGACAACTATGCGTACATGGTTAATATGAAACATAAATTATTACAACCTATACAATTTTGAGAAAACTGCGTGCAAAGGATGCCTAATGCAAAAGATAGGGGCACAATCACAGCCTCATTTTTTGCCCGATTTGTGTGTGTTTTTGCACACAATGCAGTCACTATTTATTAGTACAAAATGCCCTTTACAAACACGTTACAATCTTGACAAACAGGGTTAGTAGATGGCAAAGTTGCTTCCCAAGAATGCAATTGCACATGTATAGGGGGTGAACTTGAGTTTTTAGGGGCTGAGTTTTCAATTCAGGGTTGAGTTGATGGGTGTTTATAAATTAGGGTTGAGTTGACAGAAGTTTAAAAATAAGGGGCTGTTGACACAAGTTTACAAATTAGAGGCTGAGTTTATGGGAGTTGTGTTGATGGGTGTTTGCCAAATTTGGGGCTGAGTTTATGGGAGTTAACAATAACATTACCATAATCCTTCAGTGAGGCCCCCGGGGCTAAAAAATATAAATTGTGATATGATGCATTTGTGGGTTACTGATTACAATGATTTGAAATATGCACTCCATTCTGACAGTACATTACCATAACCCTGAAATTGAATCCCTGGGGCCAAAACTTTCAAATTGTGAAATGATGCATTGTGGGTTTCTAATTGCACTGATTTGATATATAATGCACTCCATTTTGACACTACATAACCCTGAAAACTACATAACCATAACCCTGAAAATGAACCTCTGGAACCAAAAACTTTCAATTTGTGAAATCATTCATTCTTGGGTTTCTGATTGCACTGATGAGTTGATGGGTGTTTGCCAAATTAGTGGCTGAGTTTATGGGAGTTAACAATAACATTACCATAATCCTTCAGTGAGGCCCCCGGGGCTAAAAAATATAAATTGTGATATGATGCATTTGTGGGTTACTGATTACAATGATTTGAAATATGCACTCCATTCTGACAGTACATGACCATAACCCTGAAATTGAATCCCTGGGGCCAACTTTCAAATTGTGAAATGATGCATTGTGGGTTTCTAATTGCACTGATTTGATATATAATGCACTCCATTTTGACACTACATAACCCTGAAAACTACATGACCATAACCCTGAAAATGAACCTCTGGAACCAAAAACTTTCAATTTGTGAAATCATTCATTCTTGGGTTTCTGATTGCACTGATTTGATATATGCACTCCATTTTGACACTACATTACCATAACCCTAAAAATGAACCCATGGGGCCAAATACTTTCAATTTGAGAAATAATGCATTTTCGGGTTTCTGATAGCACTAATTTAAAATATGCACTTCATTTTGACACTACATTATCATAACCCTAAAAATGAACCCCCTGGGCCAAAAACTTTCAAATCATGGATGATCATCAAATCACAATTATGGATTTGTGGGTTTCTGAGTGTAACGATTTCAAATATGCCCAGGGCTTCAAAAATTAGAAATTGTGAAATGATTCAATGTGGGTTTCTGATTACACTGATTTGAACTATGCACTCCATTTTGACACTACATAACCCTGAAAACTACATAACCATAACCCTGAAAATGAACCTCTGGAGCCAAAAACTTTCAATTTGTGAAATCATTCATTTTTGGGTTTCTGATTGCACTCATTTGAAATATGCATTTCATTTTGACACTACATTACCATAACCCTGAAAATGAACCCCCTGGGCTGAAAACTTTCAAACATAAAATGATGCATTTGTGGGTTTCTGATTGTAGCAATTTCATATATGCACTCCATTTTGACACTAAATTACTAAAACCCTGAAATTGAACCCCTAGACCAAAAAATTTCAAATTGTGAAATGATGCATTTTGCAGGTTTCTAATTGCACTGATTCGAAATGACTCAATTTCAACTCTACATTACTGTAAGCCTTAAATTGAAAATTGAAAATAAATTAGAAATTGTGAAATGATGCATTTCTGGCTTTTTGATTGCCTTGATTTGAAATATGCACTTCATTTTGACACTACATTGCCATAACCCTGAAAATGAACCCCCAGGGCTAAAAAATTTCAAATCATAAAATGATGTGTTTGTGGGTTTCTGATTGTAGCAATTTCAAATATACACTCAATTTTTACACCACATTACTAAAACCCTGATAATGAACCCCTGGGCCCAAAAACTTTCAATTTGTGAAATGATGCATTTGTGGGTTTTTATTGCAGTGATTTGAGATGTGCACTCCATTTCTACTCTACATAACCATAACCTTTAAGTCTAACCCCAGGGGCTAAAAAATTGAAGATTGTGAATTGATGCATTTGTGGATTGATGCTAGAGATTATTTCAAATATTCATTCTATTTTGACACTACATTACCATAAACCTGAAAATGAGTTTACAGGAGTTTCCAAATTAGGGACTGAGTTTATAGGAGTTTATAAATTAGGGGCTGAGTTTACAGGAGTTTCCAAACTAGGGGCTGTGTTTACAGGATTTAGAGGGGGTCCCCATGGGGTGCCATTTTTGGGGGGTCTCCAGGGGGTGCCATTTTTTGGAGGCATATATGGGGGTGCCATTTCAAGGGGGTCCCAATGGGATGCCATTTTTTGGGTGGTCCCCAGTGGTGCCGTTTTTTGTTGGTCCTTAGGGGGGTGCTATATTTTTTTGTGGGGGGGGGGGTCCATAGGGGGTGCCATTTTGGGGGGGGGGGTCCCCAGGGGGTGCCATTTTTGAAGAGTCCCCAGGGGGAGCCAACTTTGGGTGGGTCCCCAGGGGGTGCCATTTTTGTGGCGGTTCCTAGGGGGTGCCATGTTTGGGGGGTCCCCAGGGGGTGCCATTTTTGGGGGGTCCCTAGGGGGTGCTATTTTTGGGGGGTCCCTAAGGGGTGCCATTTTTTGGTGGTCCTCAGGGGGTGCCATATTTGTGGGGCCCTAGGGGGTCCCATTTTTGGGCGGTTCCCAGGGGGTGCCACTTTTGGGGGGTTCCCTGGGTGATGCCATTTGGAGGGGGGTCCCCACTGGGGTGTCAGTTTTGGCAAGCCTCTGAGTAGTGGGTACCTATAGCAGGATTCTCTCCAACCTTCAGTTGGGTTTTGTGGTTCTCTACAATTTATACCACAAGGATTTACAAACACAAAAAGAACAGCAAAGCACAAATGTAACAAATTTAAGATAACAACAAATTTTGACACCTTGCAAAAACCACACTATCATATCACAAAACCTATACCACACAAAATGCACACTGCCCAACCATTTTACAGAAGTTTACAAAAAATCCATTCCAAAACATTGCATCTTTGGTATTGGTCTTGTTATTGTTGGTACATTACATACCGCATTTCAAAACACATGCCTAGCATGTGGGCAAACTTAACTAAACTATCATATTTCCTCCAATGGTATTAATTGTAGAGAACCACAAAACCCGACCGAAGGTCGGAGAGAATCCTGCTAGTTACAAAACATGGATGACTTTTACAAGGAGCAAGAAATTTCTGGATTTTATAATGAAAGTTATACCAATGACATACAAGACATTGATAGTGAAACCTACAAAAAAAGGGCGTTACAGATAGCTGGTAGCAAAACATGTGTTAGTTATTCGAGACTAGCATTGGATCTATTTGCAACGAAACCTAGATGGCTGGCCGGCTACCCATTAACAATCGAATTGATCAGACACAGTGATCAATTTTGCATAGAGTGCTTTTCTGTACCGGTTGCAGACATTGCAAAGGATTACAAAATAAAAATAATGAGAATACAATTATTCGCCTTACATTTACAACCCAGTTCACAATGTGCGGTTGCTGTGGAAAGAACGGCGATAAAGAGACCCCTGAAACTACATTTTCTCAATACACGCGTTATTAGGGTAAATGTACCAGGAAATTTGAAACAAACATCCCAACAAGCTATTTACGCTGGTAAATTACCAAACTTTTGCTTAGTTCAAATGATAAGTGGAGAGTGATACCTAACTCAAGATGTAAAAAAAGCAAAATTTGCCTTCAAACCACACAATATTGAAAGGGCAGCAATGCTGTTCGGAGCTGCACGTCACCCAATGGTACCTTATTATTTTGACACTGACACTGATACCACATCGGAATTGGGATTCCCAATGGCTTTCTCAGAACTGTACAGATGTTTAAGGAAGAATTTTAATGTGAAAAATTGCCTATCATATGATGAATTTAAGTTTAATTTTTTTGCTCTAGCTTTTGATCCAGTAATATGCCCAGTAAATGCTGGAAAAACTGATCTAATGTCAGTTGGTTCCTTAGGTATTGATTTTACTTTCCACGAACCAACTCCACCTGAGGGCTTGGTTATATTAGTTTATCGTTTTTCGATTGCGTCACTTCATTTGCATCCAGATCGAACCATTTTGTCAAACGCCAATTACTAAGGTGTGGCATGGTTGTGGAAAGGAGGAAGAGATTATAAGCTAATTGGATTTGGGAAGGGCGATTTGGAATTGGGAAGGGCGATGGATGTGACAGATATCGACGCTATAATCAAAGGCGACGCAACTTTGCGCAAAAATGGGACGAGATGCATCAGTTTAAGTGATAGCGATCTAAACAGAAGACATTCTTGTGGAAAGAGGTGCTGTCTGTTTTCTAAAGTACCCTGACTTGACTTGGGGTCACTTCATATCCATATATAGGATATCGAGAAACCACGTCTTTGTTTTTGATTCCCTAGGTCGAAGAAATTTATCTCAGTGAGTGATCAGTGATATAAAAATGCAGTTTGACAAAGATTGCATTTTCTCTTTTAATCATGTTGTAATACAAAAAAAGCTACCAACACGTGTGGCTTATACGCTCTCATTTTTATCAAATTGATGTGTCTGTGTAAACATATTAAAACTAAGGATGCCGTGTTGCAAGTTATATCATTAATTTGTAAACACGATGTGAAATTTTTATTTTTTGCTTTATTCAATAAGTTAACGACAACTACAATGTTGTCAAAAGGTGCCAAAGATGTGATATTTAAATAAACACAATCACCCCCAAATTTTTGCCCTTTTGAATCACTCATCAAATATTTGTCCACTCCTCATTGACAGCAGGGCTGCCAACTCGACCGTAGCGACGTTTATCACTCACTGGTCCTCTGTTGTAGTCTTCATTTTCATCCATTGGTTGCGGCTTATTAAACGGTTTATCCCAGGGTAAATAGTAGTTTTCTTTTGCTTGAGGTTTCATCCTATTTAGATCAGGATCCATCGAGCAACTTGTTGAAATTGGCTCCTTTTGTAAGCAGAAGTTTTGGTAAGCCGACCAATCTTTGAAAGTATCTGCCCCCTTGAACCAATTGGGGCAATTGGGTATGTACCACGAACTACCCCATTCCACATCATCTGGTCTGTAGCGATAATCATCTGGGTCGAGATCATCACCTGTGCGTGTGTGTGTGTGTGTGTGTGTGTGTGTGTGTGTGCGTGTGCACGTGCGCACGTGCGTGCACAAAAAGCTCACCTAGTGGGATGGGATTTTTGCCACTGGCAAAATCCATGCGTGTGAGAAAATCATGGAACTCCCGTTCACCATTCATATAGATGTCAGATATTTTACGTTTTTATCTATTTTACTATTTTCCGTTTTTACCACATAAATACGCCACTCGTCGAATTTTGCCGCGGCAGAGAATTGCAAATTCCGGTCCCTTTGCGCTTCCACTTGCGTGCTTAATTAAATAAATAATTGGTTTTATGGTACGGGGATGTTTACACGCAAATCAGGAACGGCGCCAGTACCCCTTGGGGTCCTGACAGTTCCTGAGGACGGACACGGCAACTTACCAATCTCTTTCTTAGCTGCTGCCGGCGGTTTACTTCGATTAATTGTTAAAAGCCGTAATTAATGAAAAGCCGAAATTAATAAAATCCAAATTAAAATTCAAGCAGTTAGTATGCTTCAGGGGGACCAAGTTGGGTTCACGGGAACTTTATTTAGCGATATAGTCAGAGTCAATTTCACAATAGCTCAAGTGAGTCGTATAGCCTCTAGTGGGTGAAAAAATGTAAAATCAGCGCGTTTTATAATCACCAAAAACCTACCATAAGCGAAATGAATACTAAATCAGAGACACAACAATTAACCGTAATAAGCGAATTAATAAGGCAAATTCAATGATCACTGGAAAACCGTAAACATAGCGTACGAGGCACAAGTAAATTAATTCAATGCGGGAAAAATAACTAATTAAACGAACGGTTGCAAACGTAATTTAAATCAAGCGTAAAGTAACTGTGGTTATCACTGACGTAATTAAACTGCAATTCATCTCAAAGGTGAGTGTCATAAACTGGGTTCTATTCAGAGGTTACGGTACAAATTAGAGCAGGTGGTGTGACACGTGTTATCAACCTGCGCCCCTTTAGGTGAAAAATATTTTTATAGCGCGCCCGACCAAGGCCACAGAAAGAAACGCTCATTTGCGGGGTTTGTTCAAGGTTACTGCATTGCCGGGTAAGGGTTGGAACTTTGGGACTAAACACACGCCACAAAACACTAGCACTTGTGAGTTCACCAATCACCCTGGGTGATGGGAATAATTAATTGGCACTACTGTGCTCTTCACTATAAACTGTGCTCTGCATGTGTCTTGCAGTCGCATGCCGACAATAATTGCCGTTTGCCACTTTTCCACCCATTACCTAGTCCTAAGTAAAAAGCACTTGGTCGGGGAATTTTCTGAATGTTATCTATCGGGGCGTCTAAGCATTTAACAGAGTCAACACCTGTTAGCTTAACTAGAAACATTAAAGTCTTTCTAACCCATTCCCAGACACTGCACCCTTTTGACCAAAAATGTAAACTTGACAAAACCTAAAAATTATAACATTCGAAAGTACATGTTGGGAAATGCATTTAAAAAGAAAAACGGAAGTAGTCACTTAATTAACTAACAGTGTGGGTATCCTAATTAGCTTAATTAACGAAACATGAAATGAAAAATTATCATCACACGGGAATTAATTACGTAATTAACGGAAAAGAAATTAATTAATAAATTCATGGCCGCAGCAGTGTCCATTCGGGCGTACCGTCCTGGGGCTGCGGCTTTGTTGGCGGATTTGCAGTGCACAGCGAACCGCACGTTCACTGTGACTTCCCTGTGCACCGCGGGTCGTCATTCGGTCGCACATGGTCGTTCTCGAGTCGTCGGAGTGTCTGCGCAAAATTGTCGTTACGTTTTTACGCATGATTAGTTAGCCATATTTCTACCTACAATCCCACCAGCCATTAATTTTTTACCTCCGGGCTAAAAACGACATGTTCAGAAAAAGTGTTTTGCGCCGTTTTTTGATTATTCAAAAATCATGCCTTCTCTGCATTTTTCGGTGGACGGCTGTGGCAGTCACATGCCCTGGGGGTGCAAATATGGCTCGTCTTCATTTGAATTATGGCATCAGCTTTCTGCCGTGCCGGCTTTTTGTGCTCGAAACTTCGAAATTTTGGTTCCCGCTCAGGGCTCGATGTGAGAAAAAGTTTTTTCTTTTTTGATTTTGGAAACTAATTAATCAGACTACTAATCTGTATTATTTCACAGCATCGTGCCACTGTTGGATGGGCAGTTTGGAATCAACATTCAAGTTACCTGCTCGACCGACATGTCGCAGTCCGTGCGTGTGAAAATTGATCGTCGACAAGATTTTCTAATTGTTTTCATGGAATATTAACAAGTATGTTTTTTGTTTGCTGATTATTTTTTGTTACAGAGTTGTCTGTTTCTCCTGGTGACAAAAGTTGTGCATAAATTATTACATCTTAAAAATTTTTATAATTGACTTAGGCAAAAGTTGTTTCGTATCAATTTTCTCAATTACCATTTTCCATGTGGTGTTCTACCTGTTGCGCTGGAGCTTCCTCTGGTGGCAGTGGGATGGCCTCGACCGCGTCGTGGTGCTCGGGCGGCGGCGAGGGGGGCTCGGCTACGTTCTGCAATGCCATGGCCGCCATGTCGTTGCTAATGGGGGAATATTCTTCATTAGGTTGGTAAACTGGTTCGACAACGGGCACCACTTCCTCCAACACCGGCACACCCTCCTCCCGCGCGTCTGCGGAGGAGTCAGAGCCCGCGGTGGCGGTTTCAATGTCAGACAAACATTCCGCCTGCAGTTCTTCTTCGAGGGCCGGGTATCTGTCCGGTCCGACTAGTTCTTTCAAGTCGGCCCGCGGGCGCCATTCCGGAGGCCAAAATCCCAACACGTTTCCCCAAATTTGGCCTGACTCGTAAGAGTAAATCCGGTCGGCTTTGTGCTCGACCGTCAGAAACCGGTGGAAAAAGGTTGACCACAACATGGTCTCGGCGTTGGCCACCACGATGCGCACACATTTGGCGCGGGAGGTGGCTACGTTTCCCCGGGGCAACTCCGCTACAAATCCAACTCTACCGTACGCCTTCTTGGGATCGGCATCCAGCTGGGCGGAGTCGGTAGGCGGGCTGCCGCGCACGCAGGAAACGATGACCACTTCCGCTTCACGGGCCTGTGCCTTGTCGGCAGTGATCACGCGGGTGGCCCAGTAAGCCGCGTCGTGTTCTGTATGGGCTACTAGTCGACTGATTAGGGCGCGCGCCTGCGCCGCATAAAAACAGACAATTAGCAAACTAGCGGGATCGGTAAGATCTGCCCAGGGCAGGGTGGGATCTTCTTTCACTGTGGCCACGAGGTAGTCGTACAGGTGCAGGATGATGCGCAGCTCCTTTTTGTTGATAATGGACATGCCTTCTTTCGATTCGCAGCCCTGGTGCACCAGCGTCGATGACAGCATGACGCCATCCTCGAAGTCGCCAGGCGCGGGCAACATGGTGGCGCCGTGCGCTGCAGTGTCGTTGTAGGCGCGTAGCAGTCCATTGTACGCCGCCACAGAGTTGGCCTGAATGAGCTGGCGATGCCCGCGGAACACTGTTTCCAAGTGAACCACGGGACATAGTTGGTATTGTGTGAGCCTATCAATGAGGGTGGGGTCGGGTTTCAGGACAGGCTCCACCCAGTCTTGCACGCGAATCATACGCGTCAATTGTTTACTGTCTCCAAATAGAAGTAGCATGCCGTTCACTGGGAGCTGAGCCGCCTGAGCCACGCTAATTACTGCAGCGTCAGACGCCAAAGACGCTTCGTCAATAATTACCGCACACGCAGTCACACTTTTTATACGGGCGTCGTGGGCGGAGTCTAAAGTGACATGGATTTGACCGGGCTGCACCACCTCCAAGAACACCCGGTGCAGCCTGACCGTAGCCCTGACATATTTAGACAGCGCCCTACGCAGCACCTTACCCCAAAATCCCTGATCAGCTAAACTAGCCTCACCAGCCCGGGCGCCCGCCACGCCTGCCTCGAAGTCATCGAATGGCTGCTCGTCTCCATCGTCGGCGGTGAGAAAGGGCACCTGTTCGGTCAGCTGCGCGCGTATGACGGCGTCGTCCGTGCAGTTGTTGATGATTTCGTCCACCAGTTCGTAGTCCTTCTTGGCGCCGTCGTACTTTTCCAGCGCTGCCGTCCATTCGGGGCTGAGGCGGACGATGTTGTGGCCGGTTCGCTGTGCTAGGGTGTGCAGGGTTGGCAATTGGGTCGCGGGGGTGGTGTTATAAGTGGGGTCAGTTTCCCACATGGGACTCAAAACGCGCACCGGAAATGCCGCTCTTAATTTCAAAAATTCTTCAAAACCCTCCATTTTTTGCATTTCAGAAAATGGCGTATCAGCCATGGCGGTCCATTTCGCGCGCTCCCGCAATAAGACTTCTAAAGCCCCAAAAATATCCCGCTGCCCTAATTTATTCAGGTTGGTCAGGGCCCTGCGCGCGCCTTCGTCGGCCGCCGAGTTGACCGTGCACGTGATGAGCGTCGAATGGTATTTGGCGTTCGGCTGCTTGTCCGATGGCAAGTCGGAGCCCGCGCGCACCCTGGGTCTCGAGTTATAATAATTATAGCCGCGTGAACACACATACGCCAGTTGATTTTGTGTGGTCGTCTTCCCGGACCCGAAAGGCGAGTCACACATAATCAAAAGGGGTTTGCGCATTCGCACGGCTGTGATCACAGCTCCTAAAACTTCTACCTGCCCCTGCTGCGGCAAAAACTCACCTAATTTGGCCTGAATCATTTGTTCGTTTTTTCCTCTGAACAATGATTCGTACAACTCATTAGCCTCGCGGCTAATGAGCGCCCAGTCAGTTTCGTCATCCAGCAGACGCAAATTCAATATCACAGCTAATTGGATTTGCGCCTCCAGGGTGAGTACTTTTGACCCCTGGACCACTTTTGGCACCCAGCCGACCGGCGCTTTGTTCAGGGCGGCTTGCAGTGATCGCATGGTTCGGTCGTAATTGGGCGAGTCGTTCGAGCCGCGCACCATGTATCTTCCACTCTCCAGGGTTCGGGGCAGTGCTGATTGCGACGCCGCCATGTCCAACTTCGCACGCAGCATTGTAGTGGTTGGCCCTGATTCCACGCTGGTAATTCTAACTGATAGATTGGGGCTGCCCGCCGCTGGTTTGTCTTCGTCCGGTCTGGCCAGCACCAAGCTCAACACCGACATGGGCGTCGCCTGGTTCAACAGCTGTGTCTGCGTGTTCACCTGCTCCAGCAAACGCACGCGCTGCTCTTCTGGTCCTTCGAAAGTGTCAGCTTGCAACTCTTCTGGGTCCGGGCGGCGCACCATAATATCGCATGCAGTGCCCTGCGGCGTGTGCTCCCAGGACACATGTGCGCACACATCCGTTGCGCGTTTCGCCCGAAATCGCAAAAATGACTCGTTATAGCAGTGAGCCGCTGCTAAAATGCCCAATTTATACCTGAGAAACGAGTCCATGTTGTCTCGGTTCTCTGTGTCTGGCTGGATGCCCGATGTGCTGATATCCTCGGCCGTGGCGACCTGCAGCCCGTACGCATGGCCGTAGAATTCGTCGCCAAACACGTCCAGATCATTCAAGTCGTGATACTCGACGTGGGCCAGCCCCAACTGTCCCGCACTCAAATTTTCCACTCTGCTGTCACTCACATATTCTCTGTGCAAAATGACAAGCTTTTCCGGCCCGGCATCACCTCGCTCCGCCGCGCCCAGCGGTTCCAGATTTTTGTAATTCGACAGCGTGAAGGCCGCTCGCAGCCGCGCTGTTTTCCAGTCGCTCGTGTAGGGCTGGTAGCCGGAAGTGTCGCCGCGCGTCAATGTACGTGCCGCTTGAGTGACGCGCCGCGTGCCCTGCGTACTCACGACCACGGGGGCGGCAACGTTTAAGGGGCACTTTGTCTGATTACCCCATATCGCGACACCGGTAAACTCCCAGTACCGGGGATTTTCTATTTTTTGTGCGATTGCGGTCGCCGAGAAACGCATCCCGTGGCGCACTAGGGGCAGGAACATCGAGGGGTGTTGTTTCTGAATTCTCGCGCACAAATCCACCAGCTGGGTGGTCCGTTTGTCCCTAGCCGCCTTGGCCCGCTTATTCGAATAATAAAAATACGGATAAGCTTCATCCGCATTCACCCACTGCTCGTTTTCGCTGAGTATCGCCATCGTCTGCTCAGAAATTCTCACATGGCACTGATACTCAACATGCCCGTCGGCGCCCGAGTCAATATACACCCTATCTACCCAACCTTCGAATTTCCCTCTGCTGGGGTAGATTTCCGGTCCATTTTGCATCTGCTGCGCGCGGTAAAGTTGTCGCGGGGGAATGGTTCCGCCGCCGCAGGCACCATGTGTATTTGTCTCCTTGGATTTAATGGGCGGGGCGTCTGCACCTTCAAATGGGCGTTTGCGAGAGGCCGAAGCCATTATAATTATAATAATGTGATAAAATAATTAATTGCGAAGTTTTATGAACGGGGAAAGTAACAAGAACTCGTGCGGTCCAGTTGCCCGTGGGCAAAAGGGGTGCACGAGCTTCCTAAAAAAACACACACACTTTCACACACACTTCATACCTGTTGTACCTGGTTTCGTGTTGTTTGACGCGACGGCGATGATCGTAACGGCTAATTAATCAGCTAATTAATCAATTTTTTAGTCGTCGCCGTATAATTCACTGTAAGAAGGGGGAATTAAATATTCACTGGTTGCCTTGCAACGATCCGCATGAACTACATAAATTTTCTTATTAATATTGTTGAATAAAGTCACTAATGGGTGGGCATAATCAATGCACTCATACGGGCCGATAAAGCGAGGCGCGAATTTCTTACTGGGGCCCGTCAACTGAGTAATACGCGGCGTGTATACGCGTACCGCTTGCCCGCGTTGCACATTCAATCGGCGCGCACGGCGATTGGCGTAAAATTGCTCTTTTTTGCTGCGCCTTTGCTAAAGCGGTATGCGCTGCTTCGCGTGCTGTGGTCAGACGCGCGCCTAATTCATTTATAAGAGCGCGCTTATGCGGCAATGAGGGCAATGCCTCGTTGTCAGGGGGAGGCTCGATCATTCGCTCCCACATGGACGCAGCAGGCTTGCCAAATAGCAACGCATAGGGGGTGGTTTGCAAGGAAGGGTGTTTCGATGTATTGTACGCGTGTACAGCGGCGCCTAAATGTATGTCCCAATCGTCATGGGTACGATTTACGTAGTGTGATACTATTTCCATCAGAACACCATTCCTACGTTCCACCATTCCGTTGCTCTTGGGGGTGTACGCAAATGATGTATGTTGGGTCGCGTTCAAATATTGTAGAAGCTTGGCAAAAGTGCCCTCGGTAAAGCTAGGGGCGTTATCACTGAGTATAATGGCCGGCACACTAAATATAGGCAAAATGTGCAACAGAAATGCAAATGATACTGTGTCTTGTTTTATGTCGGGAACGGGCACAGCAATTCCAAAACGTGTGCACTGATCAACAAATACTAACACATGTCGGTTTCTGCGTTTCGTGGTTAGTAAAGGTCCTATTGCGTCTACCGCTATCACATCACCTGGCCTTTTGGCTACCTGGCGGCACACCATTTGAGTTCGCATTGCCGCTCTGAGACCTTTCTTGGCGTTGCACGAAGGGCAGGTGGCAACCCAGCGCGCACTTTCTGGCCGCATTCCTGGAAACCACGCGAATTCCTGTAATCTTTCAAATGTTTTTATTATTCCTAAATGGCCCGCCGTAGGGTGATTGTGAGCTAATTCTAACACGAATGGAACTAATTCCGACGGAATACATACGGGGTCGTATAATTGTATACCTGGTATTTGGGACGTTCCCGCCTGGCGACGTAGCAAACCGTATTGGTCAATAAAATACGGCGCGGCGCTGTAAAAATTATCTGCGCGACACACTTCTATAGTTGTGGCTATGTATGGTTCTTCTGCTTGTAGTCGCTTCAATTTGTCAACCGAAGTCATTGGAGGTAGTGCCATGATTGTACTGCGCTTAGTTGCACTCGTCAAACCCGGAACAACTTCATTTCCGGCTCCTGAACCACCAGCCATTGTTCCGGTTCCAGGCGCTTCCGCATTCCGCTGCCGCTCTCGCAGCCCGGGTGACTCCGCCTCTTTTCGCCCGCGCGTCCGGTCGCTGATTGGTCGCAGTAACTCCGCCTCCTCGTTTACGCTGATTGGCTGGTACGCTGTCCTGCTTGCCGCAGCTACCGTAACCTGCCTATCGTGCGGGATAGCGGTTTCACGGCACGTAACTTGTGCGAACTGCTCAAAGGCCTCATCCAGGTCCTTTTTCTCGTCGAATACCACTGGTGCGTCTTGTCTTCTGGATAATGCATCTGCTAATTCGTTGCTTTTTCCCCGCAAATGCTTGAACGTGATTTGGTACGGCGTAATTGCTAAAGCGAACTTGTGCAGCATGGCGTGCGGGGTAGTCTCTAAATTAGGATTCTTTACCCACGAAATACTCTTGGCGTCAGTCCAGACTTCAAAGGGCCGTCCCGCCAGATAACAATGCCAGTTACGTATGCTTTCGTAGATTGCACACGCTTCCAGGGAAATCGCTGGCCATTTGCTTTGGGTTGCACCTAACTTCCGGCTGTAAAAGGCACATGCATGTAGTATTTTCTCGTCCTCTGCTCGTTGTGCTAGCACGCCTGCAACAGCAATTTTAGAGGCGTCCGTGATAATTATAAACATACGTTTAGGATCGGGAAATTGCAGACATGGGCTTCCTAACAATGCTTCCTTGAGCTTATGGAAAGCTTCCAGTGCCTTGGGTTTCGATGTCAAATCCACCGGGGTGTCGCTATTGTAATTCTCTCTTGGTCCCGTACGCGTGAGATTTGACAAGGGTACTGCTAGCTCTGCGCATCTGTGAATCATGCGTCTGAAAAACCCGATAGCTCCCAGGAATCCTTTTACCTCTTTTACGGTAGTGGGTACTGGCCAGTCCTGAATTATGTGCCGTTTATCATCTGGTACGCACACGCCGTCACGGCCAATCATAAATCCTAGAAAGCGTACAGCTGTGACGCGTGCGAAAAAACACTTTTTTGGACTAATTTTGAAATTATTCCTAATTAGTCTTTCTAACACCTGTCCTATGTCATATAAATGTGTTTCCCAGGTTGCACTATAAATCAGTAAATCATCGATGTATAATAATACATTTCGATGTATTAAACCGGCCATAGCTAGTTCAAAACAGCGCTGCGCTAAACTAGGTGAGCATTTTAATCCCATGGGTAAACGTTTCAGTTGAAATTGTCCAAAAACATTTCTGAATGACGTGATGTGTCGATCATCTGGATGCAAAGCAATGTTATAGAAAGCTTGGTTTATGTCGGCACTGCTAAAAATACTTGCAGCTACATAAAGATTCGACTGTTTCATCTAAGCGGGGTAATGGGAATTGGGGAGCGTGCAAAACAGCGTTCAGGCGTCTGTAATCAATTACCATCCGCTTTGATCCATCCGGTTTGGATACCACCAGCGTGGGGGCACAATACGGGCTCGTACTGGGTTCCACGATGTCGTGCTCGATGAGGCATCTCAAATGATTTTCTAAGTATTGCTGATCATCCAGACTCAACCGGTACATTCTGCAAGCAATTGGCTTTTTGTCCACCAATTGCAACCGGTAGTCCACTAATTCGCTGTAGCCGATGTCATACTTGTGTCGGGCAAAAGCTTCTTTGTACTGCAAAATCACCTTTTTCAGTTCCTCTCTGCGTTCGTCCGTCAATGTTTCTGGCACGGTAAATTCCATCACGTGTCCATCTGGACATGCAACTTGCAGTGGAGGTCCTAATTTGTCTTCGGCTACTTTGGGGGGAGGTTCAGTCGCTTGAACCTGTCGACACACATCTCTGTCATAGCACTGCTTCACCCATTCAGCGGGAGGGTCTCCAGGTTTCACCTTCAGCACGCAGTCCACTGGTTCGACCACTGCAATGCGCTGTCCTACCTGTAGCACTACGGGCTGGTTTCGTACATTTGCACATCTCACCTGAAACACAGGGGCACTAGTTTCATAGGCCGCTGAAGCAGCCATAACGCCACAGCGTTCACCTACCGTATCCAATCCCATGACCGTAAATAACCTTTCATCCATGGGGGCAGATAATTTTGCGGTCACTAGCGCTTCATGTCTAGCCAGAATTTCTATTTTTTCATTCACAATAGCGTAAATTCTGCGCTGCTGCACTTCCGGGTCTGGGTTATCAAAGGGAATGATCGCATTAGCCGTAGGGATTCGTAATTCCCTTGCAGGTAGGTCCACTACCATGTGCCGTAAGACATCTGCACCAATTAGAATTTCACCAGCTAATCCGTTCACTGCCTGAAACACAATCCCGAAGGTGTGGTTTCCCATGGTTACCGGTACTTCCATTTGTCCCAATACCAAAAGTTTCGAGTCTGCTGCACACCTAAGGGCTCCAATAGGTGAAACTTCATCATGCTTAGTAGCCTTTTCCTTGTGTCGCATCAGCACGTCTCTGTTGCATAATGAACGCATGGCGCCTGTGTCCAGTAGACATCTTCGATATTCTCTCCCATCAATGGTTATGGTAATGGATGGGCTGTAGTACACATGCACAATCTCTTCACGTTGATTGGCTACTTGATGGATGTTGTCTCTTTCTTCCGTCGAGAAAGTGATCATGCACACCGATTCTTCTTCCAGATCGCATTTTCTGTTGATACTGTATTGTATAGCGGGAAAACGACGCGCGCCCGTGAGTGCGGGCATGCCACTTGGCATTCCCACGCACGGGTTAATTACCATTCTTACCTTTACCTGTTCGCTAGGGCGGTCCTCAGCCAATTCGACAATGATATTGGACTTTTCTTCTGTCTTTGGTCGCCTTTTGATTTTTTCCTTTGCCCTGTTCACCAAAGTCACGGCCATTTCCGGCGCTGCAGCCATGAGCGCGGCTAGTAAATACTGCATGGTGACCAGTGCACATATCAGATAGATCCATACTTGTAGCCAGGTGCGCCAGGTGTCAAAATCCCACCATCCCAGCGCTAATACCGATTTTGCCAAGGTTCGATGTCTTTGCATGTGTGATTCCACTCTCGGCTCCGCCCCCTGCGTAATTTGCCGCACGATTGAATATGCATGCCATACGTCATTCAGGGTGGTCGTCGGCAATAATTCTGACAAGTTGTACATAGTCGTGGCGGCAAAAATCTGATGATGCACATCCCTGACTTTTTCCTGCTGCCATTTCTGCGGAAAACTGTGGGTGTTATACATAGGCAAATGTTCCAGGCCGCCGACTTCCGGTAGATATTTGTACCATTGTCCATTTAACATTACCACACGATTGTGCGCATTGGTGCATGAGCCCGGGATCGCTTGAAAATGCAAAATGTTTGTCAACCTATTCATGTGCAACGTCACATTCTGCCCGTGTACGCTAACTTGCACAGGTACTGTTTCGTAGCATTCTGGAGACTTCTTCTCTTTCATGATCTCGTATGTTTTTACCGCAAAACATTTGTGAACCAGAAATCCGTCCGGCGCGGGTTTGGCAATTATTTCGTTATCATTCATGTACCATCGGGCTGTCGTAGTTGCGTGTTCGCTCATAGCCAGGCGCACAAATTCTTGGAAGTGTTGCACATTCTTGCAGGTGGCTACGGCCTGCGCGCGCATGGTTTGTTCTGCTGTTTCGTATACCGCCTGCATGCTGGCTGCTAATTGGCCTGCGCTCACTATTCCCAGCGTGGGTCGACCTTGCGCTCGTTTTTGTCTGACGCTTCGAATCACTGCCTTCTCAAATGGCGCCACTACAATATCCTGGTCCGATTTCCATAATTTAATGCCGCATGATTCAACCTCTTCATGTGCTCTGAAGGACAGTGATAGTGTATGATCATCAGCTAGCCAGATGTCCTGTCTAATGCGTCCATGCATTTCACGCCATTTTTCATAAGGGCATTCCGCCTTCGGGTTCGGTTTCCATGTTAATTGGCTGCCGTCTTCTAGCGTGCATGCACCCATTTCATAATTGCACTTGCTAACCTCACCCAGCGTGCTTTGCATGGTGTTGGCTCCATATCTCATTCGTACTTCCCCTCGAAACAGCCCACAGTGTGGCGTCGTTTCACTCACCCATTTGCAACAGTATAATCCATGTCCTGAGTAGCTAACATTGGTGGGGTACTGGGTGTCCCATGCGTTGTCCAAATCACTCACAGGGGTCATGGGCCCATTGTTGCACTTGTGATATTTAATCATGCCTTCGCACTCGGCGGCGCCCACAGATCGGGGGTTAGAATCAAACTTTTCCAGCGTGACGTCGCCCCAGAAGTTCTGATACGTCTTTGCCGTTCGGGTAGAGGCCACACACCTGTGCGCTGCCGCACGATATTCTACCATATTTCGCTTGTAGATTGTCAGTGTCAATTTTCGTGGCCGTTCTAATGACGCCGTAGTGTCAACAATAGCCGTGCAATTGGGTAGAGGGGGGTACGTGTATAAATCGTAGTGATCTGTCAAGTCGCTGCAGAGCAGTGGAAACGAGGGCATGGTAGTCGCGCCCGCGCCCGGCAAAAAGGCTAATCCCATTATAATTAACCCAACTGCCAATACGAAAAACAGCGACTGTGCGACCTGAGGCATGTAGGGGGGTTCTGAATATGCGCGCGGCGCGGGGCGCACCCCTTCCTCAGTAGACAGAAAACCCATATACCTGTCGACCTGGTTGCTGGAGCCAGTACGTGGCGGCAGGGCGGCCGGCGTGGCGTACAAAAACGGGTCCAGGCTGATGTTCATGAGCACATCCAAGGGCACCTCAGTCAGCGTGTCCGAGTGGTCGTCTGCAGGGCAATTAGGCCACAACGTACAGTCCGTTTCTCTCAAATCATGCATTCCAATCCTGCGTAGAAAGGCCAGCCAGGTAGTTCGAAACAGGTAACCTTTTTCAGTTCGCATGTATGCCCATGGTTTGATCCAGAATTCCCGCTCCTGCGCGAGCACATGCATTCCAGTAGTGCGCTGCTGCTCTTCGGGTGACTCTGGGACCAGTTCGTCAGGTTCCTCATCCTCTAATTCCAGGCCTTGCATCACAGGGATTAATTTATTAACGGGACGTATCATCATGCAGCGATCATCTTCGCGCACATGCATGGTCATTCCAGTCGTACTGGACACTCGCGTGGGGTTCAGCGACTCTACGTGTGGGTTACTTACCTGTACCGGTTGCATGTTATATTGTTGCATGCGCCCATCCGGTCCCATAGCCATCCAGTTAGCTGGCGGCGTTTGGTAAGCCATCATTTGCGGTTGCATGTTCATATCGCCAGCCCTCTGTACCGTCTGCGCTGGTTGTACAGGCATCGGCTGCGCTGGTTGCCACTGCGGATATGCGTATTGCATGGGCACCATACCTGGCTGCATCGCTTGGGCTTGATTATTTCCCTGATAGCCACCACGTTGTCCTCCGCCGCGCCCACGTCCATTTCCTCTGGATGCTCCGCCGCCGCGGCTCCTTTTGAAATACTGTTCCCTTTGTTCTGGGGTTAGTTTGGGGCACTCATATCTGATATGCTCTTCAGAGCCGCATTCCCAACATCCTTTGTCAAATTTTCGTGGGGGCAATTTAGGGGGGTCCCTATTCAATCCCAAAAGTTTACCTTCCAACGCGCCCAGCTGCGCTAATTTCTTCGCTATCTCTTGGTGCACAGAGTCGAATTTGGCAACACTCTCAGTCATTTTTTGTTCCATTGTTTCTAACGTCTTGTCGGCCTGGGACGGCAGTCCAGCCATGGCGGGCATGTTTAGCGCCATCAACCTGTCCATTACCTTGTCTGTAGCGCTGGCAACCACATCCTGTTTGGATTTTTCTCCCTTATTCTGGCTCTGTTCTGCTTCCAGAAAGCTCTCTTGTGCGCGTGCGTTGTCAACCATCTCTTTCCAAGTGATAGACGCCGTGACAGGTACATTGCGCCGAATTTCATTTCTCAGTCCTCCATGAAATTTTATCATGCATGTGTCACCTCGTTTTTCATGACCCATGCCTGGATAGGCGCGTTTTATCAACTTTTCCAAACGTACCGCCCATTCCAGTACCGACTCATCTGCGCCCTGTCGCGTCTCAAAAATCTCTCTCTGTGCATGATGTTTGTCATTCGGATTTTCATAGAACTTTTCCAGTGCCTGCATCATGTCCTTGTAGTTCAGGTCGCGCAATTCTCTGTACCGCGTGTTGAAAATGGCTCTGGCACTGCCCTTCAGAAACAATTTCACCAGCGGCTTCCGCTCCTGTAACTTTATGCGCAGCGCATCACATACCGTGTCCCAGCTCCTTCTCCAGTCCCTGAAACCCTCATTTGGCTTGCCGCGAAAATATCCACATTGCTGTGCTAGGGCTGTGATGACTGCCGCATTACTTTGCTCTAATTGCCAATTTTGTCCCGGGTCCGTGGGCCGCGCCACTTCAGATGTAGCTGACGAGCTCCTGGAGGATGCTGGCGAATGGGATCGAGCGCGTCGCTGCGTAACAGTTCTCACCTGGTTCGTTCCGGCTGCCGACGGGGGCGCCACTGGGGCCGTTGATGACTGTAAGGGCGCTGCTTGACCATTGGTCAGCACTATTGGCTGCTGGCCACTAGCCGGTGAATTTCCTCCCAGCGTCGCATTCTGATTTTGTACGGCTTGATTGTGCTGTTGGTACGCAGTCGTCAGGTCAACTATATCGTCCCTATGTACGCTGTGGTGCGCTTCGAATTCCTGCAAAAAATGTTCCACCCTAGGTACCTCGGCGGCTGGGTCACTTCCCCATAAATTCATAGCAATTTTAATTAGTGTCACCATACGCAAGTCCCCTGGTTCACCACCATTCTGTGAGAAAGCACCAACCGGTCTCGCCTGACTCATCATGTTTGCCCATTTCTTCGCAGCTGCACATGCCTTTTTAGGTGTCCATTGTGCACAGGTTGGCGTTGTTTGCACCGGGTCCAGATCCATTATGGTAGCTTGGTAAATTAAGTCCGCATTAGTGACCTTTGCGTACCTGTCTTCCAGCGCCGGAGCCGCCGTCTGGTTCGCGCCGTTATTTGTCATTCTGCTTGCGGGGCTGCTAATAACTATCACGGGGGGATTATTTGAATTTTCAGTCTTAATTAACTGGCGTCTAGCCTTTGCAGTTGCGCTCTGCGATCTCGACTGGTCGCTCGATAAATTTCGGCTACTGTTACCTGACACGTCTCTCGGCGTCGAAGTGCTCTTCGGTGGGCTTAACTGCAGCGCCGGGGAAGTGTCTCCACTCTGCGTCGCTGTCTCCAACAGTTCCGCTACGGTATTTTCAATCACGGGAAATTGATCTGCAGTAGCTCCAAGCTCAGCTGCAATCACAGGGTAATCACGTTGAATCGACGGCTGCCCTAGAGGCTCGCTGTCACCAACGTATCTGTCTGAACCGACTTCAGAACCCGATCGCACTCCAGGCGATATGGATGAGCTGCCCGCGCTCCAACCCAGTGTCCTCCGAAGCTTAGACCACTTACCTGTCTTTCCTGCTTCCTTTCCTGCAGCTTGTCTGCTTGTCCCAGGCGCTTCTTCCGCTTCTGCGCTGGACGTTAGCTGCCGCGCCGCTGCCGGTACAGCTGGCGTCTTCCACTGACTGAAACTGTCTGGCGCAGGCCCTGCACCTTCAACCGTTGATAACCTGATTACCGGGGTGTCCTCAGCTGTCTGTCCAGACCAGCGTTGACTTTCACTCTCCTCTAGCGCTTCCGGCGCCTCTGTTTCAGGGTTAACCGAATCGTTCGACTCACTGTCTCCTGCTTGACTCTCAGCTGCAGCAAGTTGTGCGTCCACTTCTTGCCCAGCCTTCTGTTGTCGCGCGCGCCTTCGTGCTTGTTTCTGCTTCTCCAACGCAGCGTGCCAAACTTGTTCTATGGTGTCCCCTTGTAAGCTTGCTGGCCCCCTCGATCTCAATTCCCTTTGGGGTGACTCGTTATCCGTGAAGCCGTTTTTTGTAGAGGCGTTGATCAGGCGCCCCAGACAGAAAACTTTATGGCTTGCTTAGGAAACCACTCGCTACGCTACCAGTTGTCAGATATTTTACGTTTTTATCTATTTTACTATTTTCCGTTTTTACCACATAAATACGCCACTCGTCGAATTTTGCCGCGGCAGAGAATTGCAAATTCCGGTCCCTTTGCGCTTCCACTTGCGTGCTTAATTAAATAAATAATTGGTTTTATGGTACGGGGATGTTTACACGCAAATCAGGAACGGCGCCAGTACCCCTTGGGGTCCTGACAGTTCCTGAGGACGGACACGGCAACTTACCAATCTCTTTCTTAGCTGCTGCCGGCGGTTTACTTCGATTAATTGTTAAAAGCCGTAATTAATGAAAAGCCGAAATTAATAAAATCCAAATTAAAATTCAAGCAGTTAGTATGCTTCAGGGGGACCAAGTTGGGTTCACGGGAACTTTATTTAGCGATATAGTCAGAGTCAATTTCACAATAGCTCAAGTGAGTCGTATAGCCTCTAGTGGGTGAAAAAATGTAAAATCAGCGCGTTTTATAATCACCAAAAACCTACCATAAGCGAAATGAATACTAAATCAGAGACACAACAATTAACCGTAATAAGCGAATTAATAAGGCAAATTCAATGATCACTGGAAAACCGTAAACATAGCGTACGAGGCACAAGTAAATTAATTCAATGCGGGAAAAATAACTAATTAAACGAACGGTTGCAAACGTAATTTAAATCAAGCGTAAAGTAACTGTGGTTATCACTGACGTAATTAAACTGCAATTCATCTCAAAGGTGAGTGTCATAAACTGGGTTCTATTCAGAGGTTACGGTACAAATTAGAGCAGGTGGTGTGACACGTGTTATCAACCTGCGCCCCTTTAGGTGAAAAATATTTTTATAGCGCGCCCGACCAAGGCCACAGAAAGAAACGCTCATTTGCGGGGTTTGTTCAAGGTTACTGCATTGCCGGGTAAGGGTTGGAACTTTGGGACTAAACACACGCCACAAAACACTAGCACTTGTGAGTTCACCAATCACCCTGGGTGATGGGAATAATTAATTGGCACTACTGTGCTCTTCACTATAAACTGTGCTCTGCATGTGTCTTGCAGTCGCATGCCGACAATAATTGCCGTTTGCCACTTTTCCACCCATTACCTAGTCCTAAGTAAAAAGCACTTGGTCGGGGAATTTTCTGAATGTTATCTATCGGGGCGTCTAAGCATTTAACAGAGTCAACACCTGTTAGCTTAACTAGAAACATTAAAGTCTTTCTAACCCATTCCCAGACACTGCACCCTTTTGACCAAAAATGTAAACTTGACAAAACCTAAAAATTATAACATTCGAAAGTACATGTTGGGAAATGCATTTAAAAAGAAAAACGGAAGTAGTCACTTAATTAACTAACAGTGCGGGTATCCTAATTAGCTTAATTAACGAAACATGAAATGAAAAATTATCATCACACGGGAATTAATTACGTAATTAACGGAAAAGAAATTAATTAATAAATTCATGGCCGCAGCAGTGTCCATTCGGGCGTACCGTCCTGGGGCTGCGGCTTCGTTGGCGGATTTGCAGTGCACAGCGAACCGCACGTTCACTGTGACTTCCCTGTGCACCGCGGGTCGTCATTCGGTCGCACATGGTCGTTCTCGAGTCGTCGGAGTGTCTGCGCAAAATTGTCGTTATGTTTTTACGCATGATTAGTTAGCCATATTTCTACCTACATAGAGACTGCTTCGCAATGGCGCATTCGGCGGCAACTCAATCATTTCAGGAACCATAAATCTTTCCAGCACAACGTTCGCAACGTGCATTCCACGGAAAACGAAAAATGGTTTCAGGGACAGGTTCAGCAACAAAATGCCGCAATTCCCAGTGCTATCGAGCAAATCTGTTGTTGCAAGGGGTTATGAGTTACATCAAATATCAAGGTACATGATGCTCACCATTGATAGAGACGACGCCGTAAAACAACGCCAGGCACAGTTGATTGGACACACGCAAGTATACACCATTCGGAGTCCGAAAGCGCACATCCAACATTACGTAGCATCGCCAGCCGGGTGGTATGTGATTTTCATAGACAGAGTAGACGCGGAACCCAACATCATCATACCGATATGTTGGAGGGAAGGCATTCGGTGTTATCTTTTGAAACGCGATATGTTTTGCTTTTTCTCCAAAAAATATGGCTGGGTTAACACGCTGTTCATCCATGTAGGCTGACTTTGCGGGTTGGTTCTTTGATTGGCTGTCTGGTTGGCAGACTCAAGTGTCATATAAAAGTTTTAGAATGAGATACCACCCCTTAAATATGTTTCAAACATAATGTAAATAGGTCAGCAATGCAGACTTTGTATACCTAAAAATTATTACAACACCCATAGCATTGTAAAATTTTTACACAGCAAAATTGTTACACAGTGCATGTAGTGCAAAATTCACTTTACACAGGGCCATAATTTTGTAATGTTACACAGCAAAATTATTACACAGTGCATTGTAATGCAAAATTCACTTTACAACGCTGCAGTAGCATATAAAAGGACCTTTCCCAAAGCCATTTTCTTTTATATGCTTTTAAGCATCCACACCAGTACTCTACTCCACTACTACTACTACTGACCAACCAGTCAGCCAGCCAGAAGCAAATAATTATGGCATCTTACACGGCATTGAAAATGGTTTCCGCGGTGCACAAAGCTGCTGGAGCAGCTATTGATGAACATATTTTAAGTCAGAAGCGAGGAGCTGCAGATGATGAACAACCAGATGATGGCGGGGAGGATGATCATGAAATGGAGCAGGCACCCGGTGCTGGTCTCGGTGGTGGTGATGTACCAGATGAGAGACAGAGTTTAATTGAGAAACAAAAGCAAAATGAAGGTGGGTATGGAGGAATCTATGGGCGTGAACGTAGAGAGATTGTCTATAAGCGAAGAAAAATGACCTACCCTCTCTGCTCAATGTATGCTTATAAATTCATAAGTTTTGCATTGTGTAGAATCTGCGAGACGCGCACAAAATATTTACCCTCAAAGCTGTATTCAGATGACAGTATTGAGGTTCAAGTCAAATTGTGTAGGGGGTGCAGGATAAGACATGAAAAAATGGTGGATGCAATTCGTCACAGACCAACTACAGGGACAATTGAAGGGGGTTCAAACAGCTCAGCAGCAGCAGCAGCAGTCGCCGCAGCAGACGAATACGGTGGCCGCGCAAACTCCTCAATCACCAAACCACCCCACCACAACTTCCAACAGCCACCGCCAGCAAACAAATACAAAAGATTTTAACAAGGGCCCAGTTATCAGTAAACTTTTGGAAAAAATAAAAAAACTCAAAAAAAAAGAAAGTGTCAGTATTGATACCGCCGACGCGGCAGCCACCAAGGATCAGGAACAAGAATGCAGCATGGATATTGATGGTAGCAATGGTGATGACAATTGGGACAAGAACAATGAGTTGCAAAATATCAAAAGTGTGTCTACTTCCACGTTACAGCCGTGGGGGATAATATATCACTGGGAGGGAGATGGAAAGGAAAGCGCAGTTGAACACACTTGTATTATAGAACTCAGTCAATGTAGTCACAGTCCTTGCTGCAGTCGTGAAAATAATATTTCTAGTGATAAAAACTATGCTATTCCTAATACCACTGCAGCTCCCGGTGGTGATATTATCATAAATATATATAATAACCATAAATAGTGATCCCCTGATTTTTTCAGAAACCTTCCCAAAATTCTGGTTCAACAGAAAAGGTTCCATTTTTACTCTATGTAATCCAAAAGATTTTTATCTTCAAGCTGACACATCACCCAGTCAATTGGACTGCGTGAAACAGCTTCTGTACCTCGTTGTTAATGAATTTCTAGATTTACGCGAAATGACCTTACAAAGTCTTACGGATATGAACATGGCAACGCACATTGAATGTTTTCAAGCTCTGCGACACAAACGCTGCCCTTATTCTGGTCGCCCTGGTTTTCTGCTAGCGCAAAGGTTCCTTCATCTGCAGTACGCTCTGCTACCATTCCAAAATGCCTACATGATGGGTGCTACTTCACCAGAACAACTGCAGTCTATAATTTTATCTTGGCCAGAGAATGAAATTAATCTGCAAACAGCCAGAAATTACATTGCTGACAAATATGCCGCTCTGGGTAAAAATGATATCGCCCATGGAATTTATCACGCCTGGCCACGCGATGGCAAAATTGGTCCCTGCGATGGCACAAAGGCGCTGGTTAAGGCTTGGCAATTGGTGGGGTATGCATGCCACCCATTATATGACAGACGCTTAATGCACTGTCGTCCCAAAGACCAGGAAGATAAAGAGGCAATAGCCTGCGATGGAGATTGCCTCTGGCATAGAGCTTGTAATTTTTCTTTGTTTTTTTTTGTAAAAAAGGTAAAAAAGGTAAAAAATGTAAAAAAAGACCTTGGCGCCAAAACTTATTTTTTTTTACCTAAAAACCTATTTTTTTACCTAAAAACCTATTTTTTTACCTAAAAACCTATTTTTTACTATATATATTTTTACTGTCAGCAGCCGCGAGGGTGCTGACAGTAAAAATAGTCCTTTTTCCTCACCAAAGATTCCCACTCAGTGAGGCGTGTGAGCGTCGCCGCGCCTACAACCAATGACAGTGGCAACAGCAGTGATGGACAGCTGGTGATTGCAAGTAAATAAGACCAAATTTGTTGAGTGATTGCCGTGCTCCCAACTTTAATTCACACTTGCCTACAATCACCAACTGGTTTTGATTGCCGTGCTCGCCAACTTTAATTCACACCCGCCTACAATCACCTACTGGTTTTGAATTTTGTGATTTTTGGATGATTTTTGTGTTTTTTAAACCATACATTCACCATCCAGGATATCAACGCATATGTGATGTTTTCTGGTCGCGTTCCTACCTACACCTTTCCTTTTCTGTCACGTAAACAATTTGCTGCGCGTTGATACCCTTTCTCCACAGCAGGGTATAATCATAATCATTTCATATATGACACTGGGCTGGCGGGGTGACTGAATAAACTCAAACAATAATCGGATCTCAAACTAACAACAACGAATCTCAAACTCACAACATACCAGCACGAGGGTGTATTGAGAAATGCTTGGATGTGCGCAGCAGTGAACAATTAAACTCTTCCCTTCACAATACACCATGATGCAAACAGATGATCACTAAAACAAGCAAAAAAAAACACTAGATAATGCACTCGGAATGAGATAATGCACTCGAAATGAATATAAAATGCATATGTGATATGATAAATGCCAAGGTGATAAGTGAAAAATACTCGGCTGACTGCAAAGTATGTGCAGAATCCTACCATAATTTAATGAATTTTTTAGTAGATATTCCATTTTAAAAGCATGATGTATAATTTTTGGTTCAGTATTCAGATGGGGTATGGTAGTTTTCCATGCAAGTGTGATGTCCGCCGAGTATACTACAGTAAAAATATGCAAAAAATCTGATGGCTGCGATGTGATGGCTTCTAATTTGAATCAATCGTGGAAAATACACCACCACGCAGTGATATGGTACATTTGAAATAGGTGCCAGACTTGTGGTGTGATTTTTTTCACTTACTCCTCTAGTAAACTGGTTGGTTGCTCAGATTTCAAAAATAGCACAAGGCTGGCTAGAAAAGGTGCACGCGAGTATGTACGCACCAAACTGCAAAATGCGAGTGCATGCGCTCATTATCAGTTTTGACATGCGGGGGGGATCCAGTGACATTGCCCAAAAATCGAGTCGGGTAAAACGTTGCCCGACGCGACCCGGTAGCTCGCAAATAGCCACCCAATGCTGATAAATGTCAAAAGCAGATGAATCGATTTTGATATGTTTGCTGAAAACTTGTGTGTTATGGGTGGCTATTCGCGCTACCGGGTCGCGTTGGGTAACGTTTTACCAGACTCGATTTTCAGGCAATGTCACTGGATACCCCCCCGCATGTCAAAACTGATAATGAGCGCATGCACTCGCATTTTGCATGCACTTGCATTTTGCATGCACTCAACAAAAACAAGAAATAACAAAAACAAGAAACGCGGGGGGTGGGGGGGCACACAAACTGCTAAACTAGGCCACACAGGCCGCACAAAAACTACAACGCGCGTGCTAGTAGCGCATGCAAAACCACGCCACGTGGGCACAAAAAGAAAACGACCAGAAGGCGCCAGCGGCGCTAGCAAACAAACGCCCCACGGGCTCAAAAAAAACCTCACAACGCGCCAACCAAAAAACTGCACCTGCCCGTCGCCCGCTGCCCGCTGCCTGCTGCCCGCGGCTCACCGCCCGCCCGCCCGCCCACCTGACTACAGACCAACTGCTATGATAGGATGGGTGTTTGTTGAATGTTAATTTTTAGAGCACATTTGCACGCGTCCTTACAAACCTGACACAAACTCTCCCAGCGGGTCCGTGCTGCTTTGATTATAGTGGGGCCTGACCCCCCTGCCGGCGGAGGGGCGCTGCCCGGCGCCAGCCACGTGTGCGGTGCGGCTCATACTGCTAGCACCGGCGCCGGAAAACGACCTGTGGATGGTGTTGTGCCCACCGCCGCCGCTACCATAGCCCGACTGATTGCTGCAGATGGCTGCGGGTTCGATCTGGGGCAGTCCCAAACCCTGTAAAGTTTCAGAGTTTCAAGTAAATTTGCCCAGAAAATCGACGAGTCGGGTAAAACGTGGCCCGACGCATTCCCACGGCGGGTGAATAGCTAGTAGACATCCATATCGGATGACAAAACACACAAGTTTTCAAAAAATTAATGTCTACTAGCTATTCACCCGCCGTGGGAATGTGTCGGGCCACGTTTTACCCGACTCGTCGATTTTATGGGCAAATTTACTTGAAACTCTGAAACTTTACAGGGTTTGGGAATGTCACCTGCTCATTGGAGAGGTTGGCCATGCGACTAGCCGTGCGGCTACCAATGCGGGTGCCGCTACCCCCTGGCACAACGCTGGCCATAGAGCCAATGTCGAGTAGTTTGCGTAATTCCTCGATCGATCAAGACCCATTAATTTTTTCATAGTACATTTTTTACTATTATATTCGATGAAAATGTGTAAAGGGTTTTATTCAAGGGTTTTTTTTCAAAGATATAGGTATATTATTTGAAATTAATGGAAATTTTTGGTTCAAATTGAACCAACCCTGCATGTCAACTACGGCACAGGTGATGTTATTGTGCTCCTTCTTCAAAGACGCAACACACTGGCGCAATTTGCTCAGCTCCGATTGCAAATTGGAGGGCGCCATGGCGCCTTGCGTGGCGCCTGCACCTTGCGTGACGTTTGCGCCTTGAGTGGTGCCTTGTGCTATTTTCACAAGCGGCCGCTTTATTCAGTGGATCAGTGACAAGGAAAACTGATTGTGTTTTGTCAGTCGATATGAACGTATCTACCAGAGTCGGGTTGCTATTCACCCGGTGTGTGATTGCGTCAGGCGACATTTTACCCGACTCGATTTTCGGGCAAAGTCTCGCTGGATAATTTTCACACCGCATTGACAAAAAAAGCCACATTTTTATTGTCAGTCGGGTAAAATGTTGCCCAACGCAATCACATGGCGGGTGAATAGCAACCCGACTCTGGTAGATATGTTCATATCGACTGACAAAACACAGTCAGTTTTCCTTGTCACTGATCCACTCAATAAAGCGGTCGCTTGTGAAAATAGCCGACCGGGTGGGGGGTTGGCGAACGTGATCATTTCATGGGTGCCCGCATCGCGCGCCTCGATAACTGGCCCGCGCACGGGCAGGGCGGGGCGCACCGGGGGGGGTCTGCCTCTGCACCAAGGGGATCTGAATCTGCGCTGGGGTCTCGGCTGGGGTGTCAGCTGCGGGTTGAGACTGGTGGGGGGTGCGCGCGCCGCAGCCGCAGCAGCCCGCCCGGCCCTTGGCGCGCTGAAAATGTGTAGCAGAGGTTTCATTGAAACAGTTGTGGGTGTGATGTGGGTTCAGTTTTGAACTCACCAGAGCCACTGCCCTGACCAAAATGACAAAGCCAACAGCCGATAGATTGGAGCCGGCTTGGAAGCCGGCATCAGCAGTTTTATAGGCCCAGTCACTTAGGTAGCTTTGCAGGACCATGACAATGGAAAGGATCAGATCGAGCTTGATGCTGATCTGCTGCAGAAGCTCCTCAATGGCCAGTAGCTGCGTGGATATAGAAGATTTGATTGATGATGTAAGGGTAGTGACTAGGGTTGGGATTTTCTCATTACATTACATTTTTTAAAATATTCAGAATTTTTAAGCAATTAAGTGCTTAAAAACTCCGATTTTGGGCAAATGAATTCTATCAAATTTAGGTAAAGAGACAAAGATAGGAAAATTTGATTTTTTTCAAATTTGGCTATTTAAAAAGGTTTTCAAAAAATTGAAATTAGTAGGAATTTTAAAATTAGTTTTAATCAGGGGGTTTTAAAAAATTGATTTTTTAACCAACCCTAGTCATTAGTGAGCTGAAAATTAAAATACTATTCTATTTTCTATTTCTACTAGTTGGTGTACCTGTCTCAACACCGTCTCATCCAGAACACATCACCACCATCACCAGCACCCACTGTAGGTAGAGCGCCAACACTTTCCAGAACGTTTTTTGCACTTTTTCTGTTTACCACTGATGCAACGTGAAGAGAATCAGTGGGTGTGTTAAGTGCACTGGTCGGCACAGCTGTAGTGGTTGATGAAATAGCATTAGTATTTAGTTCCATCACCGCTGATGGCGTCACGGGGGGTCCAGAGCTATAACACCAAATAACTTAATGTGTTATTCATTGTCAGAAAAAAAATGCAACACTGAATCAACTCACACTTTTGTGGGTACGTACAAATTTGGTGCAAAGTGATGACAAAGCCCCTCAAAGTATTCTTTGTTGTCCAAAAGAATGTGTGCAACCTTGTAAATTTTGTCAGTTTTCAGAGGGGGGTGCTGGAGGTAAATTCGTCAGAAGTGGGGTGAGGGGTGGGGGTGGTTGAAGTGGCAGTACTGGAAGTTGGTAAAGTGCCGGGGGTGGCCGGAGAAGTGCCGTTGGGTGGTGACGGAGAAATCTAAAAAATAGATGAATTTCAATTTTTTACGTATTTGATTTGTGTTAATCTAAAACAAACCCAAATAATACTCGGACTGCAACTGCGGCACGGTTCAGAGGTGGGACAAGGTTCGGGGGTGGGGCATGGGCAGTTTTTAGCGCATGCGTTGCATTCGCAAGTCAGAGAGCGGACAATGCACCACTTTAGACCGCCCTCAGGTGATTTGTACTGTACCATCCGTTTAGGATCGTTGATCAGTGTTGTTGTTGTTGTCAACTCAGTACTGGTAGTGTCAGTTACTGACATGGCATTAGTAGTTGCGGTTGGGGTTGTGATGTCAGTAGAGGGGTAAAAGCTGGTCAACTTACCACTCAACGCGGGAGGCTGCACATGATGAATTTTGCTCATAATTTTTTTATTTACTTTGAAAAGATTTGTCATTGGAGTTTGCGTGTTTCAGCTGGAAAAGTTTGTGCCACTCATCTAAATGCTTTGATGTAAACCAGTGCCAAAATTTTTGAAAAAGTGTTAGAGGTGCGCAAACCCCAATGACAAATCTTTTCTATTTTCACAAAAAAATTAAAAATTACAAACCGCTTGAGTGGCTTTTTCCACCGCGGCAGTGTATTTGCGCATGTCGGTGGCTGCGGTGAAAGTCGCCGGAACGTCCGTCTTGGAGTTGGCGCTCTGAATTCAAGCACAAATATTTGCTGTCACCAACATGCGCAGATGAAAAATTTTATCAAACAGACCCCCACAATGCAGTGATAATCAGCCCCCACGTATGGAAATTTCGTTTTGAGTTCCACGCAGAGCGAGTTGTAGGGGGCGTGTATCACGAGCGACCTGATGTTGATGTCTTTGCCATACCTGCATTGCAATTTGTTTGCAGACAAAAAATAGTGATATTTCGTAGAAAATTAAATTTTTCTCACTGGGGATTCATCAAAATTTGCCTTGACAATGCAGGTTGCCGACGTGCCGCGGCAGTGGCAAAGCACCCTGTTGCACGGCGTGCGGGCCAATGCGCCGGCCACCAGCATGGTGGCAACGACCACCAAGTAAATAAAAGCAGCGCGGGGGACAGCCATTCCTTAATGGCAAGATTCAATTCCAGTAAATGTCCCCACTTTTTATTCAACCCGCGTTGTGTAGCTATTTACCCGCCGTGGGGCCGTGTCGGGCGACGTTTTACCCGACTCGATTTTTGGGCAAACTCTCTGCACACCTTTCACGCACAAATTTTGAAGCGTGAGCGATGACAAGAAGCCGCAGATTCTATTGTCGCTCAATAAGCAAGTAGGAAGGCGTGAAAAGTGTGCAAAGACTTTACCCGAAAATCGAGTCGGGTGTTAAGGCTTGGCAATTGGTGGGGTATGCATGCCACCCATTATATGACAGACGCTTAATGCACTGTCGTCCCAAAGACCAGGAAGATAAAGAGGCAATAGCCTGCGATGGAGATTGCCTCTGGCATAGAGCTTGTAATTTTTCTTTGTTTTTTTTTGTAAAAAAGGTAAAAAAGGTAAAAAATGTAAAAAAAGACCTTGGCGCCAAAACTTATTTTTTTTTACCTAAAAACCTATTTTTTTACCTAAAAACCTATTTTTTTACCTAAAAACCTATTTTTTACTATATATATTTTTACTGTCAGCAGCCGCGAGGGTGCTGACAGTAAAAATAGTCCTTTTTCCTCACCAAAGATTCCCACTCAGTGAGGCGTGTGAGCGTCGCCGCGCCTACAACCAATGACAGTGGCAACAGCAGTGATGGACAGCTGGTGATTGCAAGTAAATAAGACCAAATTTGTTGAGTGATTGCCGTGCTCCCAACTTTAATTCACACTTGCCTACAATCACCAACTGGTTTTGATTGCCGTGCTCGCCAACTTTAATTCACACCCGCCTACAATCACCTACTGGTTTTGAATTTTGTGATTTTTGGATGATTTTTGTGTTTTTTAAACCATACATTCACCATCCAGGATATCAACGCATATGTGATGTTTTCTGGTCGCGTTCCTACCTACACCTTTCCTTTTCTGTCACGTAAACAATTTGCTGCGCGTTGATACCCTTTCTCCACAGCAGGGTATAATCATAATCATTTCATATATGACACTGGGCTGGCGGGGTGACTGAATAAACTCAAACAATAATCGGATCTCAAACTAACAACAACGAATCTCAAACTCACAACATAACAGCACGAGGGTGTATTGAGAAATGCTTGGATGTGCGCAGCAGTGAACAATTAAACTCTTCCCTTCACAATACACCATGATGCAAACAGATGATCACTAAAACAAGCAAAAAAAAACACTAGATAATGCACTCGGAATGAGATAATGCACTCGAAATGAATATAAAATGCATATGTGATATGATAAATGCCAAGGTGATAAGTGAAAAATACTCGGCTGACTGCAAAGTATGTGCAGAATCCTACCATAATTTAATGAATTTTTTAGTAGATATTCCATTTTAAAAGCATGATGTATAATTTTTGGTTCAGTATTCAGATGGGGTATGGTAGTTTTCCATGCAAGTGTGATGTCCGCCGAGTATACTACAGTAAAAATATGCAAAAAATCTGATGGCTGCGATGTGATGGCTTCTAATTTGAATCAATCGTGGAAAATACACCACCACGCAGTGATATGGTACATTTGAAATAGGTGCCAGACTTGTGGTGTGATTTTTTTCACTTACTCCTCTAGTAAACTGGTTGGTTGCTCAGATTTCAAAAATAGCACAAGGCTGGCTAGAAAAGGTGCACGCGAGTATGTACGCACCAAACTGCAAAATGCGAGTGCATGCGCTCATTATCAGTTTTGACATGCGGGGGGGATCCAGTGACATTGCCCAAAAATCGAGTCGGGTAAAACGTTGCCCGACGCGACCCGGTAGCTCGCAAATAGCCACCCAATGCTGATAAATGTCAAAAGCAGATGAATCGATTTTGATATGTTTGCTGAAAACTTGTGTGTTATGGGTGGCTATTCGCGCTACCGGGTCGCGTTGGGTAACGTTTTACCAGACTCGATTTTCAGGCAATGTCACTGGATACCCCCCCGCATGTCAAAACTGATAATGAGCGCATGCACTCGCATTTTGCATGCACTTGCATTTTGC
Source organism: Sphaerolaimus hirsutus (assembly GCA_964036195.1). Lineage (NCBI taxonomy): Eukaryota > Metazoa > Nematoda > Chromadorea > Monhysterida > Sphaerolaimidae > Sphaerolaimus > Sphaerolaimus hirsutus. The sequence continues at coordinate 9,629,282 of OZ038452.1, read as the reverse complement.
ATGCACTCAACAAAAACAAGAAATAACAAAAACAAGAAACGCGGGGGGTGGGGGGGCACACAAACTGCTAAACTAGGCCACACAGGCCGCACAAAAACTACAACGCGCGTGCTAGTAGCGCATGCAAAACCACGCCACGTGGGCACAAAAAGAAAACGACCAGAAGGCGCCAGCGGCGCTAGCAAACAAACGCCCCACGGGCTCAAAAAAAACCTCACAACGCGCCAACCAAAAAACTGCACCTGCCCGTCGCCCGCTGCCCGCTGCCTGCTGCCCGCGGCTCACCGCCCGCCCGCCCGCCCACCTGACTACAGACCAACTGCTATGATAGGATGGGTGTTTGTTGAATGTTAATTTTTAGAGCACATTTGCACGCGTCCTTACAAACCTGACACAAACTCTCCCAGCGGGTCCGTGCTGCTTTGATTATAGTGGGGCCTGACCCCCCTGCCGGCGGAGGGGCGCTGCCCGGCGCCAGCCACGTGTGCGGTGCGGCTCATACTGCTAGCACCGGCGCCGGAAAACGACCTGTGGATGGTGTTGTGCCCACCGCCGCCGCTACCATAGCCCGACTGATTGCTGCAGATGGCTGCGGGTTCGATCTGGGGCAGTCCCAAACCCTGTAAAGTTTCAGAGTTTCAAGTAAATTTGCCCAGAAAATCGACGAGTCGGGTAAAACGTGGCCCGACGCATTCCCACGGCGGGTGAATAGCTAGTAGACATCCATATCGGATGACAAAACACACAAGTTTTCAAAAAATTAATGTCTACTAGCTATTCACCCGCCGTGGGAATGTGTCGGGCCACGTTTTACCCGACTCGTCGATTTTATGGGCAAATTTACTTGAAACTCTGAAACTTTACAGGGTTTGGGAATGTCACCTGCTCATTGGAGAGGTTGGCCATGCGACTAGCCGTGCGGCTACCAATGCGGGTGCCGCTACCCCCTGGCACAACGCTGGCCATAGAGCCAATGTCGAGTAGTTTGCGTAATTCCTCGATCGATCAAGACCCATTAATTTTTTCATAGTACATTTTTTACTATTATATTCGATGAAAATGTGTAAAGGGTTTTATTCAAGGGTTTTTTTTCAAAGATATAGGTATATTATTTGAAATTAATGGAAATTTTTGGTTCAAATTGAACCAACCCTGCATGTCAACTACGGCACAGGTGATGTTATTGTGCTCCTTCTTCAAAGACGCAACACACTGGCGCAATTTGCTCAGCTCCGATTGCAAATTGGAGGGCGCCATGGCGCCTTGCGTGGCGCCTGCACCTTGCGTGACGTTTGCGCCTTGAGTGGTGCCTTGTGCTATTTTCACAAGCGGCCGCTTTATTCAGTGGATCAGTGACAAGGAAAACTGATTGTGTTTTGTCAGTCGATATGAACGTATCTACCAGAGTCGGGTTGCTATTCACCCGGTGTGTGATTGCGTCAGGCGACATTTTACCCGACTCGATTTTCGGGCAAAGTCTCGCTGGATAATTTTCACACCGCATTGACAAAAAAAGCCACATTTTTATTGTCAGTCGGGTAAAATGTTGCCCAACGCAATCACATGGCGGGTGAATAGCAACCCGACTCTGGTAGATATGTTCATATCGACTGACAAAACACAGTCAGTTTTCCTTGTCACTGATCCACTCAATAAAGCGGTCGCTTGTGAAAATAGCCGACCGGGTGGGGGGTTGGCGAACGTGATCATTTCATGGGTGCCCGCATCGCGCGCCTCGATAACTGGCCCGCGCACGGGCAGGGCGGGGCGCACCGGGGGGGGTCTGCCTCTGCACCAAGGGGATCTGAATCTGCGCTGGGGTCTCGGCTGGGGTGTCAGCTGCGGGTTGAGACTGGTGGGGGGTGCGCGCGCCGCAGCCGCAGCAGCCCGCCCGGCCCTTGGCGCGCTGAAAATGTGTAGCAGAGGTTTCATTGAAACAGTTGTGGGTGTGATGTGGGTTCAGTTTTGAACTCACCAGAGCCACTGCCCTGACCAAAATGACAAAGCCAACAGCCGATAGATTGGAGCCGGCTTGGAAGCCGGCATCAGCAGTTTTATAGGCCCAGTCACTTAGGTAGCTTTGCAGGACCATGACAATGGAAAGGATCAGATCGAGCTTGATGCTGATCTGCTGCAGAAGCTCCTCAATGGCCAGTAGCTGCGTGGATATAGAAGATTTGATTGATGATGTAAGGGTAGTGACTAGGGTTGGGATTTTCTCATTACATTACATTTTTTAAAATATTCAGAATTTTTAAGCAATTAAGTGCTTAAAAACTCCGATTTTGGGCAAATGAATTCTATCAAATTTAGGTAAAGAGACAAAGATAGGAAAATTTGATTTTTTTCAAATTTGGCTATTTAAAAAGGTTTTCAAAAAATTGAAATTAGTAGGAATTTTAAAATTAGTTTTAATCAGGGGGTTTTAAAAAATTGATTTTTTAACCAACCCTAGTCATTAGTGAGCTGAAAATTAAAATACTATTCTATTTTCTATTTCTACTAGTTGGTGTACCTGTCTCAACACCGTCTCATCCAGAACACATCACCACCATCACCAGCACCCACTGTAGGTAGAGCGCCAACACTTTCCAGAACGTTTTTTGCACTTTTTCTGTTTACCACTGATGCAACGTGAAGAGAATCAGTGGGTGTGTTAAGTGCACTGGTCGGCACAGCTGTAGTGGTTGATGAAATAGCATTAGTATTTAGTTCCATCACCGCTGATGGCGTCACGGGGGGTCCAGAGCTATAACACCAAATAACTTAATGTGTTATTCATTGTCAGAAAAAAAATGCAACACTGAATCAACTCACACTTTTGTGGGTACGTACAAATTTGGTGCAAAGTGATGACAAAGCCCCTCAAAGTATTCTTTGTTGTCCAAAAGAATGTGTGCAACCTTGTAAATTTTGTCAGTTTTCAGAGGGGGGTGCTGGAGGTAAATTCGTCAGAAGTGGGGTGAGGGGTGGGGGTGGTTGAAGTGGCAGTACTGGAAGTTGGTAAAGTGCCGGGGGTGGCCGGAGAAGTGCCGTTGGGTGGTGACGGAGAAATCTAAAAAATAGATGAATTTCAATTTTTTACGTATTTGATTTGTGTTAATCTAAAACAAACCCAAATAATACTCGGACTGCAACTGCGGCACGGTTCAGAGGTGGGACAAGGTTCGGGGGTGGGGCATGGGCAGTTTTTAGCGCATGCGTTGCATTCGCAAGTCAGAGAGCGGACAATGCACCACTTTAGACCGCCCTCAGGTGATTTGTACTGTACCATCCGTTTAGGATCGTTGATCAGTGTTGTTGTTGTTGTCAACTCAGTACTGGTAGTGTCAGTTACTGACATGGCATTAGTAGTTGCGGTTGGGGTTGTGATGTCAGTAGAGGGGTAAAAGCTGGTCAACTTACCACTCAACGCGGGAGGCTGCACATGATGAATTTTGCTCATAATTTTTTTATTTACTTTGAAAAGATTTGTCATTGGAGTTTGCGTGTTTCAGCTGGAAAAGTTTGCGCCACTCATCTAAATGCTTTGATGTAAACCAGTGCCAAAATTTTTGAAAAAGTGTTAGAGGTGCGCAAACCCCAATGACAAATCTTTACTATTTTCACAAAAAAATTAAAAATTACAAACCGCTTGAGTGGCTTTTTCCACCGCGGCAGTGTATTTGCGCATGTCGGTGGCTGCGGTGAAAGTCGCCGGAACGTCCGTCTTGGAGTTGGCGCTCTGAATTCAAGCACAAATATTTGCTGTCACCAACATGCGCAGATGAAAAATTTTATCAAACAGACCCCCACAATGCAGTGATAATCAGCCCCCACGTATGGAAATTTCGTTTTGAGTTCCACGCAGAGCGAGTTGTAGGGGGCGTGTATCACGAGCGACCTGATGTTGATGTCTTTGCCATACCTGCATTGCAATTTGTTTGCAGACAAAAAATAGTGATATTTCGTAGAAAATTAAATTTTTCTCACTGGGATTCATCAAAATTTGCCTTGACAATGCAGGTTGCCGACGTGCCGCGGCAGTGGCAAAGCACCCTGTTGCACGGCGTGCGGGCCAACGCGCCGGCCACCAGCATGGTGGCAACGACCACCAAGTAAATAAAAGCAGCGCGGGGGACAGCCATTCCTTAATGGCAAGATTCAATTCCAGTAAATGTCCCCACTTTTTATTCAACCCGCGTTGTGTAGCTATTTACCCGCCGTGGGGCCGTGTCGGGCGACGTTTTACCCGACTCGATTTTTGGGCAAACTCTCTGCACACCTTTCACGCACAAATTTTGAAGCGTGAGCGATGACAAGAAGCCGCAGATTCTATTGTCGCTCAATAAGCAAGTGGGTGGAAATGAAAAGTGTGCAGAAACTTTGCCCGAAAATCGAGTCGGGTAAAACTTTGCCCGACGCATTCCCACAGCGGGTGAATAGCTACCCAGCGTGGGTAGACATTGAATAAAAAGTTTTCGATATTTTATTGGCAAATTGCGTTTTTTTTTGCTAATACGGATGTCTACCCGCGTTGGGTAGCTATTCACCCGCCGTCGGGTCGCGTTGGGTAAGTTTCTACCCGACTCGATTTTTTAACGAGAGCTCTGCTCTCGTTTAGTGTAGCATACGCTATACCACATTTTTGGGACACTCTGCTTTTTTAGCAAGTGTAAATTTCAAAAGCCCTGCTTAATTGCAGGCTCGACGTACGTCGATATTTTTTGGATGTTCACTTTTTGAGTGAACGTGTAAAAACGGGTGTGCTCTCGCCCAAAAAACGAGTCGGGTAAAACGATTCCCGACACTATGCAGGGCTTGAAAAATGAGCCAAAAAAACGCCAAAAAAAACCACCCTCTCAAACCTACTTTAGCCAGCCAATTTTACCGGGGCTCTTTCCTTTTTTGTGGGCTTTCGAATAGTAGAATAGGTTCCAGGTGCCAATTGAATTTGACCATGAAATTTTAGATAATTTTGGATTTTCGGGGGGGTTCTAGGCTAAGCAGTCGGATCGCGGCTGTAATATTTGGGGGGGTTTATGAAGAAACGAAATTAAATAAATAATGGGTACTTATTTGGGGGCAATAAAAATTGAAAAATACCTATATAGGATAGAGGATGAAAAACTCATCAGAAATCACATTTTTCTTTTTCTTAAAAAAAACGCAAGTCCGCCAAAAACGCTTAAGCAAAAACAAAAGCGATAAGCTTTAACAGGATGGCCTTTGTTTTTTTGAATGGCGCCTACGCGAAAATGAACTGGTTCCAATGCGAAAAAAAGGGCTTGACAATCAGGTTTTCCATTTAGCTTTCATTTACTCTACCTAGCTCGTTCTCGTTACAGAGAACATAAGTATCTCGTTACTTTTGCGCGATTACAGAAAAATGTATTTTAAGCGACAAAAACGTCAAAACACTTTGATTAAATAAAAATAGGATAAATAAGTTAGGGAAATAGAAAAATTGCAAAAACTCGGGTAAAAAGCTATCTATCGACACAAAATTTGGAGGGTGGGGGTATTTTTACATGTTTTTTTCAATGGTACTAATTATTTTGCTTCAAGTCGATGCGTTCTCACTGTATTTAGCGTTAAGTTGATTTTTTGGATTGAATAATATTTATGAGTGAATTTATTGACACATTGAACAAGAATTGACACAGGTTTATTTAATCATCATTGTTGCTCACATCATCCTAGCTCGGCTCATATAGTAATTAATCCATATAGCCACAAAGTGTAACAATAAAAAAAACCCCACTGGATGTGTCAAACATGGCGGTATATGTTATGGTAGTTAACCTCATAACTCCATACGATGCAATTCCGGTTCTGGTGAAATTAGCCACAATGTATTACAAGTGTAAGGGAAGTGTAAGATTGGTGAATTATGAAATATGAACATATCATTAATCGCTCTCACAAATGCAACAGCCGCTCCTTCCATGGACCATATATTTGCATGAATCAATTGTCTTAAACTTTTACTCAAATTAAAGGTATTTAATGCATCATATATAAAATTAGCATTCAGATTTGATTGTATGCTTCCATTAATAGCCAGCATTTTACCTACACAAACCATAGACAGAAATGATGCAATAGTATTTGCAAATGTCATAAAAACAGTCAAAAGTGCTGCGTCGTCTAAGATAAGATAATTGGCTATCTGAGGTGTCCAAGATGTAAATCTTTCAAGCGCCCCTGATCTCACCAATTGACCCAGTGTCCTGTGAAAACAAAAAATTTTGAAATTGATTTTTTTTCAATCTCGGACAATTTACCTGAATTGATTAAACGTGTTCATTTGCCTGATATCCATATCCCTAAAATAAGGATGAGCATCTGCATTGACATTTCCATTAATTACATTAATGACTGGGGTTAGCATTCGATAGATTGTTTGGAAACAATTGATCCTTCTGGTAGGGGTGTTTTGAGGGGGGTTTTGCGGGGGGTTTTCATTTACCACAACTTGTTGTTGTTGTTGTTGTTGTTGTTGTGGTTGTTGTTGTGGTTGTTGTTGTTGGGGTATATTTGATGTCATTTGCAGCTGCACTTGTTGAATGCCATTATATTGAAATGGTGCCGCATTTGGGTTTAACCTCCTATGTAAAAACGATATATGGATAAAAACAGAGGGAATGGGATATACGGAAAACCTGACTGTTGTTGATGTTGTTGCTTTTGATGTTGTTGTTCTTGTACCACTTGTGGTTGGGGTGGTTGAGCGGCAACTTGCTGAGCTACTGATTGCAGTGCTCTATTTGTAGAAGACATTCTACTACACACTGGAAACAATTCATATTGAGGCAACATTTGGTCATTTGGAAGTGTTTGAGGTATTTGCATTTGTTGCCTATGTACCTGTATAGGTGGTGAAAATGTTATTCAATTATTTTCTATTTTTACATTACATTACCTGAGGGTTTTGATCGACGACTACGGTGTGTATACCGTGTACATTTTGATGGTGATTTGGGGGTCTCTGAAAAATTCTTAACATTTTTTTGGTATGAAAAATATTTATTATGATGTCATTTACCTGATTATTTTGTACATTAGGGGCCTGCGTTATTTGTGTCATATTTCCACCATTTTGATTATTTCTCTCAGTTCTTATGGTATTGGATGTTGATGGGACATTGGGGTCGTCTTCTTGTTGATTGTCGATATTTTCTAATATTTCTGTTAGTTATGGGTGGGGCGGGGGTTATTCAAAAACTTGATTACATGCATACAGAATTTTTGAAAAATACCTGCATTTAATTCTGTAAAATAGTTGCTCAAATTTTCAAAGCGTTTATCATGTGCTCCAGACTTGTCATTTGGTCTAAAATTGTTTATGAATTTTACATTTGCATGAATGCATGTGAAAGGAAACTTACTGTTTCATGCTATACACCGAAATTGCTATTTGCAAAAGAATAAAAATGTGTTTTGACATTTTTTGATTTCCGGGTGGAAATTTTGGAAATTTTTGAAGTGAATTGAAATTTCAGGCTGTTTTATGATACCGGTGGCGTTGTAACAGATAATTGCGCTCCCATTTTGATCTTATCAGGGTGCCATTTATGAATAGCATTTTATTGGGGATTCCTTGAATTCCATCCCAACACCCCCATTACAACATCAAGCATTTTATCAACCCCTGTACAATGGAAGAAATGTGGCAGGTAGCTTATATGTATAGCATTCCATGTGCATCAAACATTTAGGTATGTAAAAATGTGGCAGGCCCCTGTTTGTGACCCAAATATTTTACATTTTGATCTTATCTATATGTGTGGGTGGGATGTGGGTGGAATGCTTGAATTCCAGCCTAAAACCTTCAATTTGCATCATGCATTAAACAATGTTAAAAATGTAGCAAGTCGTGAGACATAAAACATCTAATTTTCATCATCCAGCAAAGCATGGAAAAAATGTGGCAGTTCTCCCTATGTGACCCAGTTATGGAAGTGAATCATGGAATGCTTTACGGTGGGTTGGGGCTGGCTTCACCTTTACAACATGTTTGTGCGTGTGCATGGTTTTCCATGACTTGGCTTTGGCTTTCCAGGTTGGGACTTCACCTTTACAACATATTTGTGCGCATGGTTTTCCATGACTTGGCTTTCCGCAACAATTTTGTCTGTTGTAAATATTTTATCTGTGATAAAGCCAGATTTATTGAGATTCCTAAGTAAATATATAGATATTTAATAACTTTACTGTAAATTTTGTTGTAACTTTTCAGATAACTTTCAAGCTAATTAACTAAACAGTTTTGGTATAAAAATGGCTAACACTGATATTGATTACTTCAATGATTTTGTGAATGGTAAAATATCCTTCTATCAGTTCAAAGACAAAATTGTTGAGAAATCTAGGCAAACAAAGATGGATAGTGAAAGCGAAAAAACGGCCAAGAAATGCAGAGTTTATGGTGAAATAAATTCTGAGTTGGTTTGACACATTTTATGTGACACATTTGCCATTTTCGATGGCATTTTATATTAGAGTCTGCTGAGTTATTACATTGCATGACATTTGACATTTTAGAGGGTGTTTACATGGATATTGTGTAAGGGCGTTTTAGATGACCCTTTGCATGACATTTTACAGGGATTTTTTCATGTCTTAACCAATACATGAGGGTATTTTACATCTGCATGACATTTGACATTTTATAGGGTATTTTACTTGAGAAAAGCTATCATCATTTTCCAATGCATATTACGTAGTGTCGAAAAATACTCAGAGAAGTCAGCACAAGTGCACCGCGGGATCCACAATTGGCAAATGGTGATCCCAGATCACGTGCAAAGAGCCCCCAGTACATTCCATCTTCACCCCTTTCACGGGGGTCTTTGCAAGAAACGTTTTTCTACGCTGGTTCCGAGGCACCAAGCCCTCAGTATGTCCCCAGCTCTCCAACCGTTCAGGTTTCCAGCACTAGTACAGTTCACCCAGATGGTGGGACACATTCGCCAATATCTGTTGTGTGAGTATGATTGAAAATTTGACAATTTTGTGTACTTTTTAGCTACGGTCAGTGAGCATAGAACTTTGTGAATTGGGATCACTGCTCATCACATCAATTGGTGTATATTCACACATACTCACACTTATTCAGATATTCTGTGGCCTCTCCACCAATGCCTTATGTGAGAGACGTGCCAGTGTCGGCGGTTGTGGTTGAGGGGGAAAAGGAAAGTGATGAAAGTATAGTGACAGAGGCTTGGGCTACTTGTGCAAGAGCTGAGCGCGCTTTGGCAGATGCGACTACCCGTGGAGAAAACCACAGTAGAAAGCGGGTACACTCACCGATAACGATGCCATCACTTAGGTTGGTATAAATTGAAAAAGTATATACATTTACTCGAAAAAAAGTGTAATTATGGATTATATTGAAATTAAATGTAAATAAAAATTTTCAGTGAAATGCTGTGTCCACTGGGTACAGATCCTGAAATGGAAAAGGCAAATGCAATTTCTGCCAAGTGGGCTGCGTTGGTTACGGAGTTCGCGCCCGCTATGTGTGATTTCACATTGGATGAGTTCACATCTACAGATGCTGGGCAATCATCTACATCGGCTGTAGATGGTTCATTAGGTGATGGCACCACAACTGTGGCTACAGAGGGTGCTACAGCAAACGGTGATGATTCTTGTAGAACGGCTGGGGGGTCTGAAAGCCCCCTACCAAACTTCACACTTCCCGCAGAGCGCATCACATACGAAAACGTTGATGCATTGATCGAACAAAGAAATCAAGAAAAGGTGCGCGAATCACAGTGTGTTTTTTATATTTTCTTGAGTGTTTCCTTCAGCAAAATGCATATCACATAGTCTAGAGTGTTCCCTTCAGAAAAATATATGTCTTGACATGTTTGTAAAATGCAGGAAAATTTTTTACCTTTCCGTTTTCCATTTTCCGGCAGCTGAAATTTTTTTACCTTTCCGTTTTCCGTTTTCTGGCAGCTGAAAATTTTTTACCTTTCTGTTTTCCGGCAGCTGAAAAATTTTTACCTTTCCATCCCGTTTTTCCAGCCCATTTTTCTGTTTTCCGGCTGAAAAATTTTTACCTTTCTGTTTCCATTTTTCCAGGCCATTTTTCTATTCTCTGGCTCGATTTTCAGTTTTCTGGCATTTTTCCATTCTTTTTCCAATCTGTATTTATCTTTTTCCACTATGGTGTTTTTTCTACCAGGTTCTTGTGTCATTCATAATTTTTATCTGTATCCAAATCTGTATCAGGCGTGCTCACGAAGACGTGAAGAGAGAGACATGCTCACAAAACTCGGAGTCAAGATGTTTGCTCAATTCTGCTTGAAAATCCCAACTACCTGGCCAGTCTGCGCAACATCACCACACAAACTGATTTGGCTGATTTCTCAACCTGCGACATCATATTACAACCACCCGCCTATCGATTTGGGAAGACTGCTGATTCTGCAAATGTTGCCGAATGGTCAAGCCCTCATGCAACACATCAAGGAAAGTGCAGCAGAAGTCCAAGTCAATGGATGTTGGATAAAAGACCTACTGTCAATGCAAGATGTGAAATTTGTTCATTTGATTGAGGAAACTCTTTTGTGTATAAGCTTTTCTGTTTTCCCATGCAAACATTGTTCAATTAGTTTTTGTAACTTCAGATACATGAAACTTGTAAACTCTGTTGTATCTCTTACCTTTTTATGATTATCCAAGGTCATATAATCCGGTTACCCCCCAAGGAGTTGAGTAGTAGTGTGGATGGGGTTATTACCAAACCCACACTTGTTATGTTTCAAGTGCACACCACCTGTGACCTTTTGTGATGCATGTTCAGTTCAGCACTGTGCAATAAACTTGCTCTCCCAACTGTGTCTTGGGGTTGTGGGCCCCCGTGTCAACCCACATCTACTCCAACTTTATTGTTGTTGTAGTGTATTTTTGCTACCTTTTGATGATTTTTTGTTGGTTCAGTTAAGCTTGAACTACAAGTGAAGTTACTGGCATGATCCATAGTTGCAGAATGTACAGCTACCACAATCAAAGCCAAACAGGCAAACCTGCATGCAAATTTGTCCGTTTCTGTGCTAATTTCAGTTTATTTTTTCTGTTTCCGTGAAAAGTTTACTTTCCGTTTTCCGTTTTCCGGCATTTCATTTTTCTGTTTTCCGGCTGATAAATTTTTTTTTACCTTTCCGTTTTCTGTTTTCCACTTAGTGAATTTTTTTTACCTTTCCGTATTCCGTATTCCGGCAGAAATTTTTTTTTACCTTTCCGTTTTCCGTTTTCCATAAAGTGAAAATTTTTTACCTTTCCGTTTTCCGTTTTCTGTAAAAAATTTTTTTTGACACCCTATCCTTGACGCAATCCTTGACACAACCCTTGACACATAAATTTATTGGGAAACGCGATTTATTTATTACGATGCTGTCAACTAGAAACGGTTAATTTCAATAGTGCCGCGCATAATTTGGATACAGATGGTTTGATTTGGGTCAAAAAGTGACGCAATCTCCTCAAAATCTATGACAGGTAGCCTCCTGCCACTAACCTGCCGAAAATCTAAACACCTTTCCGGACAGACCCGGCACCCTATTTTTAATTCCTTTTATATATATTATTTTTATTTTTTATGCCTTAACTCCCGCTGCGCTAGTTGTAGAAAGCTGAATATTCAACTGGGTATTCCACTGGGGGTATTAACTGGGGGAGTTATTCAAGCGCGGGAGTTATTTTTTCGGAGGAAAGGGGGAGTTATTCAAGGGGGAATTATCCAAGGGGGGCTATTCAAGGGGGAGTTATTCAAGGGGGACTTAATCGAGGATTTGCGATATGTATTTATGTATCATATATTTATATCCATTTACAGTTTTTGGCGTCATGATGTGGCGCTTACAAATGGCGCCGGCGCCATGGCGCGATTCTGTCACACTGTAGGTACAATTGAGGGGTGCAGAGCATGCAGTACGGTCAGAATACAGAAACAAAATACAATACGACAAGATGGCATATATTTGAATATACTCAAATGACATATGTTGGATTGTCATATGTCAAACTACTGTTTGCATTGGTGCTTCTATGTGGGTGAGATTACAGGAACAAGTTCGTGTGTGCACTGTCAGTCATTCCCTATTTTAATTTACTTTTCGATTTCCGTTAACTTACATTAAATAGACTTTTCAAAATAGTGGTGTAGGGTTGGAAAAATCTCAGAAAAATAAAAAAAAATCGAAAATTGAAGAATAAAATAAAACGAAACATGAATAAAATGAAAATAAAAATACGATTTTTACAATTTTACTAAAAAATTATGTTAAAAGAAATTTACAAATAACCAACGCTGGTTATGTGAAAAAAGTTACCTTTAACTTCAACTTTGATGCATTTTATCGGTGAAATTTTGATTCTCAGAAATGGGGACTTTCATTCTAAAAGTTCACATATCCAGATTTTTCGATTTTTCAAAATCGCATTTTAAAGTTTGGCGCTGGCCCGGCAGCGCCATGTTTGGGCGACAAAGCTTGCCCTGAACTTTTCAGATATCCCGGACATTTGTCTACAATTTTTGTGTCTCTAAATGTTGTCGGCTGGCAAATTTTTTGGGAGTTATGTCATATTTTGTAAACCACCCAAAATAAGGAGTAAATTTGAAAATTTGAACTTGAAATGTGAATAACTTCCTAACGGTGCATCGCAGGGCAAAACCAATTAGACCACTGAAAAGCCCTTTTCAAAAATTACCCAAACCTAAATTTTCAGATCTATATTTATACCCGTACTCGATTTATAGAGCAAAATATTTTTGGAAATTCACGTATGAACTTTTGGAAATGAAACTTTATTTTGTATGGGAATTCCAGCCGGTTCTTCGCGGGCGACCCGGAGCACGCGTGAACTTTTGGAAATTCAACTATTTTTTGGACTTGTGAACTTATGAAATGAAACTCCTGTGGTCTGGGATGGATATGTGAACTTTCGACGTGAAACTTCTGTTTTTCATAGGGGATTTGAGATGGATATGTGAACTTTCGATATGAAAATTGTGATTTTTCTGAAAATCGGTACCACTGTATCTCAGGAACGAAATGGACTATAATGCTGATTTCTTTTCTAAAATGTGAAAAACTATACGTGGAGGTCAAATCCACGCTTAACTCGATTTTTCTGGATTTGTCGCTTGTGAACTTTTGGAACGGAAGTCCCCAAATGGAAGATTCAAAAACAAACAGAACAATCAGATTTCTGCTATGGCCTAACCCACCCTATGTGTATGAATGTGGCTTGAAATATGGTTCTGCCAATATCGGTAAATGTGAGATTCCTGGCTTGAACGTGTATGTGCTGAGGCTCTTTCAGAAGTTAATGAAAGGTGTTAACATAGAAAGTGTTTTTCATGAAGAGCTTATGGACACAGAAACCGCCACCAATTTTCTGCTTGTGAGTTATTTCCCTAGGTTATTTTTATGTGGAGAATAACAGTTTTTCCTCACATCATTAATTCTCAATTCAACAGAATGGCACAGTAGACTGTCTCCTAGGAACCCTAATCACAAATCGGGGACTTGTAAATCGAACAGGCATTTCAATCACAAATGCGGCAAGCATTGAATTTGGTCAGTTTTCTCAATTTCACGCTTGAAATGATCGATCGGAGAAGTAGCTCTTGAAAATAGGTATAAGTTTAAACATTTCAGCTATCTTAAATTCTGATTCCGATAATTATGAATAATAAGTATGATCTAACATTTGTTAGATGGCATTTCAAAGCCTGATGAGATGTTACATAGGTTATGATAGGCACTTTACAAGTCTGATGAGATGTACATGGTCGGGCTGAAAAGTCCCTGGACAGTGCTAGCGATTCACGCTAGGAGTAAGCTATGGTTATAAAATTTTGACAGGTTAAGATATCAGGTGTTTAGAGTTTTCACCCAAAATTTCACCCCTCTAGGTCCACCCACTGCGGAACTGTGCGGGTTACAATTTCGGTCAATTTGTACTGATGTACACATGATGCTGTAGCTCAATGCAGCTTTATGTTGTGATTAGTGATGGAAAAGCGCCAGAAAAAATGGCGCCAGGCGCCAATGGCGCCATGGCGCCATTCAAAATAATGGCGCCGGGCGCCAAAGGGCGCCAGAGAAAATGGCGCCAAGCGCCAATGGCGCCACGCCGCCATCTGAAATAATGGCGCCGGGCGCCAGAGGGCGCCAGGAAAAATAGCGCCGGGCGCCAAAATGGCGCCATTGATAGAAGTCACTATTTTAGCATGTATATCATAACAGAAGCTTTTTTAGAAGAGCAATTTGTTGCCGTATTTCCTCAAAATACCCCTTGAATTAACCACCCTTCTAAATACCCCCAGGTCTGAGCCAGCTGGGGAAGAAATAACCCCCACTAGATACCCCCATCTGTAATAAGGTACATCATGTTTGCGATGAACATGATGTTTTAATGGCTGCCAATTTACATTTCAGCTATACCGTATTTCCTCGAAATACCCATAGGGGGTTTATATTTCAGAGTGTAAAGTTATGTCACAATTCGAGGGGGGTTTATTCGAGGGGTGGTTCAATTATTTCCCCAGAAATTTTCGAGACAGATCGTGGTAAAGATACATATGGATAAAGATGGATACATACATAAAGATGGGCTTTTACATACCCAAAACTGGTGATAAAACTGACAAAACAGGATATATTTAGATGTATTTATCAATGTGTATCGATGGCTACACAAACTAGTCTTAAATAGTGTGGCTGTGATGCATATTGGCATCGATTAATACATTCATTAATACATTGTGTACATACATGATATACATACCTTATTCCAGATGGGCGTATTTCGAGGGGGGGGTTAATTCGAGCGGGGTATTTCGAGGAAATACCTGCTTTTTGTAACGATCTACGTTGAAATGTCAAAAATGCACTATTTGATCACATTTATTCGCAGAACTTTGGCGCCATTTCTGGCGCCATCCAAAACAATGGCGCCGGGCGCCAAATTGGCGCCAGCGAAAATGGCGCCAAGCGCCAAGGGCGCCATGGCGCCATTCAAAATAATGGCGCCAGAGAAAAGGGCGCCAAGCGCCAATGGCGCTATGGCGCTGGCGCCCTTTGGCGCAATTAAAGGGCGCCAGCGCCATGGCGCCATTCCATCACTAGTTGTGATTATGAAACTTTGGCTAGTGTACATTGCATGACAATTGACAGTTTACTTTGCATTTGACTTTACATTTGACACTTTACTTTACACTTTACAGGGCTTGGGATTGCCACCAGGGTAATGTGCAAGAAACGTAGGAACTGTGTTGGGTCTTTTTGGTGATCATCTGAGATCATGCTGTATTGCAGTGATTTTAATGTTGTTTTGAAATGTGCAGTAAATGAATTATGTGAATAAAATTTCCCTACGTTTCATTACTAATGTGTAGTGGACACATTACCTGTGTTCAACAGCAGTGAGTAGACTCCAAGGGGGGCTATTTTGAGAAGGAGAGGCATAATGATGAATTTGGTAGTGAGAGTAGTGACAGTAATGACAATATTGATATTGATATCAAAGCTAATGTTAGTTAGTGCTGGCACATTGCCAACACTGGTGGCTTAACTAGCCAAAGTTTCATGATCACAACTTAAAGCAGCATTGAGCTAGAGCACCATGTGTACATCAGTACAAAATGACCGAAATTGTAACCCCCACAGTTCCGCAGTGGGTGGAGCTGGAGGAGTGTAATTTTCGGTGAAAACTCAAAACACCTGATACATTAACCTGTCAAAATTTTATGACCATAGCTTACCCCCAGCCAGGGGTATTCTAGATTTTGACCCTCCGTGGGGTTGGATAGATAGCAAATCGCTCCTCCAGAGGAATAGAAAGCTGAAAAATTTTCTGGGGGGGGTTGGGGGAGGGGTTTGGGCGGTTTGGGGGGAGGGGGGGGGGTTCACGGGGGTTCAATAGATAGGCATAGAAGGGAAGAAAGGGAGAAAAATCGCTAAAAGTAGGTGAAAAATGGTTATATAAGGACATATAGTACTAAAAATAGCTTAAAATAGGCAGTTAGACGCGATCAGACGCGACCAGTGATTTTGGAGGTGAAAATCTATACTTATAAAGGTATAAAAATAGCGATTTTGAGCGAAAATTGGGGTATAGTTTTTCAAAAATCGCTCCAGATAGATAGATAGCTGGCAGATTTGGGGGGGGGGGTTTAGGGGTTAGTAGCCCAAAATTTTGCCTCCGGGATAGATAGATGACTGGGTGGGTTTTTTTTTTGGGGGGGGTAACCCCCCTTTCCTACCCCTGCCCCTAGCGCGAATGGCGAGCACTGTCCAGGGACTTTTCAGCCCGACCATGTACAATAAATTAAAATACAATTTTCACCATCGTGCAGCATCGTCACTCTCGTGTGAAGGAAACGGGACACGAAAAGGTAATGCACTCAATTTCCTGTCAAAATTCAGTCCAACATTGTGGCTTCTCACGGCCACAGTTCTAACACTTTTTGTCACAGGATTCTATTTGTTGACTAATTTAGCCATAGAAGAATGCAAATGCCCTGGGTGTAGGCAATGTGGCCAGAAATCACACGTCATGGCTCAACTACCACGATCACAGGTGGCTATGACCATTTCTTGTTGTTGTTTTTTGTTGATAAATCAAGGCGCTCACCGCCAAAAATGTCAAAATTGTCATTGTTTTTAGATAGGACACAAAGTGTATTGCACTTCATGAGAATAAATGCAGAGAACTGCGTGCAGATGGGCAGTCGTCTGTGGGCCGCCATAAGGCAGGTGCTGCCGCAGTCGAGCAGCCCAAACATCAGGTGCCGGTTCCGCAAGTGGACAAGTTAAGAGTTAAAAGTTAAGAGTTGAGTAAAAAGACAAATGGTGAGTTAAGAGTAAAGTTAAAGTTTAAGAGAAAAGTTAAAGTTTAAGAGAAAAGTTAAAATTTAAGAGAAAAGTTAAAAGTTGAGTTAAGAGTTAAAAGTTGAGTTGAGAGTTAAGAGACAAGTGGAAAATGATGGTAAAAAAATATAAAAAATATAAAAATATGAAATTGGTATCGATACGGCTGTTCGCTGGCATGATGCCAATGTTGTATGCACGTCATTTGAAAATAACGTATCCAGAAAAATTATCGCTAAAAAAAGAAAAAATCGCCGAACGTTGTTTCGAAATGGCCGTGCGGGGACAAAATATGATTGAAGATCAGCGTATCGCGCTTCTGCAACGAATGACCCATTTGTCTTTTAAATCAACTTTTAACTCATCTTTTAACCTTTAACTCAACTCTTAACATTTAACTCAACTTTTGACTCAACTTTTAACCTTTAACTCAACTCTTAACTTTTAACTCAACTTTTGACTCAACTTTTAACCTTTAACTCAACTCTTAACTTTTAACTCAACTTTTGACTCAACTTTTAACCTTTAACTCAACTCTTAACTTTTAACTCTTAACTTGTCTACTTGCGGAACTGGCCCCAGTTTGACCAGCTGCAGTGGTGCAAAACTGTTTCATTTTATCATAAGAATGGCCGTGTTTCTGCTATTGGTCATCTTCCAGAAATTACTTTTTGTTGACATCATTCTACCGAGTCACAACTAGCATTGAAAAAAATGACCGATTTTGAGAAAATATAATTAAATATTATCTCAGAAAATCTCCCAAGAAAAAAATATAATTAAATCTCTTGGGTTATTTTTGAAAATATAATTAAATCTCTGAGAAAATCTCTTGCAGTTCAAAAAAATCTCATAAAATCTCTCAACTTTAAGTATGATTTCATCGATATTTCAAGATGTTTGAACCATTGAGAGTAGATAGTAAGCACACTATGCGTTGTTTACCTTTTTCATTCACAATTTCATATGATAACAGCATATTTATCCACTGATGGCACACTTTGTACTACCCTGTATTTACTATCTGAATAATGAACAAACATATGGTTTAGGCACATTTTTCCTCATATTAGAATACATTACTTTCACGTGTGATGATCCCCACAGAATTTATCAGATAACTTTTTCACCAAAATTTGGTTACAACATTTCCAAAGCATGCTGTCAACTCTTTGGTTGTTAAAACGGCTAGAACCCAGTGCATAAGTTTACCCGTTGCACAAGTACTGGGCTGTCGGGAAAGTTCGGTCCGCCTCCCCTTGGATCGTCGTGGATTGTGGGGTTTGAGTCGGTGTATATAAGCTGCAATTACAGCTCAACGTAAATTCAAAAATAAAAGTTTACCACGAAACTGATTACATAAAACTGGATGATAATAGATATCTCCAACTTTATGTTTCCAACTAATTTTACATTGAAATTTCATCGAAAAATCGAAAACTCCGGAAACGGCGGATAGAAATGTCAAGTTTTGAAAATTCTTGAGAGATAAATTAGCACGACATCGACTTTTCATAATCAATTTTGCGGTACAATTTTACGCTTGAATAAATTCCAGCTTATTTACCCCAGCTGAATCTTCACTGATCGTCCAGGACAATCCACTGCGAGACGATCCTGAAACGGAACGAACTTTCCCGACACACCAATAGCAACATCCAGTGCCAATGTAGACCCAGTGGTTAGGTACAACCCTGTACTTGAGCACTGGGTCTTCATGGGACTACAGGGGTTCAGTATGGTTCAGGGGTTAAAACATATTTACATTTACTCAAAAATACATGTACTTGAGTATTAAGTAAATACATATAAATTTCCCCTGAAAAAGTACCAGTACTGTATTTCTCCGTGTAAACCGCCCCCCCGTGCACAACGCCCGGGGCGTTATACAGCTGTATAACGCCCCCGGGGCGCTATGCTTGGTTCCAAAAACATTAGCGAAGTGGGAATATTTTCAGGACAAATCAAGCTGAATGGTAATGAAAGGTCCACTTGGTTTGAACTATTTGAACGTTGTGCCTTGCGGCACGCATTGTTATTCTGCGGAATGTACGTTTTTCCATTGAATTCGGTGCACACGGGGAGGGAACACAAATTATGAAAATATTTAAGCAAAATTTTTCTTGCATAAGGCCCCCTCGCAATGATTTAACGCCCGGGCGTTATACAAGTTTTTAAAAAAGGTTACCGAGAAGTGCCTCGGTTTTGTATAACGCCCGGGCGGTTTACACGGAGAAATACAGTACTCTATTTTATGTATACTTCTTGAAAGTACTTGTGTACAGAAAATGTTTTTCAGATAACTTTTTTGTTGGCTCTTTCATGCCATAGAACAGAAAAAGGGGAAGAAAAACTACAAATAGCGGGAAAATAGCCAAAAATGGGTATATAAGCAAATATATCGTTTAAATAAGATGAAAATTTGTAAAAAAGCACATGAACTAGTGAATTTGAAGGTGAAAATAGGCAAATATAGAGAGATTTTCTCAATCAGGAGAAAATATAATTAAATCTCTCTGGAAAATCATGGAAAAAATATAAATCTCAGAAAATCTTATATTTTCTGAGATTTTCTGAGATTTTTTAAATATAAATCTCCCAGAGATTTTTTCAATGCTAGTCACAACACAAACCACTTCAAAACAATTGAAGAAGTTGCTCGGGTAAGTATGTAGGGTGTCAACTTTCTGTTTTGCATTTTCCGTTTCTACTTTCCGCAGGCAATTTTTTACCATTTCTGTTTTTCAGATGCCAAATTTTTTTCTGTTTCCATTTCTGATTTTTTTCCGGCTTATTTTCCATTTTTCGGCTAAATATTCAGTTGATCCACTATTTTTCTGTTTTCTGGCTCAAGTTTCTGTTTTTTCCCCCATCTTTTTTCCATTTTCTGCTTCATCCCCCTTTTTCCAGCTGAACTTTCTGTTTTCTGTTTCAGCCAAACTGGTAAACATACACGCAGGTATTCAATTACCATATTACCTCGAAATACCCCCAGGGGGTTTATCATTTTGCCAGCAAATTTTTTATCCGGGGGGGTTAATTCGAGGGGGGCTTATTCGAGGAAGGGCCTATTGTTTCGCCAGAAATTTTGTGAAATTCCATGTACTGAAACATAGAAAAATCAAGCATTTACATAGACACATGTGTGACTGTATATGACTGTATATACGCATAAACCCTGCCCTAACGTCACTCAGTTATTGGTTTCAACGTGCGTTCTGCATCATGCAGATTACAAACTGCGGTATTTGTCGTGGATATTCTCTCTACACAAAACTTGGGTGGGGGTATTTCAAGGGGGGTTTATTAATTCCTCAGCGAAATTTATAGGGGGGTATTTCGAGGGGGGTTTATTCAAGGAGGGTAATTCGAAGTAATACGGTATGTATATTTTTCCATTTCCAGCAAAATTTGAGCTAACTGCTGAAATTTGCTAGAAATAGAAACTAACTTTCCCATTTTCCAGCAATTTTTTCCATTTCCATGCAAATTTCATTTTTCCGTTTTCTGTTTTCTGGCCTTTCATTTTCCCGTTTTCTGGCAAGTGCAAAAAATTGGTCTATGATGCATGAAGTGAGGTAAGAGCGTGTGAAGCAGCACGCTTTCACACGCTTCCACCAGCGTCACAAGACTTCCAGTCATAGGGGATTTTCGGGGTAGCATTTTAGGGTGGGGGGGTCCGCCAAAGTTCGCATGGCTATAACTTGCAACCACTTGGCGAAATTTGACGAAAATTTAACATAATGATGTTTCAGGTCGGGGCGGTATTGAAAATCGAATTTGACTTTCTACGACCCCCCTGACCCGAGATAAGGTGGGTCTGAAAAAAGGCACATTTTTCGATTTTTTCGGGTGTCGCCTTGAACACGCAAACTTTGAATGTCAATAACTCCGTAAGTTCACGGCCAATTTGATTCATTTAACTTCTAAAATGGAGAAAAATCTTTGGAGATTCCATTTTTGAGGTCATTTTGATGATGTACAGTTGCGGTCATATCGATTTGACCCAATTTCTGAATGCCAAATTGATAGCAAATTTTTTTATTTGAACATGCTATCATATACTTTAGACGACGAGAACTCATATAAAACCAAAATGAGTTCAATATCTCTTTCCAATCAAAAGTTATATCAATTGAGGCTTCACATATGTAAAATATTCCATATGTATCTCACAAAAATGGCTGAAAAATTGCATTTTTGTCATCACACAACCATCACAGTGTAAAATGGGCCTAAGTGCAAATAATTTCCAAATTTAGAGTATGGATACTGTAAGCGTAAGGTATTTTCAAAATACCTAGGAAAGCATAAAAAAGCATAAGCGTGAAATTATTTTAGAAAGTGCTCTTGCTGTTGAGCATCAGATGGAATACACCCTTGCTTTCAATTTGATGTATGGACATCAAATTGGGACATCGTGTATAATTCTTCCTTCCACACACAACAAACTTGAGTTTGTCATGTGACTAGTGATGTGAAAAGCGCCAGAGTTTTGGCGCCAAGCGCCAAAAGCGCCATGGCACTTTTCCATGTGTCTCGCCAGGCGCCAATGGCGCCAGACGATTTTAGCGCCAGGCGCCAAGAGCGCCATGGCGCTTTTCCGGACTGTAGCGCCAAGCGCCAATGGCGCCAGAGAATAATGGCGCCAAGCGCCAATAGCGCCAGCGCCAAAAATTTCTTAATACCTATCTGCGCGGTTAGTCCATCTACATAAGTATCTTCTATATAGGTAGGTATCTAAAGAACTGGATGGTCAATACACCTTTTTAAAGGGTATTCCTTTTTTGGGGTGCCAATGAAAAACGTGAAACATTCTGCACCAAATTCACATACAGTGACAGGTATCAGCATTTAGAAAGTAATGTGAAGATCAATTTCTGGTTTTCATCTAAAATCTTTGATCTCAGATCAATTTTTATTGATTCTCAAACTAAGATTATAGAAAAACATTCAACATTAGATCGAAATATGATAACAATTGAATGGCTGAACAACACTATTAGTATATGCTGCCATTTTTTTATGTATTTGGCACAGTTCCAGCAGTATGACATCTCTATGAGGGAATCCCGATCGGTAACCTTCCCGATCGGTAAGCTCTCGATCGGTAAGCCAAAGTATGGCGATCGGTAAGCCAAAGTGTGTCGATGGGTAAGCCACAGGCAATTTTTATTTTTGACTCGATCGGTAAGCCACAGTGTATCGATTGTTAACCCGACTATCTCGATTGGTAAGCCGCGAGCGTACATACATATGGAATAATTACTGAGGTAAATATGTAAAAACAATACATGAGGCAATTATGACTGGGCGCCTTTCATCAAATGTACAAACTGCGAAGAAAGAAGTAAAAACACGCGGCGCCAATGTGTACATAATCAAATCATAATAGAATATCAAATTTTCAACCTGGGTCACATTTCGGGTCATGTTCCGGGTCGCATTCCGGGTCCAAAAATATAAAAATATAGATATTTTTCAATATATGACCCGGAACATGACCCGAAATTGGACCCGGGTTGAAATTTTGATATCCCGGGTTGTTATTTCAAACACCTATTTACTGAATAAGTGTTTGAAATAACAACTCGTAATATCAAAATTTCAACCCGTGTCACATTTCGGGTCATGTTCCGGGTCGCATTCCGGGTCCAAAAAATATAAAAATATAGATATTTTTCAATATATGACCCGGAACATGACCCGAAATTGGACCCGGGTTGAAATTTTGATATCCCGGGTTGTTATTTCAAACACCTATATACTGAATAAGTGTTTGAAATAACAACTCGGAATATCAAAGTTTCAACCCGGGTCACATTTCGGGTCATGTTCCGGGTCGCATTCCGGGTCCAAAAAATATAGATATTTTTCAATATATGACCTGGAACATGACCCGAAATTGGACCCGGGTTGAAATTTTGATATCACGGGTTGTTATTTTAAACACTTATTGTTATTTTTTGGAATGGGGGAACAAAAGATAACTCCAGCGATGGGGGTGTGGACACATCGCCGAAAAGTCTACTATCTTGCCGCCGCATCTAATTACTCCATATGTATGTATGTATGCGTGTGGTATGTTTGTATTGCGGCTTACCGATCGCGACATTGGCTTTACAATCGATATACCATGGGTTACCAATCGAGATACTTTGTTAGACTTTGTGTGGCTTACCCATCGACACACTTTGGCTTACCGATCGACATACTTTGGCTTACCGATCAACATACTTTGGCTTACCGATCGAGAGCTTACCAATCGGGAAGGTTACCGATCGCTATACTCTCCATTTCTATCGGAGTTAACGATGGCAAACCCTCCAAAAAAAAGTATTAAAATTTTTAAGTGTTTTTTCCGGAATGAATTTTTGAATTTTCGAATTTTTCCTGAAATGAATTTTCGAATTTCGAATTTAATTTTCAAATTTTTGAATTTTCGAATCTTTTTTGGCAATTTTCGAATTTTTTCGGCTATTTTTTGAATTTTTCAAATAATTTTCGAATTTTTTTTGTAAAAATATTGAATCTGAAGTTTTAAATGAAGAATTTGGACTGTTTTGGAAGTGGCTATACTCGGCAGATGTGATACTCTACAAATAGATATGATTTATGTCTTTGGCTGGCAGACAGCCAACCGAAAACTTGTGAACCGACTCCCCACTCCACTCCACTTCATCCCAACTCTGAACCAGTTCAGTGAGCCGTAAGTTCACTGCCAACTGCGGTTATGACGTCATGATGGAGTGTTACCTCCAGAAAAATGTACAGTGTAATGTCGCCTGAGTATAGTGCACTGAGCGTACTCAGTGCATACAGTGCTAACTTCACAAGATACAGGTAAATACTTTACAAACCACTCTTCTTTGATAATATCTTTGATCACATCTCTTTTATACTCCAGTAACATTACACCCTGCACACGTGGTTCCCGCTGGAAGCGTGTCAAATATTTTTCTATGCATGTGATTTTTATAAAAAGTTGAAAGAATTCATCTCAGTTATAACGTGATACATTAACTTATTCACAACAATGATTTTTTTCATATTTTATACAAAAATAGCAGGCTTTATGATTATTGGCACACTTCCAACGTGAGACATAAATCAGTACGATGGCAGAGTATCATGTTCACTGAGTATACTTATAAATATGTGCAGTTCCTATGGGCCGTCCCAGACACCTGTAAAATGCTCTGTGAAATGTCAAATGTTATGCAAAGTGTCTAAAGTCATGGAAATGCTGTGGAAAATTGCAAATATGTTAACCATTTTCCCGGGCATTTTCATAACTTTTGACACTTGCATGACATTCCACATTTTACAGGGCATTTTACATTTCAACGTTTTTGGACGTGTTTTTTGTTTTGTTTCGCTTTTTCATACGCACCGCGTATCAATTGACAGTTTAT